>CM049311.1:55869952-56437452 GCA_026874595.1 Sipunculus nudus | reverse complement strand
CCAGACTGTAGTCCCGTGTACGCAGTGTTCTTTACTTATGTTATCAATGACAACAGTGGCCGAAAACAGGACCGAGAGCAGTCAGCTACGACGTTCGACACCTCAGCTGCAAAGTAGCTAATTGATAGTACCGTTACCGTGTCCTTATGTAATGACAACAAGCCACCCAAATGGTATACTGAAATACATATTGGCCTGCCCTGGTCAGCAGTTATCTTACATGTATATCTTTCGCTCTTTGCATCCATAAATATTGTGTGAATTTAGATATCATTAATAACATTATAAATATCTGACAGCTGAAATATTAAGATGTTATCATTACCTATCGGCTGCTGGTCACCATTACTAAAATACCTAAAAATACCGACGTCTTTCACGCATCGTCAATAATACCAAGGACTCCAGTAAAGCACCTTCAAGTGCTACCACTATTTCCACCATCTTTAAAAAAGCCTTTGACTTCAACTACTGGTATATCAGCAGTCCTTGCCCTTGACTTCTGCTTGGTTTGTGTAGGATGGGTTTTCCAAAGGACGAGTGCACTGGCTTAGTTTCTGAAAGATGGTCCTGCCATAGCCTCTTCGTGAAATAATGTAAAATTCTTCAGGGACGTCGGGAAATTAAGGATGATGGCCCAATTAGGAGACACTTGGCATCGTTCTTGAATGTTCAAGACTAAAAGCGGGCAATTCCCATACGTGGACACAGAGGAGTTGCGTGACAACGGTTAAATGGTACAAATTCATTAGAAAATTAGTTACAGCGACCTTATGCAGGGTTTCCATGAAAATTTTTACCAGTAATCCTAGGTGCTAAGCCAGAATTTTTGACGTCAAGTTTTACAGTCAGTGTCTTTCTGATTTATCGGGTTCTCAAATCATGCTCATTCACATAGCTCACATACTATGGGTCATAGTGATATTATTTCAGGTTTCCAAGAAGTTTTTACAGAGACTCCCAGGTTCTTAATTAAATCAGAAGATTCTAGCTTTAACTGTATCAAATCGTGCAAATCTGTCGTATAGGGCGCTTAAATCATGTTCTTTCACGTATCTTGCAGAATATTGGTCACAGTGACCTTATTTCAGATGTCCTAGGATTCTTTACAATGACCTCCCTACAAATTAAAAAAGGCGCCATATCAGAAGGTTCTTGTGCCAACTGTTAAGTTTTGCGGTCTGTCTTAATTTTTGCGGGTCCAAAATCATGTCTTTGGACAGTAGCTCGCAGAATATAGGACACCATACCCTAATTTAAGGTTTGCAAGGAGATTTGCCTAAAACTTCCCAGGGTGCAATGTAAGAAGATTCGATGGCTAACGAATACAATTCGTGCAATGTATGACTTTTTGGTTACTCATAATCATATTTTTGTCCAGTCGATCGCAGAATATAGGCTACCATAACCTAGTTGTAGCCATGGAATATAGGCCACCATGACCTAATTTCAAACTTCCAAGGATTTTTGCATAGGATCTTACTGTATGTGTACAGTTAGAAGTGTTTAGGTCTAACGGTTACGGGTTGTGCCCTGTAAAAGACAGACTGCTTCATTTGAACGTCTCAAAAATAGAGAAATATGCTTAAAAATAGATAAACAAAGGTGGCGGTTCCCGTCTCCAGGATCTCGAGAGATCATCCTTGATCCATATACATGGAAAGAATCATGGTAACCAATGCATTAGTTACTCATATACCAGAGCTTTGTATCAATTTTTTAATTATTCTGGTTTGCATAAACAGGCCACTTAACTCAGAGAATAAAGGTGGCCGTGACCTTATTTCTGGTGTCCAGGGAGATTTTAAAGGAACTCTCAAGATATTAAGATATAAGATTCTAGGTCGAACGGATACGATTTGCACGGTCGACGGACCGTGATCGCTGTATCAACTCAACACACAACGACTACATACACACGTTTTAAATTTGAACAAGCATGGAATCCAAAAACTCTCTCAAGAACGGATAGATCCGTGAAGTTACTCTTGAGATTTTTAAAATTTAATTTGTGAATTTTACCCAAAAATTGCTCAACAGTCAAGATGAGTTACCTAAAATATGATGACCCAATTGTTTTAAGAGATGCTGTATCCAACCTATTTCTATGCATACGTTAATTTAATTTCAAAGCAAAAGCAATCATTTTAGTTATGGTGGTCAAGCAGTTTAAATGGTAAAATGGACGGGTGGGGTCGGGAAGATGGGGAAAATGTCAAATAGGGTATAGGTGGAGCCCAATGGTTTGCACGACAGATACAGCCAGCTAGCGGCTATATGAACCTCACATTTTTTCCCAGAACAACCGGTGAAATCATTCCTGAGAAGACTGATGGAATTTGAGAAGAAAAAAATGCCACCCCTACAACATCGCCATCATTAATTATACCGGCCACTGCGCTGCTATTAATTCAGGACGTCAGGCTGGTTAAATGGCGGAAAACTGTATGTTATAAACTCGCGTTTACAGAGAAGATCATATTTTATGTCCATGCATTGATGATATAACACATTCAAAACAAAAATATGTCAAATCAAAATATGAATTGAGACGTTTTACAATAAATTATGCAGGTTACACATATAATATTATTTGAAGCAAAATATAAATATGGATGTGTAAAATTGATTCAAAAGATTGTATATACCAAGGCGTGGTCTGATACTGGTCCGTATGTGTGTATGTGCGTGTTTGTGTCAGTCACTATGTCGACTCCGTGCATTTGTAAGTGATACGGCCTGAGGGAATAAAAATATTAGAATCGGACCATCTGTACTAACCCCAAACAAAGCACACGGTGGGGCAAAACGTCGGCAATAATAGGCCTCCATCACACATCAAAGGGGTAAAAATGACAGCAAAAGGGGTACACCCCGACGGGGAGTCGTGTCGGGCCCAGGAGGAGGGGTGGAGTGGCCTGGGGTTGAGGGGTGCCTGCTCCGGGCGTGGGTGGACCTGGAGGCTGATTCATGGACGTTTTATGGTACCGGTGAACCGTTAAAATAAACCCACTGGTTTTATAATAAATAGTCCGCACTCTGTATGCACCGGGACGACCCAATCCGTGTACGACATTAAGCCGTGAAGGGGTGCGACTATGGAGACCGTGCTGGCGGTAACGCGGCACCTATAGTATCATAACATAATACCTGGCGTCTTGCACGAATCGATTAACAGTCTTACGTTTCTCATGATGCAAGTCAAATTACACCCAGCACTTATGTTGAGTCCATTGTACTGCGGGAGTTTAGTGATTAATGGTATCAAATAAGGCACACGCTGGAATGGTTGATTTTTCTTTGTGAACTGTGCATTTCAGACGATAGAGACATAAATGGTGTTTCCCGTGTTACACTGTCTAATCAGGGAGTCTTCTTACCAGATAAGTGCAGCACATTGCACGAAATTACGTAGTAGTAAAAATGACCGACAAAATTTGATTCCTCTATTTGTATAATTCTAAAACTGTGATATCATACCATAGAGGACTCTAGCAGTTGTTTATTGCAATAAACCATTATATATATATATATATATATATATATATATATATATATATATATATATATAAAGATATATGCGCACCGTTTATAGACTACAAATACTCCCAAAGAGACCACTCCGCACCCACAGTTGACCTTTGATCTGTCTGTCACGGAAGACTTAGCTACGACCGGCCTTTTACCATGTCAGTGGTCTCGTCTCTAGATAGGTTCAACGGCCTCGTTTTCGTAGAATTCGTGGGTTGGTGGATGTTGAGATGAAGGTAGGAAGTACAGAGGAAGGTACAGACTGAACCACGGCAACAATCTCCCAAACAAACACTCAGATGTTTACCCTCATTCGTGGACCATTAGCTCGACTCTGCTATTTTCCCCCAGTTTAATTTGAATAAGGAGACGGGTTTGGGTATGTCGAGGACTTTATTACCAAATCAAGACCAATTGGCCAGACAGCTTACATATAAATATAATAATGTAAATCAATGCTGACAATCATGATATGTGCGTGCGCCCCTTATGCTACACAATGGACTAAAATGATCCACATGCTTCATACAAACCTTGCAATTGTTTATTGTGACTACATAATATATTATCCCCCCCCTCAGGTTATAACAGCAAATATCAGATAAAAGATTTCAAATTTGTTTATGTAACTAAACATGCTTGACAATATTGCCTATAATCTAAAAGAGATGACCCTGGTAAAAGGCACATAGTCCTCGTATTGTGTCAACTACAACTAGTTATCCTAAAATCCTGCTAAGACAAGGCACGGGTGGTGGTGGGTAGGTATTGAGTTTATTATTCAAGCTTGCCAATGATGTGTCTGCACACTCGCCGCAATGCCGCGAAATGACCAGTCTGTCCAAACATATGGACTTCCTGCCCCGCGCCCCGCCCCCCCCCCCCCTTGTCAATATTTACTAGCCAATCAGTGGCCTGCCCCCTCCCTTCATATTAACTCCTGATTAACCAAGTCAATCAGAAATAATAACAGTCAAAACAAACAAACATAAAAATTAGCAATTTTTTTTTCCATGCGATGGAAAAGATATTATGATTGGGTAGTGATCAGTAAAATCAAAATAGAAATTATAACATATAATAGTAAATATATTAAATAAAACGGGAAGTATGCAGAATACACAATGAAAATATGAACACAAGGATATCACCTGTTTTGAGTTACTTGCAATTTGGATTGAATTGCAAGGTTATGATCAGAAAATTGAAATATAATATTTGATAATTAATATATTAACTAAAACGGATTAAAGGAAACAGAAATGATAAAAAAAATAACAAATAGTGTTTCCAATTTTGAGTTTACATTAATTTTTGAATTTATCCTGAATGTTACGACATGATGACATGAATATAATACGAGAGATGTGGTCGAGTACACACTAACCGAGTCCGAGTGTTAGTTCGAGTCCAAGCCACCCGAGTCCAAGACCAAGCCCCCGAGTCCGAGTCCAAGTCCGAGTCCAAGCCACCAGAGTCCGAGTCCAAGTCCTAATCCAAGCCACCCGAGTCCGAGTCCAAGGCCGAGTTCGAGTCCAGGCCACCCGAGTCCGGGTCCAAGTCCGAGTCCAAGCCACCCGAGACCGAGTCAAAGTCCGAGCCCGAGTCCTAGCCACCCGAGTCCGGGTCCAAGTCAGAGTCCAAGCCACCCGAGTCCCAGTCCAAGTACGAGTCCAGGCCACACGAGTTCGAGTCCATGTCCGAGTCCAAGCTACCCGAGTCCGATTCCGATACAAATTTCCTTATTAAAAGAAACTGAAACAGGAAAATTTATTTTATTATGTATGCTTTTATGTTAATTTACACGGTTTTTACATAAATTTCTACTTACAAGTATCTCCCGATGAATAATTATAGTATAGTTAATAGATATAGCAATATTTAAATATCCTGTTTATGACTCGCACATTTATATAAACCTAATTGGTATTTTCTTTATCTTTTTGACTCGAGATGGCGTGGGCCTGATTCCCTAGTCTTTTCCTTAGAGTCCGAGTACAAGTTCGAGTCCATAACCCTCGAGTCCAAGTCCAAGTCCCTAAAAAAGTGGACTTGAGTCCGGACTCTACATCACTGTATAATACCATGAGAACGAAAACTCGGGAGAGAAAACGATGCAAGTCCTATAAAACGTTCAATACATGCACCAGTTTAAATGACTGTATGCATCACCATTGGAGAAAACATGCAATTGGCGCCCTCTATAAGTCATCACGATTCAAACATATATACAGGTCAAATATAATTAGAAATGCTACTTTTTGTCAAAAATCAAGAACAGACGAATGGACGGACGCTGAGTCAGGCAGCTCAGATGTAACATAACCCTTAAGGAGTTCCTTAGACGTTACTCTCAGAAGAATATATATTGTTTTACAAATATGAGAGAGAGAGAGAGAGAGAGAGAGAGAGAGAGAGAGAGAGAATTTCCTGGAATCACAAATTTCCTAGGACATATAATTGCTTAACTGTTTAGAAGACAAGGACCTCATATCTTGCCAATATGGAAGAGGGGAAAGCGTGCATGTGTTCAAATAGTTACCGGTGATTCTTGGGTGCGCCCTGGGGCAGACTCCACATGCAGGAAATAGGGCGGGGATGCATACATACCCCACGAAGTGAGATCATCTCTAGGCAGGACGCTTTATCCCAGACAAAAATGAATACACTCAACCAATACAATGCATATTTGATATCGTATAAAGATAAAGGAAATGTTTAGTTTGAATTTAAAATAGCTAGATGTATCATAATATCATGATTATATTGAGAAGTATATATACGATTTAAGATTATGTAACTTGATGCAGTTTCATTAGCTCTGCGTATACAGAAAAATCCGACGTACATTAAATTATATATCAATTAAGCACATGTTTCCGATTAAATCCCGCCATGGCTTTTTTACGGGGTATGCATTTAATGAAAATTTTCCCATCGAAAAGAAAAACGAGAGCAAAGATTAATTTATTCTATTGTAAACATACAATATTTCTTTATCAAGTCTACTTGAATTTAAAATAATGACCTTTGGTCAGTTTAACATTCACAGCTGATAGATTTGCACCCGATATTTATAAAGACTATGACCTAATTTCCAAGTCGTAAGCTATCAATACCTTCCCAATTATCGCCCACTTAAAAAAATCAAAGGACCCATGGATCACGGTGCTCAGCTGAATTTTTGAATTTAAGCAAATGCAAAATGGAAAAAATGTATTTTTATATATATTAGCATTTGGAAAGCTTAGACGTAATGGCCCTGTTATTCGGTGATAATCAAATACTAAACGTATGAATGCAAAACAATTACTGTGCACTTTTATGGACTACATTAAATTTACAGGAGCCTCTCATGATCAAATATTTGCAGAACTATAAGTAACTATGTGACGCATATATGTGTTTAAAATACTCACTGAGAAAATATGAAACACTGTAAAATATAGTATAAAGAAGAAATTGAAGATGGTCCAGTAGTATAATAATAATCGTTTAATTTATTAACTGAAATAAAGTGCTGTAAACAATTAAAATTCACATTTTCAAAGGAGCATAATTTAAATCTGATAAGTATATTTTGTACTCTATAATAAATGAAATTTGTGCCCTGTTACCTTTAAATCATGCAAAAAGGTAAAAAGGTGATGGACCTAAGTGTTATATGAAAAGATATATTTAATAAATAAAAAGTGTGTAAATGTAATAATATTGTTTAAAAAACAGTTTACAAAAAAAAATCCTAGGAAATTTTTTCCAGTATTCCTAATTGAGTGTATTGGTTTTATGCTGGCAAGCGATATGCATGAAATGGTACAAAATAAACACTAAATACGAGTTATATTTTATTATTACTTTTTAGTGGAATTCATTTAGAACATCAACATTATTCAAATTCAAGAAATAACAAATTCAATACATTTTAACCATTGCTAAAAGTACCTAGTCTCATGGTTTTAATGTATAATTTATAAGATTCAAGATTATCATAGCAATCTTTTAAAAAAGGACCTTGAACTCTGACTGAGTAACATCAAAATCTAAAATTTTTTTCCACTTGGGGCAGATAAACCATGTGTGAAAGATGGGGATGGTTTTTGTTGGAACATTTTTATTTACAATGCACCCACATTCTTTATATAGATGTGGGTTCCGTGACCTTCACCTTTGACCTCAGGACCCCCAAATAAAATGATTCTTGCTTTAATGATGGGTCATAAATAAATCAATTTGTCAAGACTAAAACCAATATGTCAAACCAAACACGAGTTATCATCTGGAAACTAATTTGTGGACCGATGGCCCCTCTGACTTTTGACCTTGTGACGCTAAATTCAATTTTGCCTTTTCCCCTATAAGCAGGAGAGCTATATGCGCTAGGTGGAAGGTTTGGGATGAAAAGTGTTGCTTAAAATACTAGTATTTCCACAATGCTTTTAGCTCGTAAGTGGGCCTTGTGACCTAAACGTTTTAACCTGGTGACCCCAAAATCGTTAGGGTTCTTGCTTTGGTCGGTGGCCACGCATAGATCAAGTTTGAAATAATTATGTTAATCCAGACTTGAGTTACCATATCTGTTTATATTAGGTTCCGTAACACCATCTGGACACTAATTTGTGGACAGATGGCCCCTGTGACCTTGCCTATTGACCTTGTGACGCCAAAATTAATTAGCAAGAGAGCTATATGCGCAAGGTGGAAGGTTTTGGCTGACTATATATTGTTACGGGGTGAAATAAAAGCGGACCAAACTGTGTTGCTAGAGAAGCTTGCTTTGCTAGCGAAGCGGTTTGGACGCCGGACTTGTGCCCCACCGAACTGTGTTCGACTCCCGGATCGGCCCAGGATTTTCCCCTCATTTATTTCTTTTCGTAACAAAATGGAGGCTCGTCTAACGTGACGTTTAACTTTGTGGCCCAGGGAATAAGCTCACCAAAGTGTGACTCCTAGGATAATTAGTCTTGTTCTGATATCAGAACGCTCTTAAGATGGGGTGTGTTACGGGGTGACATAAAAGCGGACCGAACTGTCTCGCAAGTGAAGCTGGCTTTTCTAGCGAAGCGGTTGGTACGCCGGACTTGTACGCCACCGTGGTTCGACTCCCGGGTCGGGATTTTCCTCTCAACAATTTCTCTTCGTAACAATATCCTCAATCTTTTAAATAAGTTGGTCCTCTGACCTTAACAGTTTGATCTAATGACTCTAAAATCATTAGAGTACTTGCTTTAGTGATTGGCTATGCAAAGCCAAATTTGAAATCCATATGTATATAAACCTCCTTTGAGTTTATCATCTGGAAATAAACTTGTAGATAGACGAACGGACAGACAGACAGACGAACAGACGAACGGACAGGGTGATAACTACTAAGGCATCCACCATTGAACAATATACACACGAGATTCCGGGACACAAGATGAAACCACAGATGAGAACTGACATGAATGCTGCCTTTTTTTTTAGAAAAAAATCGCAAAAAATAGAAAATACAGGTGGCGCCATCGGTTTTCGGGAACTGACAAAAAATCGTCATGGTCAGTAATCAAGGCACGATTCATGACGATCCTTGCATTAATTATCATGGTACTGGGGGTTTTGTATCGAAATTTTAATTATTCTTGGGCGTACTTACAAGTCCAATCGCTCGGAGGATAAAGGACGAAGTGACCCAATTTCAGGGTTCCAAGGAGAATTTTTATTACCTCCATGGATGTTTACTTAGAAGCTTCTAGGGTCAGCGGTTATGATTTGTGCCTTGCTGACCGACGGCCGGACGGCCGAAAGGCGGGATGGCCGGACAACGGACAAATCTCCATATCTATACCTTAGTTGACTACGCTTTATGAAACCAGTGTGCATATACATACCTTAGAAGTAAAGTAATATAAACTAGAAATCAACATTCTAAGGAAAGCAAACCTCCGCCATGCAGGGGTCCCTATTGATGCATGGATGCTCCCAAACTCACCTTGCATTCATTTTGTACATCTAGTGTAATGCATTTAGTAATACCAGCAGTTCTGAACAAACACACGGACACACCCACCAACACACACACCATCACACGCTCACATACAATCGCGCAAACACATACTGGGATAAAAGCATACCCTCCTGTCTGTGACAATAAATATACAAAATTGATAAAGCGGATCCAATCGTTGTTATCATATGGGAACAGTCTTGGAATAAAGCACAAAAGCTTGGGCTTCGGTACTGCATTGGATTGCCTCCTTTCATTTTCTCATCAAACTAGGCCCATGAGTAACGCGATTAAAGATATTTCTGGTTTTAGTTGTTAATTAACTTATCCAATTATATATTTACTTTATCATTGTGCCCATGTAAACTATTTATTTTAGTTTTCGTATGTGTTAAAATTGAAATCAATGACTGCAGAGTATGTCTCGAAAAAAATGCCTAATTTTGTACAACATTGACGTCCTACTAATGGATGGATCCGTACACTTTCTTGTTTGCCAAGAAAGCAGCATGCCGCAAAGGCTAAGTGCACTATAGTGTGTATACAAAGCAGGCTTCTAAACCTTACCCTACACTTATTTTTAAGTAAACGTACTTGACGAAACATTGCTTTGGGGTGATAAGCGCCACGGGTGTCGCTGAATTACGGACATGAAGGGCACAGATGAACTGTGAAATGGGTGACCCAAATACGTTGTGGCTAATAAACTTAGTGCGTGTACTGCATGGAAAATTTAAAATTGAAAGTTTCAACATAATTTGTCACCGCGTAAACATAACGCTATATGCCGGCGCGACAACAATAATTTATCACCGCGTAAACATAACGCTATATACCCAGGGGTGACAACATAATTTGGTCACTGTGTAAACATTTTGCTACGCAGGCGTGACAAGATTATTTTATCACCGTGCAAACATAAAGCTGGCGTGACAACATCAATTTATCACCCTGTAAACATCACACTATGCAGGCGTGACAACATGCTTTTTCAGCGCGCGCAAACATAACGCTATGCAAGAGTGACAGCATGATTTTGTTACTGTGAAAACATAACACTATGCAGGCGTGACAACATGATTTTTTTCACCGCGCAAACACAAGGCTATTTAGGAGAGATATGCTCTTGTCACCGCATAAACAAAGGTTATGCAGGCGTTGCAGCATGATTTTTTCATCGCGTAAACTTAACGTTATGCAGGCGTGACAACAGTATCATTCACCGTGTAAACATAACGCTATACGCAGGCGTAACAACATAATTAATCACCGTGTAAATTATAAAGCTGTACAGGCATGACAACATGAATTTGTCACCGCGTTAATATAACGCTATGCAGGCGTGACAATATAATTAATCACCGAGTAAACATAAAGCTGTACTGGCGTGACATCATGATTTGGTCACCGTGCAAACATAAAGCTATACAGGCGTGACAACATAATTATTTTTCACGGTGTGAACATTACGCTGTACAGGCGGGCCAATAAAACATTGTCATGGTGCAAACATAAAACTTTGCGGGCTTGAAAACATAATGTTGTTACCGTGTAAACATTACGTTATAAAGCTTGCAATGTTTGTTCCATTGCATGAAAAATCGATAAAGGGTTTCTTATTATGTATGTGCCATCCGAGCTTGCAATGTCTGCTCTATTTCATTAAAAGTATGATGATGTTTTTCAGGTGATATGTATATGCCATTCAGCGTGAAAAACACGCTCCTTTGCATGAAAACATGACAAGGGTTTGTGTTATGTTATTATAGATATGCAGTTATCCTTATATCATGACATTTGGGCTGTAGCATCCGTTGATACATCTCAAAAGGACAATATTTATTTTATGTATCTTAAAAAAAGTCCGTGGGTAATATTTTAGATGTTCGCCAGAGAGTTGCTGCTGCTCAGCTGGTTCATATCTTTAGGAATCAGTTTCGCCATCTCATGGTCAATTAATGAACTATGCAAGAGGGGGGGGGGGGGGGGGGGGATTGTTGAGGTTACATTGCCCTTTTTGCTGATGATTCCCATTAGAAGATATTCTGGCTTCTTCCATCAAGTTGGTCAGATATCCAGCTCACCTACTGTTTGTTGGTTATGAGCAGAGATTTATAATAATATACAACTGTTCCTCAAATATAATCCACTTTTAAATAATATTATTTTAATACGATAACCTACTCATGCATCTCCTAAATCGAATAATTGTGCGAGTGTTACGGGTTGGTTTTCAGTTTATAATTTTCTCCAAATATTCGTGCCCTGCTTGCATGTGAATCTATTTACTCCGGCGTAACTGCTGTGAGGCCCCCTGGTGATGGAACGGCGAATTACCCTGTGTTTCCAAGAGCTGACTTGTTTGAGTTCAGCATTTGGTAAATAAGCAAATAATGTTAAAACTCCGTCAGATTCTGGATCACCGTAATATGTTTTTTTTGTAGAAATGGTTAAGTCTCTGAACTCTCCATTAATATTTTACAAACTGCTAGTCTTGGACCCCTTGACTTGTACATATTCTTAGAAATCTGAGAATGTGCTCCACATTTTGGTGTTTGGATAAATCTATAGCTAGGTTAGCTGATACTAGTTTATTTTATTTGGATTTTAAAACATTTGAATGAATTTCAGATACAAGTATTTGACTAAAAATCGTTTATTCCAGCACCACTGTATCAGATACAGAATATTTCATGTCATCATATTTAATAAAAGGTGGAACCGTTTTTAAATGTTTTTATTTTGACTTTTGTTAACTCTCAAAATTATGATTTTAATTAAATAAAGTTTTAAATGTGCAAAATAATATATATATATATATATATATATATATATATATATATATATATATTAAATTGTCGCCTATAACGGGCGCTCCGTTAAAGATGGTCAAACAATAAAAATATGAATTTAAATGTAAAAAAAAATTCAACAAGTTTTTTGGAAATCCGAAAGTTTTCATATACCATATTGTGAAGGATATTGTAAGTTTTCAGAATATGTACATTGCAAGTGGCAATAGAGCTACATTTTAGCTAATGTTGAGGAAAACTAAGACAATGTGTCGACCGAATCCTTGGAGATTTCTAAGACTTACATTGTGGGATGGGGCCGTGTGTGTTAATCCCGACCTTGATCCAGAGCCATTCTCTGGTATAATGGCCTTTGTTCTAGCCGGCAGAGCTGACCACTGCTGCAACTATGGAGTTGGTGAATCGTAACATTGCGCCCATTGATGCATATCATGTGTAGCACGAATACTTTGGGATGTACAGCTGTGGTCCCGGGCTACTTTCTGGTAGATATTTATATGATGGTTAAGAAGATGTGACTAACTTCTGAAATCAGGCACAATTTTAGCCTCCACGCAAAATCAGGACGCAAAGTTATCCGTGATTCTGCCTGGATGGCCCATCTGTGCATGGGGCTGCCAACTAGAGGGAATTTAGAGAACTAGGAAAGTTGAAGAACATGATCCCAACACATGCTTGAGGAGAACAGGGTAACGTTGTTTAATGTTTATAAGAATTACTGAGAAGGCCATTAAGTTTATGATATAACAAACATAAAGGGTAAATATAATTAGCATCTAGTCATGCTGTTGTCCACATATGCCATAAATAATTAGGGATACATTCTGTGTCTTAATAAATATGGCGAGGAAATATTTAAAAATTGCTTTATACGTATGACGTATAAAGTCATTCCATCAGAAAATTAGTTATTTCATAGTTCAGGGTCATGAGGCCTGACGCATCTGTACACTTTTCAAAGAAAACGAAAAGAACGACCAAAGGTAGAACATGGGAAAGCAGACAGCAGGCCTACGTGTATTGATTGTGTAATGTCATATTTATTCACCGTGAATTGACATAAATGCATAACACTGAGATAGAACTCCTAATGGTATGTGCAGGGTCTAAACCCTGCAAGCTTTAGTCAGAATAATAGATGTAAAGTGCTTTCCTTGCCAAAACACATTCGAGATTATAATAGTAGAATTGTCATGTGAAACAAACAATCGAAATAATACTGCTTCGGTGAATTTAAAGGAGATATTCAAAGCATTCGTGAAGCACTGACTAGAGATCAAATCTGTTAACAACCCGGGGAAAACCATATTTTTTTCAATACTATTGCACTTTGCATGTCACAAGGAAACTCGTACACCATAATCTCAGTTCTTCAAATACTTGTTAGCAATATCCTATTAGCTCTAGGGGTTTTGTTGGGGGTGGAATCTAAGAATTTATCCCCCAAGCCTTGCCACTGGGCTGTACACCATACAGCACTGCCCTAGTAGATTTATAAATCATTTCATCTGTCAATAAACAAAAATGAATATAATCAGGAACTGTGTACCAATAACTGACCATGCAAAGGGTAAAATTATTTAAACTAACTACGCCCAGGAAGGTTACAGTACTTAAAAGTACTCTGTTCCAACATCCCTGTCTACCTAATTTTCCCTATATTTCTTTCAAATTTATTACGTTAGCTTCTATAAACAACTGGTATCACAGGAGATAATGTGCAATTTATGATATTTTAAAAAAGTGTGAAATTAATATATACATATTTTTAAAGACGCCGATACGATGTTGACCTGTCTAGAAAGAGCAGCAAAAACGATAGCTTCATTTTAAGTTGCTCTTTTCAGCGTATGTGACACGTAACATATACCATTGTGACGTCAATACTATGAAATTGTGAAATGTATATAGTTTAAGATCTTCACCTAAGGCCATAAATGATATTTCGCTATACTGGATATCTGTTCAGTCATATTTCATTTTGAATTTACCATATGGAATCCATACATGGATGAATATTAATTTACGGTCAGTTAATCGGCACATTTTATGATTTGACTCTAATATAAAAAAAGGTAGGCTTTAGTGCATTTTACTAAAAGTTATCGCGGAAAAAAATTAGGTGGATAAGGATAATGGAATTAAAAATAGATCTTGGATGTAAGCCTATAGCCTGACATGGGGATAATTACTGACTAATATTAAGGCACCATCGTTTAAGAGGGTCTTAGTAAATAAGAACACAACCCACAGTTTTTAGCCCCGAGTCTGTTAACAGTAATTTGCGAATTTGAACTTGTATCCCTAGTTATCCCTCTCGTCGCGAAATCGAAAAGTACGGGGAATAAACGCCTTGTTGGTTCTACTATACCTAACATAAGTTATCCTTCGACTGGGTATATGTCACGAAAACTCCTTCATAAACCAGACAACAGTCCGGGGACAAGACGTAGACTCGCAGTCACGTGACCAACGTCACTCTCAAAAAGTACCGGGATTCCGAGCTCATGATTTGAATTAGTACTTTATCTTGTATAGAATCCAGAAAGTACCATTCCCGGTTTGTAATGATAAATAACCATACAAAAATATGTTGATATATATTAAACATCAACCATCACCCTAAAACGTGCTTTCTGTCCCCCCTTCTTCACCTTCGTATCGTCTCAAAGGGTATCTTGTCATAAAACTATCGAGTTTGTCAAATAAATCCCGCTTACGTTCATTATTAATATGAACTTTATATTCCATGATTTTCTTCTTGCGTTCCTCGCCGCCTATCCTTGGATGCCAAGATGACTTTTTCTTAGCAGCAATCTTGCCTTTCTTGACAGATGACGTCAATACTCTCATTTGGTTGACAATTGAAGTGAGACGGTGATCTCTGGAATGCAAAACCTTTTTCTTCGTGGAAAATGCACTTCGACTTTTGTGACTGTCACTATCGTTGTCTTTCTGATTTTGGTTATGTTTTTGCTGCTTCTCTTCGGTTTCTGTTAACAGGTTGACTGTCCTGCTGTTAGACGGCGATGGACTTTGGTTTTGCTTACTCTGGTCAGGTGTTAGGTCTGTAGAGGTATCTGAACCTGAAGAATGTAAAGACCGGGTATCAGCCTGATCGCGTCTGCTTCCTGAATCGTCGGAATCTGAACTCCTGGATGACTTCCTATCAGACGGAAGAACAATGGTTAATTTTTTTCGACTGGGCTTAGCAGACACTGATTCGTCAACGGGACAATAATAACCTCCTGACCTTGACCCTGATACAACCGAGCTGGTCTTTGGTCGTTGATGCATCATTACCCTCTCCTGTACGTCTCTCTTTCCGCCAGAAGCGGTAAACGGACGAACATCAAGGGCCGACGTTTTTGATTGACTTGCATCATGTTTATTTTTCACGTGTTTGGCTTTATTGGCATGTCCTTCACGTGGAGAGGTTAAAGTCAGACATGACTGTCCGGTCATTATGATGGACGTATCCGTCCCCTTTCCTGGTTTATTTACGGGTTGGCTGTCCGTTCTTACCCACGCAGTAGATTTTCTATTTAAATTCTTCTGTCGAGGGGAAGAAGGTTCAGCCGCGACCGACATGACATTAACAGGCTTAGCCAGTATGTTATCGTTGATTTTCAGTTTGAGTTTATTCACAGTTCCTTCTGGACTTGTGTTTGGCCTTTGATTGTCTGCAGTGTTATTTTCTATATTCGTACGTCGTTGAGACGCGGATGTCGCTCTGCGCATGCGCGAGTATTTTCGACTTCCTACGCGTTCTCCATAGAGAAAGCACGGATCGAGATCGTGTTGTGTGGATGTATCTACATAGTCAGGTGGAAGTCCCTCCGCACTGTGACCGCTTGACGTTTGAATATAATCCAACGTTACCGACACTAACCGGATGTCCTGGTTATTCAACCGCATACTGTGTACCTTTTGCCTATCCAATAAGTTGAGCTGGTGACTCAGCCGGCCTTGTTCAATGCTGTTAATCCGCGTAGCACGCTGTATACGTGATGAATTAAAGCTCGCGCTCTCCTTGGTAGGCATTTTCTTTTATTAAAATTTATGATCGAATATACTCAATAAGAACTTCTCGCTATTTACTCAGCTTCATATGTTTCTATTTACATGAATAAACTCAGACCATATACAGCATGCCTCAGTTTCTGTCCAATGAGTAGATTACAGGGATTTTCTTTCTGATATTTGCGGTATGGATTCAAACTTTGATGTGTCCGGTAATATTTTCATGTCACTGGCAAAGGTTATTATCCCAAAGAAAATATCACTCCTTCATGTAAAAATGCTTCTTCCTCAGGTCGCCTAGCGTTAGAGTCGATAATTCCCGAGTGTTCGATGTCTCAGGTGAACACAGCTAAGCCCTGCCATTGTTGAGACTGGATTGATCATACGTGGCTCAGGTGTAGTCCTCTGCCGCACGGAGCTTCCTTCACGGAGTTCCTCTGAAAGCACAACGGATAACATCTATCGGTTACTCAGTGAAGTGGCAAATTCTTATAAGCGTCCATTGAACACTGGGATGAATTGTATAACGGCGCTCCTCTTGGTTCCCATCATCCCCTACAAACTTTAACAATACACGTTGTATTAAAAAAAGACTAATTGATCAACTGATCATCGATCAGTTTTTTCCCCCCGAAAGAATGCATGGTTCTTGTTCTGACATGGGCCATGCTGTATGGACAAAATGTGGGACAAACAAGGCATGTCAGAAGATGTGTTCAAATTCAGTTGAATCTAAAGAGGATAGAAGCTGTTTAAAAACACAGCCAAGTGCACATCAAACGCAAAATGCACTAGAAGAGTTGTATCCGTTAGGCGTTCTAGTGGGAGGGTGATTAAAAGAGGCGTTTATTTGCAATACAGTGAATAGAACTAATGTGGGTGGGATGGGAGAACAGGAGTACATGTGACGTGTCTTTCTGACAGATCACAGCAATATTTGTTAGTATTTAACACACATTTATCTTTATTATTTAGTTTAAATCAAACAGTATCAAGTACGGCCTGGTATTGTCCTTCAACCTATAATTAACTCTCTGATGGGTTGAAGTATTTATACATACGTATATATCGATGATCAAAGCATACAGCCATGAATCAAACTAGTAATGCCTCAAAATAAGTAAAGAGAATATGAAACATATTTTCCTTTATAATGCCCAAAAATTAGTTTTGTTAGTCTTGAAGGTGTATAGAAACTTAACATGTGTTATCGCCAAATTCTTAGATAGCGAAAGCGACAAATATTTGTTTTATTAATCAGTTGAATAAGTACATGGTGAAATAATCTGTAGGCATAATAACGAAACAGCACTTGCCCTCTTTACTTTAATATAGATGGTTGCGCAAAGTAACAAAAACAGTTTGGATTTTTATTAAATAATTAAAAGTGGTATTTTGAAGTTTGCAACATTTAATTTCGCCTTGTCACAAAAGATTCTTTAAAATACTCCCCAATTAATATATTCAAACAAGATAAATTATTTCTACCTCGTGATAAAAGTAGATCAGTGGTTTATAAATGTCAGTGCTGAGAGAAAAAAGTGAGTTAAATAATATAATGTCTTGAAACCTGTATAAGTCAATGAAGGGCTCTTTTAATGGTAGTGACAAGGCCCAGACGACACGTGACCATATGCTACCGCACGTTTTCTAAACAAGTTTATTTTGTCCTTTTGAATATAAACGCTGTCGGTTACTCTACAAATCTCTTTAATCCACCTTTACAGAGCGCTTAATTAGCTCTCGCAGTTCCCAAACTCAAATAACAAATATATACGAATGTATGCGGAGTTTGTGTTTACATTTGTGGTATACATATGTAAAGCAGATGAAAATATTAGCAAGTAAGTCAATTATCATTGCACACACCAACACCTACACGCACCCATGCACCGGGCCTACACCCCCACCCATATATATATATATATACTTGCCCACTGCTTGTGTGTGTAAGCAGTGAAATACTGTGCAAACTGTCATAACCACTAATAAGTCAAAGTACCCATATACATGTGGCCTTGGTGCCACGCAAAATGGCCTCGTTTGCTTGTTGTTTTTGTACCAGACACTTTTTCAATAAATGCATGATTACTGAAGAGTAAGGAAATTCCATTAAATGTTATTAATCGACCTTTACTGAGTCTTCTTGGCTGAATATCATCAAACTGACTCATAAAGGTTTATTTATTTGTTCAGTTCGTGCCGCCGTATACCATGTTAACACGCTCTACTTAATGGTTTCTTTACATTACCATTTTATTCTGAGTAAAAAAGAGAACATTCATTAGTTACTCGTTCATGCCAATAATCACAACGTAATAAAAGAGCGATTTCAATGAAGATCTTTCAGGTTTAAAATATGATGACGTGCATAGATGATGGCCGCAATCGGACCTAGGCACGTTTCGTTGGCTAGTTTATTCATGTGCATTTTTTTTTATAAAGTGTTAAAATGACGTAGCTGTTTGTATTTTAGATTTGCTGAAAAGATGGCCTGAGGCAAGCGAAGGTATATATATGTGAGTGCGTGTTCTTCAATGTTAAAGTGACATCTTTCTGTTAAAATGACACCTTTGTTAGAATTTTATGAGAATACTATATATCTGCATTCTAAGGAATGCAAGTCTCCGCCACCCTCTGTGGGGGTTCCTATGGTGGGATTCTCCCAAAACCATGTTTATACATGATACACTCATTAGCCCAAATATACCCAGGTTTATTCGTGCATAAGTGAAAGTACATTTGTGAATATTCCTGGATGGCGTTCCTGAATCCGGATGTTGTTCCGGATCTACACCAAAATAGAATAAATTTTTCATTGGCCCATTTCCGAAATGCCTTGAAAATTCCATGAAATTCCGTTCAGGATTGCACGAGTTATGTTGTGAACATGCACATTAAAACACACACGAGCGGGGATGCACGCACAACCTCCTAGCGGAAGCAATAAGGGTAACAGAAACTGTATGTTTTTGCAGGGATATGTAATGTTGATTAAAAACTACTTTTGTTGCTCATAAACAGTTTGACAATACTTTATTAAGTAGTTCATAAAGTAAACTGTGTCTCCATCACAGAAAACTGGCGTAAATTGATTTATATATGCAGCTTACCAACATTACATAACGTTGTCATTAAAATGATCGCTCTCTCACGAGATCAAACATAAAACATGTTTTTCAGGTATTATGGTTAATAATAGTTATAGTTAATAATAACATATTTAATAATTGTTTAATAATATTTATAAAAATAATAATAATAATAATAATAAAAATAATTATTATTATTATTATTATAAAAATAATAATAATAATAATAATAAATAATAATGAAAATTATAATAAAAATAATAATAAACAGTAAAAGAATCATTTGAATTGAAAATGGTGACTCAGAAAGCCGTCAAACCTTTTCCTTGGTTGTTGCCCTACCCATAGCAAAATTCGTCATTTTTTCCACCAAGTAAAGAAGACAGGATAAAACATTACACCTTGTCACCTGGCTATTGCAGTAAAATATTTAATATACATATTTATATAAATTATTAATAATAATAAGTAATAATAATATCATTATAAAATAATGATAATAATAATATAATTGGAAATGAAATGATTGAAAAATAGTTCAACACAAACTATATTGGTATTCCATTGAGGGATTTGTAAACACAGTCACCAAAACGCGGTAAAATGGGGAGCACTTGTGATAACTTTAACTCATCTGTGCGGTTTTGCATCCAACGGACGATGCGTGGGTCATATAAATTGTGTAAAAAGGACGTGGCGCCCTGCCTGCATGAGATGAAGGGTCAATGTTAATTGATGTTTACCTTCAATTAAAACGCTTGTCCTTTATATACTATAGTAGCTATATAAGAGCTCACTTCTAAGTTCAGCATAAGTCAGATATATGTACCGGTGTACGCTGTGATCTTAAACAGAGCACAGAGAGTCGTAATGATTAATGTTATATTGTTGTCATAATAAGTGATAATGCTACGTGAAGTCATTCAGTTGTCGAGTTGTAACTCATATACGGTAGCACATGTTAAACATTCTACACCTGGTGTTCTATGTATATAACACATACATATGACTTTCTGACTTGGTAATATTTTATGCTGCACAACCCTCTCTTTAAGATATGATAATGTTTTCAGCCCATATAAATAAATGATACCGGTACGGTTGTACACAGTTTTCAAAATGATGTGCTGACCAACGGATTGTTGTTTCTGTGTAGTGCTATCTATACGGCTAATTATTTGCTTTGTTTATATCACAAAATGTGCAGCATAATTATTTTGTTAATATATAAAGAATGAATGGCCATGTAGGTACAAATTCAAAACCAATGAATTAACCATATTGAACCAAACTGACAACATGGCAAACTAAAAAAAAATCTGACTAGCATTCAAAATAAGTAAACGTCCTATAGAAAATAAATCGCGTTCGAATTTAAATCAATGTTCAGTGCTGGTGTAAATGTATAAATGGAGGATTCTTAAGAATGGGAGCAATATTGCTCAATATGTCGGGTTAGTTAACAGATTTCAGAATTTTAGGATCGTTACCTGTGCTATTCTTGGAATATTGATCTTTCAGCCCTGGACTGCTGCTTTGGGTGTTGTTTTAAGACAAAGAAACCATAATTACACAATTCTCAGTCCAATTGTTTCAGGGTTTCTTCTGCGTATTCGACTGTCATGTCCATGTGTAGTCGCTGTAATTGTAATAACAGAAAATGAGACTAGAAATTTAACCACAGTGCTTGAGGGAACAGTTAATTAACACAAGCAAGCGGAGGCATGTTAACCCCTGGATTTAATTAGAAAAGATCGTCCATACACGCCTAAGTACGTTGAATTTAATTGCACCTATCTATACAAACAAATCATAAATGATACCCCCCCCCCCCTCTCTCTTCTAACAACATTCACCTGATGATCGGGTCGCATCCCGTGAAACAGTCTGTAGTGAATTTACAGTGTTGTTTTTCTTCAGTGTTATATCGCTTTGGCCTAGTCTGTAGGCCATAGAGACTTACACCGAAGGGAAACTCTACCTTCTGTATGGCTTATATATGTATAGCTTATATATGTATAGCTTATATATATATATATATATATATATATATATATATATATATATATATACATATTACTTGATTACAGCGTACATTATGGTAAAATATGTTAAACCAAGGAGGTTAGATAGCCTTGGTTGTACAGTTATTAGCGGTATTTCCATGTATATATATATATATATATATATATATATATATATATATATATATATATAAACTATATATATATATAAAAAGTATATTTATTCAGATGCACAGATAGGCATGTCCCCCAGCTTATCAAAAGCACGACAGCCCATAAATAAATTTAATAAATAAATATCTATGACACATGCATAGCGCATTTAAAATGAATTAACTGAATAAGCTTATTACAGAAGTTGAGAAATGAACCCACCTTCCTGCAACGGTACCAGTGCTTTGTCAGTGTGAGGTGCCGGGCACGATCTCTTGATGTGGTCGTTATTAACTATATATCCCCAGGTGGCCGTGGCTTATCATTACCAGACCGGGGCAGGTCTTCACCGTTTCCTGGCAGAGAGGTCTCGCTGTACGTTCAAAGCGCAACTATACGTAAACTATACCTTTCAGAGTCCACAGAAAGCTCCCCTGGTCGGGCTCAAGGAGAGCTTGGCAATACCTTTCGTTTACTAAACCGACCCCTCTCGAACTGGCGCAACTCAGATCACAATACAAGGCACAAACATCCTAGGCCGAGTTCTGATTGAATTCAGCACGCGCTGGCAACATTATATACAGTCAACAGTCCAGAGTATGGATAAGAGGGAGGTTTTTTTGGCCTTCGTGTGTAGGGTTGGCAGTTAACCCTTGTGAGGCCGATCAAGTGCAAATCATAAAGTCGCAGTGCAGGTCAAACAAATTGATTCCCCTTATGTTGATTGTTATATTAAGCATTGACTCCTGGCGGTTATAGGTGTACACAACCAAACATGTCAAGCCTCGGGTCTTCAAGCTCAGCGCTAACAAATCGTTCCAAGGTGTTTTTTTTCCTATGTCGTTGACTCGCACAGGGTAGTCCGATGTACTGCTTTGGTCGATGACAGCTTGGTTTGAGTTCTGCTGGACCCTTTGCAGCATAAGACGCCCAGACACGAGGCCAAACACATATACAGTCCATGGAAACAGTTGTATGATATAGTTACACGAGGATTACCAGTCCATTAGTCCCCGTAGCGCCCTATTGTACCCGGATCGATTGAGATTTAGACGATTAGTGTTTATGCTTGGCTGGGCGATAACTAAATCCATGCCTCCCCGTCGCTTTGTGCGTCACAGCGCCATACATCGGATCTTTCAGTCGAATTCCTTTGGTGTGCCTTCACCCTCTGGATATTACCACCATCACCTTATTTACATATAATCATTTACTCACCTTAGATGTATTTTTTATGTTGCATGTGACCAGAGGTTAAGTGATACGAGACATGAAAAGTTATTTTTTATGTGTCAGTCAACCCGACGGCTGGAGTAAAGTACGAGCTGGTGTTTGTTTTTATGTATTTATACCATGTCTGCCAACATTCGCACACCCATACAAACAAGCGGGAACATATACCCACGATGTAACATTTTGTACTACCCGCTGTTCTGTCTTCTGATATTAAGGGTCATATATCATTTGAACATATACGATTTCCTGTTAACAAGTAATAAGCCACATACATAGCCTGTGGGTAAAGTAGTGAATACTTGAAGACGGGGCTAATATTGGAGTCGCTATGTGGTGTTCATTCCTCTCGTATACGACACAGGCAAGCTGCTGCGTGTACAGGCAACTTGGCATATACTGTGTAATGTTGAAAAGTTCTTTTTCTTGTACGTTTAGTCCTATATAGTAAGTTTGACAGACGTATGGTTCATTTTTACAGTGCATAGCGAGAACAACCAATATAACTGCATGCAGGGGCGGATCCAGGATTTTGGAGAGCTTTCTTTTGTGCATGTTTTACCAGATCTTTTATGTATACAACACCACTATAATACAGTTTTTTGAAAAATAAAACTTTGTTATGTATTTTTATGTGGGAATTGAACCAAATACATTGTGACATGATATGTACAAGGATTATGATAATTGTAGTTACACCATGCAGTGATACACTATTTCTTCCCAAAAGGGAGCTTTGGAAGTCATGATTTCTTTTACATCTTCAGGGGCTAAAGTACATGAGAACGAGGTTTCTCCAAGTTTAAAAAATCCTAAAACTAACTTTCTCCATGCATCGTGAGGGCTTTTATTTAATAACCGTTTGATCCAAGTCAATTTCAATGCTGCATTTTTTGATGAAATGTGAAACATGTTTAGTCCCCCCTTCTCTACTGTTGCAATTAATGTCTGTCTTTTTATAAATCTGAATGTTTTCCCCATATAAATTTATATAAACGTGTTTCAATCTGTTTCATAAAAGCTGTATAGGGAGTTGGGAGGACTGATAAATGATATATTGATTGAGAGAGTATCCAGCTTTTCAATAAGGTTATTTTACCGATTGGTGTAAGCTTTCTTGCATTCCATATAGATAAAATGTTGTTTATTTTATCATTAACCGATTTGAAGTTTTCTTTTGCAGTGCTTTCCAGAGATGGAAAAACTCTAAATCCTAGGATTGTTACACCCTCTTCACAATATAACATGCCTAAATCTTTAATTTTATTTTTATCTACACGGTTATCCTTTCTTAGTTGCATTATAACTGTCTTGTCTTCATTAATCTTAAGACCTGAAATATTTTTGAATTCATTGAATAATTTTAATGTTTCTTCTATACTTTTATAATCATTTATGAACAATGTTGTATCATCTGCATATTGTATTATTTTACTCTCTACATCATCTATAATCATACCTTTTATGCCTTTTTCAGATCTAATTGCAATCGCTAGTAATTCAATTCCTAAAACAAAAAAGTATGGAGATAATGGGCATCCTTGCCGGACAACTCTTGTAATAGGAAAAAAGGGTGAAGACCATCCATTGTTTGTCACACAACTTACAATGTTTTTATTAACTGTTTTTATCATTGATATTGTATTAAAATCAAAATTCATAATTTGTAAAATATTATATATGTGGTCCCATTCTAAATAATCGAACGCTTTTTCAAAATCTACTGCCATTAACATAGTATTCAATTTTTTTCTTATCAGCATAGATAAGCAATTAGGAATCACTACTAACTTCTTAGCTCTTGCAGGTAGTAAGTGCTGCTGCTGGGTGAGGCAGAAATAGTACCTGTTTTGTTACATGGCTTAAAGATGATGATTACTTGAAGGTGTGACAGATGCTTTTGCGCCTCCTACCTCTGATATTGTATACCGTAGACAAAATTTGTGTATAAGTATGGTTCCACTTAATAAAATATGCATCCGATAACTATTGTAACTGGGACTCACAAATGTCCTGAAAGTGCATGTGCAGAAATAGACAAGGCTTAACTAATAACTTTACTCTAAAGATCCAATTGAAGATCTTATTCAAACAGAGTATTCAAAATTCACTATGTGACATTTATTTTGCCTTTCTATATGGACTGATAAAAACCAGTCTGTCCAGAAACGCGTACAATATAACTGGTACTTGGATATCAGAATGAAAAGGCCCATCTTAAAACATGCAAGGTTTTGGATAGTGAAAAATTTAAGTCACCCTTGACGACAAAAATTGGCTAAATAATGGATGTGTACATTTATGTTCAATTCAAATTACACGGGTGGACATAAGTTATGTTTTAAATGATATTAAATACCGACTAGTCTCTGATTTTGGATATTACTTACACTTTCAACTGGCGCAACAATACGATTTTTTAATTAGAGGCATGGGTTGTTTGCAACGTCGTCATACATTCTCATGTTCAAACCGTTGCACTATACACATGCACAGCAGGTGTTGGGCGATATAAGAGACACAAGTCTCTCATATCTGGTCTCTCCTATCCTAAGTGTTGTTTTGTTCTCATGTCCATTTTATAAAATCAGAGTGATCGAGGACCAGACTATTCTAGGGTACTCTAGGGCTCTGGCGACTTCGCAGGGAACTGTCAAGCGGTTATCGGCGGGAAGACCACATGGCTGTTGCCAGTTTTCAGTGTGAAAGTACAGTTTTTGCGGCAGGTGTATTTGCGGGGTCGGCTGGTCTTGTTGTTGTGTTGTTGCTTAGGAGCAATTGATTGGAACCAGCTTCTCATCAATGATAAGCCGCCCATGCCAGAACCTTACTTTCAGGTGGTTGTGGTGTGTCTGTCGCATTTGGGCCGCTGCTTTCCTTATCAATTGATAATCCTCCTTTACCAAGTCTTCCACAAGGAAACTTGCGGATGGATTGGTCGACTGGTTTTGACTCCGCTTTTCTCTTTGTGTTTTTAAAAGTTTGTTACGCACGGGTCACGAATGAAACCTAACGATAATGTGTCTGTGACCCTGGGTTTTTAATTTTCCAGTTCTGTGTGCATTTTCAATAGATTTTAGTATGTCCCCTGTTTCTGTATCATTGAGGAGTCCTTTTTCTAGGTTAAATTGAGAGACCAGTTGCCTGCAGTCCCCTCCTTTCTTTTCTGGTATCCCAACAAATCTAAAATTATATTATCTACTATTTCTCTCTATGTCTAATAATTTCTCCTTCATTATTGCAATCTGTGCATCTTTCTCTTTGTTTTCTGCTTTCAAGCTTTCTATTTCAGTTCTGAGAGCCTTGTTTTCCGACTCAGTGCTGCCCAGTTTCGTTGTGGTTGCATCAACGTTACCCTGAGTAAATTCAAGGCTTTGTTTTATGGTATCCACTTCACTTTTCAGTTCTGAATATTTGTTGTCAATTATTGTTAAACTTCTTTTAATCTTTTCAATATCTTCTTTCAGTGAATCTTTGAAATCATTCAGGGCATCTCTAAATACTTGTTCTAGTGCACCGCATTTAGTGTCAACAATTGTGATAATATCACTTGCCTGTAACGAATCCTGCTCGTGCGTCTGTTTCTGTATGGGTCCCCCTGACTTTTTTTCTCGCCCTTTTCTAGGTATTATTCCATATTTGTTTCCTCACTGACCGATAAATTTCCTTTACTCATGGATCTAGTCTTAACACTCCATTCGTCGTCATATTCTCATGGATAAACTGAGGTTTTTGGACAGCGCTCACTGGCACGTCTGATCAGTCGGCCATACTGAACCGGAAGTCAAGACATATACTGTTAAAGATGTCTCTTTTATTGTATGTGTAGCTCGGCCCACGCGTGGGGTCTGACGTGTACACAGCGGTCATGCTAGTCTGGGGCTTTCTCGCCTGGCCGAGCCGGGTCGGCCCACGTGTGAACCCTGATGTGTAGAAAGACAGCGATGTTCTAGATGTATTGTTCTTTAGATTGTTCGGGAAATGGAAGATTCTCGGCTTGAGACGAGAAGCTATAAATAGGGGTTGTGTTTTAGAGCCTAGAGAGAGAGAGAGAGAGAGAGAGAGAGAGAGAGAGAGAGAGAGAGAGAGAGAGGTGAGAGAATATTCCAGCGGACACAGAAGCGTGTAAGTCAGTTTGTGGGACCTATTCCGATAAGTGCGGCAATAATAGATTTTCTTCTGGATTTGTGACGGATCTTATATAGTCTTCAGCTTGCTTTCGGGATTAGGTCAGGAACTTCACTTTGGGATTACGGCGGACTGATTTTGTGAATGAAATGGACTGTTATTCTCTGAGAAGATTTATGTGAACTGTTCATCTGAATTATATGCTTTAAAGGACCTCTTGTCGCTGTGACAGTGGTGGTATCCAGGTACTGTGCACTTTGATCATTTTACTGTGTGATTGTATTGATTTGCTGTTATACTGCTGTTATACTGTGTAATTGTATTGATTAAGTGTATTGTAATGTTAGGGTTGTTTTAAGAATAAATAATAGTTATTTGTTAACAAAAATCCCCTGACTTCTTTATTCATTCCCCTAGACATTTCACACTGCCTAGTGTTACAGAATCTGATTTTTTTTATCCCATGACAAAGTTTATGTTCGTCACGCATACGTGATCTGTTGATATTAGGTTCCGTAGCAATACGGTCATTGATCATGCATAGGCTTTGGAGCCGCCCCCCCCCCAACCCCCCCCCCCCCAACCCCCCCCCCCCCCACACACACACGCAAACAAGTTTTTTGGCCCAAAGATGGAATTTCATGTTTGGCCTTTCTTTGGTGAAATGACGTAAATTCCATCACTTTGAATGAAAATATCCATTGTTTTCTTCTCGGTCTAAATGCCTAACGTGAAAACAACTGTGAATTCATTTCTTAATTGAGTGTGTTTAGTGATATAGTTCATTAGTGTGTAATTTTTTTAGTTAAGGGATTTAATATAATACTTCACATTTTAGTTGAAATTATGCTTGTATGCGTAATATTTTAACTGATAAACTTTAAGACAGGTCTTTGGAATATAACATTTTTTTTGTATTGCTCAGTGTGTAATTATATATATATATAATGTATTGTTGTGTTCATTGGATTGTTCGTGAAATAGAAGTATCTAGACTTTGGGGTGAGAGGCTATAAATTAGGGGTTGTGTTCAGAGCCCAGGGAGAGGAGAGAGAGAAATATTCCAGCGGACACGGAAGAGTGTGAGTCAGTTTGTGGACCTTTCCGATAATTGCAGCATTTAGGGAAATTCTTCGAACCTTGTAACAGATTTTATAAGGTCTGCAGTTTGCCTTTGGGACTATTACCAGAACTTCACTTTTGGATTACAACAAATAGATTTTGGGATTGAATTTGACTATTATTTTCTGAGAAGATTTACTTGAACTGTGTATCTGGATTATATGTTTTAAAGGACTTACTGAGCTGTGACAGTGGTGGTATCCAGAAAAGCCTAGGATCCAGACACTCTGGTACTGTACACTTTATTTATTTTACTGTGTGATTATATTGATTTTCTATTATACTGTTGTTATACTGTGTAATTGTATTGATTTAGTGTATTGTAATGTTAGGGTTGTTTTAAGAATAAATTGTCATTATTTGTTAACAAAAAACACTGACTTCTTTATTCATTTCCCTAGACATTTCACGCTGCCTAGTATTACAGAATCTGATTTTTATTTATCTCCGTAACAAAATTTATGCTCGTCAGGACTGTGTGAGTTGTTGGTTTTAGGTTCCGTAACAATATATATATATCTTTATATAAATATATATATATATACATATATATATATATACATATATATATATATATATATATATATATATATATGCGGTGACCCCCCCCCCCCCCCAAGAATGCGCCCCCCCCACACACACTTTTATGAAGGTTTCAAAGCCAATGCGGCATGTATTGATAACCTGAATGACATCATTTACTTATTGTGTGGGTTTATTAAAACCATGGATATGATGAAGAAGTTTTAAATGATAGTTTAAAGGGCTCCACAAACTCTTGCTGTCACAGTCTGAGACACTGGGCACTGTTGAAATCCCCGTTGCATATAAATAACTTATTTACCTGCTGATGGCGCCATCAGTTCAGACGCAGACTCCAACTTCCCAATGATCCCAGGTGCTCGTTTCATGTTGATACAGTTTTTGTGTTGGTTCTGTTTTGTTTCATTTAAAGTGTTTGTTCAGAAACATCGCTGTCTTCCTAGGCTTTAAATCCACATTTTTTTGGTGAAAAAAAAATCCCGCAACTTATTACAAATATGTATTTTGGATAGATAAAAGAAAATGGCTAAACTATCAGTGAATTTACTCTCAACACACCTTTATTACTCACGATCTCGTTTACCTGCCCCGAACTCATAGCCATTTTCTTCTGTTTCTTATGTTTATTTATCTCAGGCTAAGACACGTAACCACTAAAACATGGAATGTATTTCAAACATGCTGCAAAACGTGTTTAGATCACCTATCTCGGAAACATGTTTCATACTTAAACGTTAAAATATAAATGTGAAATATATTTTGTTATATGCACCTACTTAAGTCGTAGTGCTTTTTATAATATGTTTCAGCTCATCTGATAGTACGTTATCTGAGCTATAGGAGTGACCTTCGTCCGTCCGTTTGTCCACCCGGCAGCCCATTACATAGGCATAAATCATGACCGTAAGGCTAAGGAAGTTCAGACGTCTCATGCTGACTGGTACTGATGAGTTTCCGTGTGAAAAAAATTAAAAATAGGACAATGTAGCCTATATTCTCCGACCTTCGGACTGAAAACACCGAAGCTCTTACTTCTGTTAGTTAAAAAAAATCACACAAAAGTCAAGGGTTCCCAGAAACGACTAGAGGGATTGTCATGCTTATTGATCCTGAACAACTTCACCTGCTACTGAAGAACTGTTTACGTGTATTTCAGACAATGAAATTTGTTCATCCTTTAACAAGACCAAAAACAAAGCTGTTAAACGCAAAAGGACCAACATTTCGTCAGGACTTAATAAGATTTATCAGGAATTCTGAATACTGATAACTATAGCCTCTATTTTCTGTGTTACAGGGCAAAGGCATTTATACTTCAAAGGTTCAGAAGCAAGATCTTTCGAGGTGTATAGATACTCATTAGACGTGTGAAGTTTGAACTTTACATGTAAGTAGGTCCTGGGACAAATAGGTCACGGTGACGTAAGTTATATGCTATGGCTTATGGTAATATGGCAAAGTCAACTGAGTGTCATGGCCCATGGGCCACAAGTAATTTAATAGAAAGAATTACTGTTGGCCACTGAATTTTTTTTCCAGAGAAAAGTAAGATCGAATTCCTAAATATAGCTTCTTGTGGACGATTAAAAGTGAGACTCATACTCAGTATTATTACATAGCACACTGGTGTTCGTTAAAATTCAAATATCAATTTTTTAAATAAATAAATGTGATCTTAGAAATCACGATTTTTCTAAACATAAAACTATTTCACCATTTTACTTGCATTTTGATCATTATTCGGATATATTTCTAGGTAAGATGATTCGATTGTAAGTTATGTAATAGACATGCGGTGAGAATTGGCTGTTAGATATAAATTTTGCAAATGTTTAAACAGGACATGTTTTGTTTATGTATACAGGAAATGTGTGCGTGTAAGTCACTAAGTATTTAACTCCTTTTTTGTAGTTATTATAATGACTGGTTTTTAACATTTGTAATATATACTTCTTTGTCACACAATGTCTTAGACAGAACATATGGATTTAAGGACAGAACTGCTGATCTTTAATTGCCATTCGAAAGGATTTATATTAACCAGTTTACGAAAATGAGTCAATTATTTTCGAGAAAATCTTATTGTATTCTTGTGACGTAATAAGAAACATATGGGAAGTAAAAGATTCTTAACACATGCATGACGATATTTGAAACATTGAAGCTGACAAGAAAAAAACGACGTTAAAATATGGAATAAAGTTGTGTTTAAAAATTGCACGTGTTTCCAGATTTCTGAAACATGTGACCGTTTAGTTAACACACATACATGAGCACGTGTTTCATCTTGGACAAACTCTATATTATTCATGTAATTAAAACACACGCTTCAGATAAAGACATGTAATCACTGAAACAGGATACACATCAAACAAGTTGAAAACTTGTTTAGATTATTTTTTCTTGAAACATATTTCAAACTGAAACGTGAATATATACTTGTGAAACGTTTGTTTATAACGCAAAATGATAGAAAGTCTGTCTAAAATATAACCAGAAACAAAAACATGTTTCCACTTTATAGTTTTTCCAAAACCCTCGTGATAAATTGCACTTTCGCAACTGTCACCCGATAACGTTGCCCCTAACCGGTGCCCTATGAAAAAAGCTGCCCTTATCAAGTGACGGGCCGGGTTGCCTCTAGATTAACGTGGTAAATTAGGGAAAGTTTGGTTTTTGAAGGCGCAATCATCTAATTGGCGCTCAGAAACACAACCAATACCAAGGAGGTGGCTAAGCAACAAAGAATATACTAAAGAAAATGACAGAATTCGAAACTACCTACCAGATAAGGTTCAAAGCCTGTTACGCCTTACATGAAATACATTGGCCGCATACACACACACAAAGTAAAATACAGAGTCCGGGTAAACAGTCTCTAGGCGAACCTAAGCTGGCAATACTGGACCGACTGGCTGCACTGGACCCTAACTGGCGGCACTGGACCCTAACTGGCGGCACTGGACCCCGACTGGCGGCACTGGACCCCGACTGGCAGCACTGGAACCCGAGTGACAGCTCTGGTGCCAAACTTGCATAACTGGACCACGACTGGTGGCACTGGACACCAACTGGCGAGGTTGGACCCCGACTGGCGGCACTGGTCTCCGACTTGCGGCTGGATTGCTTCCAAGCAATCCTTATAAACTCCCTTCTTCCCTGAAGGCTTATCATAAGTCTCATACAATGCCTTGCACCCGTTTTGCTGCTATGACCCTACTATATTCATCAGCACGTTGAATACTAAATATAGGCTTGGAACAAACCACTTTACCCAGCAGAGCGTTCGATATCACAATTGCATAACTTAACTTGGAGCACCGGGTATCCAAATTGAATACCCTTATTGTCTCATGATACAATAACACTGGCCGGCGTTCCGACTCCGAACAAATACACTCCTCAACAAATACAAAAATACAACTAAACCCCCTTATAAAATATCCAAAAATTCAACAAAACGACATGATTTACCTCGTGATAACAGCGCCAAAAGGTATGTTTTAATAACTGATTAGAAACCGACCGACGGATAAGTTTCAACTTTGCTGGGGAAAAAAAGGGATCTTCGTGGTTCTTTTAAGAACCCACCTGGTTCTGGATAGAACCATGTTTCTTGAACTCTTTTCTCCGTGAAGAGGTTCTATCTGGCATTTGGGGGTTCGTGCCATGACCGTAACTAATAATGAGGTTTCAGATAGAACCCGTGTTTTTACCGGATGTCCCGATAATTAGGACGCGCATACGCAATTATATGAATTAATGAGGTCAACTTTTAAACGATCGGCTGTTTTGATCTCTTCCATCAGAAGATGCAAGAGTACTATGTTTACATATTTTTCATGTGAAGAATGTCGAAGTTATCTGCCTAGAGATTAACTGTTCAGTGACTTAATGTACCCAATTAATCTCTGACTGCGTACGAATCTATACCTTCACTTAATCTAAGTTGTTGCGTGCATGAATTGTTGCATTCATAAGTAATGCCCGTTCTAGTGGGCTAGCAAAACTTTGAAAAGTCCTCTAGGATTATTTTTTACGGCATCGCTTGTTAATAGCAGGCATCCATGTGGGATCGGTACAGTGTAGGGAGGTAAAAAAAGATGTGGATGGATGCCATCGCGAAATTTGAATTTGAAAGTCGTTCTGAAGGTCATCAAGGTCAAAAGGTATAAAATTTCGCATTTTTTTCATTGTTTGGTGTGATAGAGGCTACTTTTTTTTCATTTAAGCGATGTCCATAATATCAGATTATTTTGTTGATTGCAAATGAAAATTTAGTATTGCAAACTGACAAACATTTAATGAAAAAAGTAGATAATTTACTACAAAGAACTTTGGCTTTACTGAATTTGTAATCATGTATTTACAACTTAACACTGTACAGTCTGATCGTTCTGTCTGTAGGTTTGTGTGTTTGTCTCGTACTCTTCACTGAGAAGACTGAAAGACTTAAAACTTTGTCATTTTATCATGCATGGGCCACATAATTAGAACCCTGTTGTTTGCTATACAACAGTGGCCACCAGGGGGCGCTGGCGACTATGACATAGCTACATTTTGTGTTGTTCTGTGTGAACATGTATTGACCATTGACAGCAGTTTCTTAAACAATATTAAGTTGTTAACTCCTCCAATTGCAGTTATATAAACTTTTTATTTCTTTCTTATTGCCACGAAGCAGATCAAGTCTTAAATTTTGCATTCTGCAAATATTTAATTTATAATAGTGCTAACTATGTTTAATCATTTTTATACTTTTTAACTTTTTTTAACTAGTTTTATTTACATTCAGAGCCAGATAGAGAATCTTAAAAAATACTAGCATGTACGTGCTATTCTGATGACTATAGTGTTGAGAAAAGAAAAATAAAATATTATGACATAATGTGTATCAATAATAAGATTTCTTATTAAATATCTATGACTGATTAATCGATTGCATGCATGAATGAAAGTCCCAGGTGTTTGAAACCATTTTAATCATATGCAAATATGATGACAGTAATAGTGACGAACAACAATAATAATAATTTAGTAATTTGACTGTTATTATTCCTTTTATTAGATAGTAGGCTAATTCAAATATATCATTAGGCAGGTTTGGTGATATATAATGCACTTTTTTCCTTTAATATTAGTCGACCTGTATGCTGTTTATGTAAGATTTTGTGTTTATTGAGTTAAACAACCCTCATATAAGCTGTTAAAATCTATCTTGATACACAAACCTTAGTGCTCTCATTTATAGCTTCTAAGGCGGAACTAAAGGTGTTAGAAAGGTTCATAACTCCTACATAAATTTTTCTGAATAGTGTATTATTATATGTCATTTTAATTCTTTAATTCTTCCCTTTTGCTGTTCGAATACCTGTAGAATTAATTTAGGTAAGGGTGAAAGGCCATGCAAGATGAAAGATGTTTTTTTCTCTCGATCATTTACATGTAGATATATAATGGCACTGGCAAGGTACATTATAATCACTTACATGAAAGGCTAGGATCCGTCAGTTGGTTTAAATAATTAAATCCTTTAGAAAGCAATACTGATGTGCTTTAAATAGGAAATAAAAAAGGGTATATAATTAGTCAACTACACAGACATATAAGAGAGATAGACATGGGCACCTGTGTCTTTATTGACCCATTGTAGATGGTGAGAGCTTTGCATAGTGTGATGGAGCGTATACTTACTTAATAATCTGCCGTCTCAACTAGTCACCAACAGAGGTTTTATTGTCATATACGGTATACACATTCAGTGTCTCTTTTTTGCAACCAAAATGTAACTTTATTGTTCAGCCGGATTAGCGACTTATTGTTCAACAGTACAACTTTTAAGTACAAAAAAATAAATGCTTTGTTACCATTCCATTTTTGTTCCGTTTGACCTTGAAAATGGCATTGCGAAAGTTACTTAGATGGTTTTGTAGAGGTGCGGAGCGGACCGCTTGGACTGGACCGGACCGCTTGGACTGGACCGGACCGCTAACACCTTGTTTCAAGTTTCAGACTAAACAGATGACTTTGAGGATTTAGTTTCAACCAACAAATCATGTTATGAACAATGGGTAATTAACCTCTCAAAGAAAGACTCTTTAACTACTCTAAATGTATTTAAAGCAATGGCAGCTGCAAAAGTATAATTATATATACGCCTATTATTTTATATTTTTCCCCCTCTGAGTAACAGTAATGGGTCATTTTTAGTTATTAACTTATGATTGAAGTGACATATTTAATATTAGATCATTGTCCCCTGCTGTGTTGCACAATGCTGATACTTTTCCTCTGTATCACTGTGTATTACAGTATATAAGACCGATTTCTATACGTTGAATACCTTAACATTAGGTTAATGAGTTGCTATATCAAACCGCACTTAAAGCACTACATAACTAATCACCTAATGTCAATCTGCATCCTTCCCCGCATAGTAAATTCTTTAAATCAGCTCGCCCCACCCTGCACATTAGATTAATAAGTTTTCTATATCAAATCGCACTAAAACCATTTCATAACTAATCAGCTAATGTCAGCCCGCATTCATCCTCGCCCACAAATTCTTTAAATCAGCTCGCCCCACCTTGCACAATTTGATTTATATTCTAACCACCATGCTCCACACAGTAACACAAAATATTCCACTGTTGTGAAATAATTTACAAAGATTGTGATTTCAAATTGTCATTAAAATTTACTTCCAGATCCTGCGATTCAAGTATAGATTAAAATTTTACATTTATTGCACGTTTTGCTGTGTATGATATTCCGTTTGGTAAACATTCGAACAAATATATGTGATAAAAAAATAAGTAGAACAATCGTTAGTAAAAAAAGTAAAAAAAAAAATAAATAAAAGTTTTATTTTATTTTTCATGATATTTTGATAAAAGGACCGGACCGCTTGGACAGTCCACCTATTGGACCGGACCGCCTACAGCTGGGCCGGACCAGGACCGGACCGCTTAAGTGAAGGACCGGAAAACCAGGGGGTGGTCTCTTAAAAGCGGGGTACAGGAAATAAAGGCTCTACCCTGGTCCAATGGATTAAATATTAATAAGCTGAAGCACTGTTTACTGTGTACTTGCTTTAGAGCACATTTCTGCCGTGTCTCTAAATGGAAGTCATTATCAAAAGATACCCCAAGTAATTTACAGATTTATCATATATATGATTTCAATGTGTTGGTTGTCGGACTGCAAAATTACATTAAAGGCACCCATTATAAATCTTTAAAATTAAAATGGATTAGCTTGTCTATTCTATAGGTACAGCTCTAAAAATGTCACAGTGTTAGATGATTCTGACATAAAGTATATATCTTTTATCACATATGGTTTCATCAGTATGATAATAATGGCAGAAACTCATTGACACGTGTGCCATGCTTTATTCATCTATTAATGTTGAGCAATCTGCAGATCAAACAGGAACCTGACGGGCACACCCTCCAAGGTGCCTAGAAAATGATATGCCTTGGTAAGGATACAAAAGATGCATTACTAAAATGGAGGTGGTTCCCTCTAACACATATTTCATTTTAAAAGGTTTTGTCAGTAAATAAAGGTATTATACATATTCGACAGGAATGTAAGGGGGTCCCCCACACTAAATTTATATTACCACCTTTAAACGTTCCAAAAGTGTCTCAGCACATTTGGATATTAATAAAATACAGACAAGATGCCAAAATACACAGCGGTAGCTGTTTTGGATAATCATCCAAGGATTATAGATCCTTAATACCTTTAGTTATTTAAACATCTTTTTTTCAGTAAATAAATGCATGTAATAGGAAAATTATCACTGAGCATCTATAAAAATCGCGTACATGTAACTATCAAAAGATAATTAAAGAGCCTCATTTTACCTATATAGTGTGCATATTGGCTACAATATTTTAACAGGGCAATTATTATTTTTTTAAATATTCTTGCGTCCATTAAAAGTTTAGGAAACCACCTTGAAATGTTTGTTTCCTTGAATTCTGGGAGCTGGCATGATGGCTTATTTATTGTGTCTCAATCTTGTCGACAAATTCCTTTATGTAAAGCATGAACTAATCCATAGATCAGTTACAATATTCATGTGGGTGCCCGAAGAACTTATGTTGGCGATAAATGTCACTGAATGATCCTATTTGAACTAAAACATAATGGTCTAATAAAACATTTATATTTTATGACTAATATATAATGACAGAAATCGCCTTTTTCATCATTGTAACAGCTATTTTTGTAGCCTTTTTGAATGTTTCAGTCCTTTTTCATTTTAACTTTAAATGTAAAAGTCTATCCAGGTTCTTCAGCTGGAGCGGATCCAAAGGAGGGATCCGGGGGTTGGGTCCCCGCTCCCATCTTTTCAGCTGCCGCTTCCTTTCATTAAGGGGTTCAGACCAATTATTGCGACCTGGACCCCCGATTTTCTGGACCTGGGGACTTTTTATGGGTTTGATCATTAGTCCTCCTAGGTTGGACCCCTCTTTTTCCTAAATCCTGGATCCAACCCTGTTCTGATACCAACAACTCGCACCAAAAACAAAAAAATGGTAAGGACCTTATTAGATGGACCTTTTATCAAGCATTTTCAAAAGGGGGCCTTTTTTATTCCGTTTTCGTGTAAAGTGTGTAAAAGACACTTTGAGGATATATGTCTTGATTTGGAGTAGTCAAAACATTACTGTGTAAACAAAAGACACCTTTAAGTTGTACTTTTCATACATTTAAGTGTAAAAAATATTATAACGAGGCTTGTGTACGTTGCACTTGACACAAAAATATCTGTAAATCCTAAGGTTACCGAATATACGTTGGTTTTATTGATTGAAAAAAACTATACACGTTCAGGTTCAATTTTTCTAATGTTTGATTTTAAAAATGACCTTGAAAAAACCTCAAAGGTTAAAATGGCATCCACCTACACTTTTTCATCACTGTTTGGTTGTTTGATCTGGCATAGATGCCTGATATTCACAAGCAATGTTCACAATAGTGAAAAATTTACCTTGGCTGGCCCATTTTTTGGATTGACCGTGAAAATGACCTTGAAATTCAAAATTTCAGGTGGCATCCACCCGTACTTTTTTCTTCACTCTGTGGCTGATTGATCTAGCATGGATGCCTGCTATTAACAAGCAATGCCCTTAAAAGTGAAAACTTTGGCTGGCCCACTATTCGTAATAATACAAATCATGTAGAATTAGAAAGAGTTCCAGCATTGTAAGGGAAAATGATCGCTTTTAAACAACAGTCATCAAACAAAATTATAAATCTGTTTCATTGATTGAAACCTAACAAGCTGGACGATTAAACATGGAATACATTCATAACATCCTGTAGAGTGTTTCCAGTACTCTATCCTTAATAATTTCTTTAAATTGATCGACAAATCATTGATCATGCAAAGGGCGTAAGAACAGATTGCCAAGAGTAGCTATTTTGAGTATAGCCAAAAACTGGGACAGATTGGAGCGCTGTTTTAAAAACTATTTAACTGAGATTTCAACACATTAGTCTGACGGACAAAACGGACTCTCATAATGCTTTGTCACGCTCAATTACGCATTGTCTGAAGGTATTCTCTAATTAACTTGGTCTTATATAGGCCAATTATTACCTAGCGTAAACTTAAGTCACAAGATACAACTGCTTGGCTAGCAAGAGAGCAAATGAGAAAGAAGAGCGGATTATTCATTTGGAAAGGGCTGATGATTATGGTAAGTCCTTCCAAAGTTATTCCTAAATTGTAATGTGTAAAGTTTTTAATGATAGCCCATACGATGAATTGTATATCAGAGAGGAAAAATCTCAGATTATTATGTCCGTATTAACATCTGAATATGAGGGACCTATAAACATATTTTAAAAAATTAGATAAAGTTACTTTTTAATTATATTGATACATCGTGTAATCCCATGCACTCATATGCATTATGTTTTATATCGTATATACACTTTAGAAGTTGTTTTCAATAAACTCGTAAATGATTTAAATTACTTTATCAGGATATTTGATATTAAAAAACAGATGACAGAAGAGCCTACTAGAATAACTGATATATCTGAAACATGCATTGATTTAATTATAGTGTCACACTCAGTAAAAAATAAAACCAAATTGGGTTCTCCCAGCCAAAAACAGTGACCATAATGGAACCTTTTGCATACGGAAAATTCCGCAGGATTGTTAATAAACACAATGTAACCAAAATAACATATAAACTATAATTTTACATGTACCAATGAGGAACTGAAACAGGAAAATTGGTCAAATGTGAAAATATTAATTTATCCTGGAGGAGATTAAGTGAACTGATTCTTAAGGTTGTAGAGGGTGTTGCTCCAGTTAAAATTGCCAGACTTAAAAACGGCACTGATCCATCTTAAACATCTTGTTACACCTAAAATATGATTAGCGAGAAAGACAGAGCTTGGTTTAAACTCAGGAAAACTAAAGACATCAGTATTTTTTGTGAGTACGTGAAACGTATAGAAACTAAACTCAAAGAGAAATATGTAAAGCCAAGAGAAAGTTTGTGAGGAATGAATTAAGTGAAAACCAAAATGAACCTTAAATACTATGGAACACACTAAGAAACATAGGCAGCCCCACTAAAATAATGGAAGGAAATGTTAATATAGGGCTGAAAAATAATGATGAAGACTTATGTTTTGAGCCCAGATTTGTTGCAAAATGGTTTATTGAATTTTTCTGCAATACTGCAGGCAAACTTGTAGATAAACTTACTTTTAGGCCATATGATAAGAAAAAAGTTTTTGAGTTTTATAAGAAAAAAATGTAACTGCAAGTGGTTTCAAATTTTCTGTTGTCAGAGAAGAAACCATTGTAAAATTACAAAGAGGTTTAAATGATGCAAAATCTACTGGAAGTGATTTAATTTCAGTAAAATTTCTTAAAGATTGTGCATACTCAATAGCATCACCTATTACTTTTCATAATTAATCTGTTTAACAGATCCCACTTAATTCAAAACAGTCATAGTAGTCCCGCCCTATGAAAAGGTGACAGAAATTATGGAGGAAATTATACAGAACTTTTTTCAGCTTTACTAGTCATATCCGAAATTTTAGAAAGGGTAGGATATGACCAACTGTATTCTTACCTTGGAATCAGAAATTTGATTAAATCAGTTTCAATCAGGATTTAGGACTGTTTCCCCCAACACTACTCTAACACATCTTACAGATAAAATAAGATGTAATAGGGTTAGCATTTACACTGGCATGGTACATATAGACCTACAGAAGGCCTTTAATACTGTGGATCACAATACTAAAAGTATTTTAACTACCAAATAACATGCACTTGGATTGAATACTCCAGCTGTTTCATGGTTCGAGTCTTACCTAAATGACAGATGAGAATTTGTGGAAATAAATAATGTGTGGTCTTATTATAGGAATGTTACGTGTGGAGTACCACAAGGTTCCATTTTAGGACCTTTGTTATTTACTATATATGTAAATGATATGAAATGTGATTTAGTCATATACGCAGATGATTCTGCTTTAGTTGGGAGTGGGAGAGACCATAAGGAGATAGAATGTACACTTTCACTTGAATTTGAGTCATTGTGTGGATGGTTTGAGAAGTATTTGCATAAACTAAGAAAAAGTAACATTTTATCCATTAAATGTAACACTGTGGACATTATGTACAAAGAACATGTTTAACATCTTTGGGTAGTACTTTTTGTACTTGATCAGACACTTTCTGGAAATATCATGGACAACACAGTCATAAGTAAAATAAATACTAGAATAAAATTTCTGTACAGGAAACATGCAAATTTGAATCCCAGGGGGAAAATGTTATGCTCTTCACTACTACAGGGAATTTTTGATTATGCTTGTAACACTTGGTACCGGGGACTTCATTAAAAACTGAAGACTAAGCTTCAGACTGCTCAAAATAAATTGGTAGGTTTTGTCAGAAAATTTTCAAATAGACAAAGCTTAAGATTATAAGTGATTTAAAAAAATTGAAATGGTTGGATGTTTCTCATAGGGTTGGTTATTTATCACTTAGTTTTGATGAATTATACTCATGTTCATCATTCTCCGGCATCCCTTAGTGATATATAACATGTCAGACATTCTCATAACACACCCAGAAGTAAACAAGCTGATATTTTGCCCTCAAGTCAAAACTCAGGGTTAATACAGTTTTAAATTCAATGGAATAAAATTATGGAATGAACTACCATCCTGGACAGCTGAGTGGTAAAACGCTTGGCTATCTCCGCTGGCGACCCGGGTTCGATCCCCGGCGTGGCTATGAGAGTGGGTTGTAGTTGCCCGTCCAAGGCCGGTGGTTTTCTCCGGGTACTCCGGTTTCCTCCACCTCTGCAGACTACCGAACGCCATCACCGGAGCCATGGAGAGTGCCTCGATTAGTTATAATAACTATTTGTACAATCCATGTAAAATAAATAAGTTTATATTAACTACCATCTATTATTAAAACTTCTTACAGTAAGAGATTATATATGAAGAATTGCAAAGATTACTTATTTGGGAAAATGAAGGACATGCAAATGGAATTTTATTACATAAATCTTAATCATGGTCATTTTTTATCCTTGAAACTCTTAGTCAAAGTTTTTTAATATATAACTCACAGGTACATGAATGTCTTTTTTTAATACATTTTATTGCTGAAAAATCATACAATACACAGGTCACATAATTGTACACAATTACATCAAATACAATACATACAAAGCACATTGCCTTGATTATTCCAACTATACATGACTGCTCTTGTTACTCTTAGTTTCTTTAGTTATTCTATAGTCATATTTTAAATATGAACACTCAGTCGATTTAACCTATACATGTAACTTTTATTATTACTGTAATTCTTATATTTTCGTAGTCATAGATTTAATTTATGTAACCGATCGACATATATGAAGAGGTAAAGGTATTTCCATGTTCGATAGTCTTTGTCAGCACTTTGAAATTAATTTAATATGATAAATTATCTAAATTGTATGCATTGCCTGCTATTTTGTTAATTTGTTCTTAAGGTCCACTATGGAAATAAGTGTTCATCACAAAAGGTAAGGTTACTTTTAAGTACTCCTTTTTGCATGGCTTTTTAACACTTGCAGATTTTATGAATATAATTTGATGGATATATGTATTTTATATTTATCCATTTATTTGTCATACGTATGTGTTGTTGTGAATAAAATCTATCCATCTATCTAATACATATGGGCATGAGGGACAAAACTGGGTTTCTCAAGGTGTAGTTACGCTAAGTAACACATTATTTGAATGCGTTCTCTAATTAACTTGATCAATTAATACCAACTTAAGAATATACTAGTCACCTATTTTTTTTTTAAATTTTAGTCACCAGAAACATCTGCCTGGCTAGTAAGAACGCCAATGAAAGGAAGAGTGGATTTTTGTTTTGAAAGGCTGACGATTATAATAAGGTAGGTTTTTCCAGAGGTATTTCTAAATAATGAAAACTGTTAATATTGCACATGGAAAGGTGGATCACAAAGCAAAGAAAATATGTATTGGTGTATAATGATAATTTATAATGTAATTAAGAAATTAAAAATTATATATTCTATATGTAAATATACCTTTGTGAATAATAACATATATAATGTGAATAATGTTTATTGTATCATTAAATTGCGGTTCATGTGATTAAAAATATCGTATTAATGATATTTCTGCATGGGACCTTGCCAAAACATTGTAAGGTTGCATTTACATTTGAAATACAATCTCCTCTCTGAGAGAGAGAGAGAGAGAGAGAGAGGGGGGGGGGGGGGGGGGCAGGTGTTGATGTTCCAATTAGCGACTTCACAGACCAGGAACGAAAGTTGATTAATTCTGAACAACTGGAAGTAGGATACCAAAACTGTTTGCAGACCACAGCTTATTTCAATGCGTTTGCCTGTTAATGCGAGCGCAATTTTGTGACAGAAATTCACGATATATATATATATATATATATATATATATATATATTTATGTGTGTTTGTGTGTGAATATTTATCTTATAATTTATGTATCTCATCTCTTATTTACCAGATCGATGATCCTTACCTTTCCTTACCCAGTACGCATCACGCAATTAAGGGATATGTTGATACCTTTATCTTCGTTCAAAAGACAGTGTCACCAACTGATCCTTATATAAAAAAGAGTTGCATTTGCGAGCTAGTCGTCTGAGCGAGGTCTTATGTATAAAGAGCTAAAACGAATCGGGACATATAAAAGTGATCGTCGCTAAACCCAGAAGGTCCTTAGTCTAGGTTTGACTGTACATTTAAATGCTGAGCACTGAGCTTGCACTGCTCCACACTCTGCATGTCGTGGGATGATATAATTACATTAGCATGGTTTGAATTGATGAGTTATCATGTGATATACCACTGTTTAACTCCGTTAAATATATTATGTGGTGATAACGCTCCTGCTAATTAAAGCAGGTTGTTTGGGTACAGTTGTCTGTTTGATTGTAAACACACCCACTGTGACGCTGAACAATTCTTGAGACGCGTGTCAGTGTCAAACATTTTTCTCTTGAATGAACCATATGGGGAAATATAAGCTATTTGCATTAGCTTGGAAGTAATTGGTGGAGTTCACAGGTGTCTATGCTGAAGAAAAGTCCGGTTTGAGAAACGCCTGTCTGTAGTAATGCTGATTTCATGTATTGGAAAAGGTTGTACTAAATTATGGTAACAGACTATCCGTTTTAAGGGATCAGACCAATTTTTCCGGCCTGGAACCCCTTTTTCAGGCTCTGGTGAACTTTTTTAGTTTTTTTTATTAGTCTTCCTGGGCTGAACCCCTCATTTTCCTTAATCCTGGACCCGCCCCTGATGTGGTTACTTTCGCCCATTAATATCGGAAGGAAGTTACACTACATCAATGTTTGTCCTCCTCGAATCTCTGTTTGTATCTTTGATATGTGATCAGCTTTAACTGTTGTTAAAAACACTATATCTCCAAAATCCCCCCCCCCCCCCAAAAAAAAAAAAATCTAAGAAATTGTATGAAAATGTTGAACATGGGCTAAGCAGTAGTTGTAGATGTTCGCCTATCTCATTTTTTGCTGTTCTTTTATACTGTGTACACAATAAAAGACCCGCCACAAACTGTGCCTATTGTATGCCTTTCCACAAAGTTTCATTTACGTTTATGATGGTATTTCGGAGATATAATATGTAAAATAAGAAGGCAACGGTAGGTGAAGTCTGCTTGGCTTTGACACGCGAGCCTAATGGCTCATCAGGCCGGAGCTTATCCCGGTTTCTGTAGCGTGAAGCGACTTAGGAGTTAGACTCCTCCTGGATGGGACGCTAGTCCATCGAAGGTTACCAGTAGTGGTGGGCCGATCATCGAGTTTTTTCGAAAGTCAGTCAGTTTACTGCAACTTTCAAGCGCTCGATTACCAAAGGCAACTATCGATTACATCATAGTCATGATTGTTTTTACCAGAATGTCTTTAAGTTACAGGCAAAAATTATTCTTCCATTTTTTACAACATTCCGTGCTTCATATAATGCGTCTGTGTTCCAAAATAACCTCCGTATATAACTGAGTATGACACGGTAGATGAGAGAACGGAGGACTTATTAAACCTCTGTGAACTGGCAGGGAGCTGCAGAATTAGCAGAGAGTTTTCTAACGAGATGTTCATTGCAAAATATGGGCGATATGGCGTAAAAATGCTCCATAATTATCCAGGTTCAATCCAATATGGCGAGATTCTCTTAGAAATAATCTCCTCAACAGGTGCCGCTGCCGCATGAGTAATTATATTTTTAGCTTTCCATTACTTTTTTTTAATTTTTACAAAAAAATTATATGGGCCTGTAATTTTTCTGGCAGGCCTGTGAAACCAGTATGCATGTCGGCAGTAGTCATAATTGTTATATAATGTCCATGCTGGTGGTAAAGTTAAAATGATACGCGGGAGTATTCATGAGGGCCAGCAAGTAGATGTCCTGGACTGTGGTTTAATTGTTGATTACTATAATTATTTAAATGAATCTCTGAATAGCATATCTTAGTTATAAAAGGAATTTATAAAAAAGGCTAAAACTTCTTTTCGTCAGGTAGAATTACTAATACATGCGGGCTGGGTTAAGAGAGTATACAGTTTCACAGATAACTGCACATTTCTTTATGTTTGTCTGAAACGATTAATAATCGATCATCGATCGGTTTGCCCAAACCGATGATCGATAATAAAAAAGGAACACATTCCCATCACTACTTCCCAGTATCTACTGGTACCCATTTCTACTGCTGGGTGGACAGAGGCACACTTGCGGTTGGGACCTTGCCTAAGGGTCTTGGCACAGTGGGATCTGACCTAGATTCGAACTCACGACCTCTCGATCATGAGCCCGGCACCTTAACCATTACACCACCGCCCCCACAAAATATGAAACGGACTGGTATTTATACCCTCTGCGGCGGGCAAGGGTAATGACGTCATCAGAGCAATGTCGTCAAATGGAAGTTTATTGAAATTACAACAACGACGTCTTTGCTATGACATCATAATAAAGGAATTGTACAATATATCATCGCACGGATATCCCCTTCTTTTGTATACGAAACGAGCTATCTGACTGTATGTACGATCCCCAAAACTGAGCTTGTAGCTTTATTAGTGACGCTACATATGTTCTGCCACCGTTCCGATGTTCGACCACCTTATTTGTTTGTGCTTTATCTCGAAAAGGTTCAACTGAATTTATATAACGTTTAAAAGGAAGGATCGGGCATGGAACAGAGGCATTTCATGCAGGTGTTGCCAAACATTGGCGTAGGTATGTGACCTGTGAGTGCGCTCTAGTTCTTAATAAAATTCAATGAGATTTTGAAGAGGTTCCAGGTGAGTACAATATCAGTATTGTCTGTCTGTACATCTGCTTCGCGCAAGGCGCAGACGTCTTTGGAAACACCTGAATAAACGACATTTGAATGTTAGCAAAAGGAAAGAATGACTGGTTGAATGAAAAATGTGGAATTTAAAAGAAGTCTTGGCGGAGGTGTGGACCCTTTGGGGGCTGTCTTGTTCTCGTCATGATTGACAGCTGTGAAAAAAAACTCAGAACAGACATGCTATGTGGAGCGCACTCTAGCTTGTGGCATACAAGTATATATATTAAAAAATCAAAGCCAGGATCTTTAAAAGATATAAGCATGATCAATTCAAGCCCCGGTAAAGCACGGAGATTATTCCACGCCATTACCTTGTCTGTCTCAAGCGTCGGCGTAGTCGGCCAGCCTGGATCAGCGAGCCGTTGATTATGATCACCGTGTTCACTGCAGGTATAGCTTCACGAGACAGCAAATCTATTGTCTCCGGTAGACTTATGTCTTGTGTCAAGATGGCTTTATAAAAGATCAATACAGGTGAGGACACCTTACTTGGTTTCAGCTAACACAACACCGTATCAAACGATGGGAAAGTAAGTGTGACGTCAATGTGAACCTTGTCACCTTGGTTGTTGATTGGCTAGTTTGTGCCGCAGAGAAATTCTTGTATAACACCAGCCGTGCCACACCCCAACCATAAGAAGCACGGTTCTTCAGTATCGTCGCGAGACAGCTCTAGTCAATATCCTGGTTCTGCCGCCTGCGCCATGAAGAACCTAGAGAAAGGTGAGATGACTAAAAAAGATGCTGAATCAGACAAGATATTTAACAGCATTGTCTCCTTGAAACGTACTGTGAGTGATCCAGAAAGGATTAAAAGACAACTACAATCAGTGGGCGAGTCATCTGTCGGCGTGGCTAGGTCACGGAGCTCGGCCAGTCTGCTCCTGACGCGTGCTCCTTGTGCCCGCGAACGATGTCCGTCAGTCTGCGTCGGCCATGCCATCCACAATCCTCTGATGGTTTGCCCAAAAGAAACAGCAGTAAAAAGTTCAACGCAAATCCAGTCTCACCTCTTGGGTAAGGACAAGTTATGGTGTAACTCAAAACCGAAAGTTCCTGCAAATACATTATTCTGTGTTGAGTCCACTCCAAGCAGAAATAAGCACACGAAGCCGGGAGGTATCAGGGTACAAGAACAAAACATACCCGGGAGTGTGGAAACAAACGACGCAACTTCACAAGTCAAAAGGAGTGCCAGTGACGCATCAGTGAGTAAAACGTTTGGTTTTATATCAGTGGTTTTTATATCAGTATCTGCGTTTTCGTTTGGTTTATATTTCTGACTATTAAAAACCGAAGCTTTACTGGTCTCACTTATACACCCGTCTGGCGAAAGAAGATTTCGCGCTTATTACGCCTTCACAGTCAAGTATAATTTTTTTTTCTGCACGAAAACACTGAATTAGTCAGTTGCATCAAGTTGTGGGTATTTTAGTCTGTATTTACAAGGGTTATGCATCAATATAATAATCCATTCGTAATTCTTCTCTTTTGCTCCGCTTGATTCAATATGTATTCCAAAAATAATTATATATAAGGGAAACAAACGAAAACGTTACAATAGAGCGTACCTCACTGATAACTTATATTGCACTGGGTAGAGAAGATCCGTTTATGTTTTGCTTAGATTTCTGACTATAAAAAAACCAAAGCTTTGCTGGTCTCACCTTGATCAACGCTCTACACCCGTCTGGCGAAAGAAGATTTTGCTCTTATTACGCCTTTGCAATAAAGTATTTTATTTTTTTCTGCGTGAAAACTATTTTATTACGGTAAAGTGCTGCCGTAGAAACATAAGTGATGAATAATTTTTCGTTTACGGGGTTGTACAATTTCAACAGTTTCATTTTATTTCAATATATATATATATATATATTTTATTGAATAAAAAAGGTACAGGCACAAAAACTTTGTTAAAGAGTACAAAACAACTTGTTGCTTTATAATAATTATAATGATGTCTTCGTCACCTTTGGACCTGGTAATATGACGAATACGAATTGACAAGTTGAAAGAAGCGTTCAAAACGTGATCTCAGTGGTATTTTCCATTGGCGAACTGGGGCCTGTAGAGTAAACTCTTTTGTCACACTTGGTGACCTTCACCTTTATCTACGGGAGCAAATGACGACACCAGCAGATAATGATACGTAAATTTTACCAGTAAAATAATTTTTATTGTCAAATAAAATGGTAAAAAAGTGAAATGAAACAAATAATTTAAATCAGGTTTTGTTTGGTTAGTCTGACAACTAGACATCCGGTGGTTGTGATTTTTATTCTTTTAACTGGACACCGGAAGGTTTGCGTCATTTGTACCATGCACTTGAATACAGGTGATCACCATAATCCCTTTGGTGACGAATGTAGCATTACACCTGAAAAGGTGCAAATCAGGACTGCAAATCTGGCACACGTGCGACTAGAACCTATCATGCTTCTCTAACGGATACACCTTAAGTCCAGAGTGCATCTGTCAATGGCTCAGCATAGAATCTATATGTACCGTAGACAAAACAAGAGTAACCTAACAAACATCAAAATCAATTATTTAGGGCTCATTGCTCATCTATAATATCAGTTGTTTTTAACATTTATTTCCACGCCCATCTCCATCTCGCAAAGGAGGATATGTAGCTCTATATGTTGATGATACCTTAAATTCAGTGTTACATGATGAACTGCTAAGGCAAAAAAAAATTACGGTTTGGTTCTCCGGCATTTTTTTTTCAGAAATCAATGCGGGGTGGGTTTTTAATTTTTTTTGCCTTTTTTGTATATTCAGATAAAAATGCCATATGATCATGGAAAAGCATGATGATAACAGAATGTTTTTGCTAAACAGGTAAAAGCACTACATGACAAAGGAAATTTTATAAAAATTGTATTATTTATCTCCTTGAAAGAAATGTCCGAGCGGCTGGAGCTCAAATTGGTAAGTTTATATAAAAAATAAAAATAAAAATGTTGCCGGGGATTAACATTGACGCGGGCGGTGCCTGAGAACCATACCTTTTATTTTTCTGGCCCAAATCTGTCTTTGTAACGGTAAAATGCGCTGAACGCAATATTATTGTTGCTTCAATATACAAACCGCCGTTATCTGACATCTGCTTATTAAATAACATCACCAGTATCACAGAGGAATCACTAGTGCACCACTTACCGGTATAGTCGTTCATGTAGATTTTTATACTAATGTATAAGTAAAGCAGGAAGATCAAATGATGATTTTGATTATTGGTTATGTAATTTCCAGATGAAGCAGTTAGTAAAATATCTAACCTGAGTAACTGTAACCAAAAAAACAGTAATAGATAAGATATGCTCTAACATTCCAGAGTATCACGTTTCAACTGATGTCTTACTAACTAAAAGACTGACCCCTTCTTAGTTTACATATTTTTGCTTTTAAAACAATAATAGAAATGTCACTTCAATAAAGTCCAGAAATTTTACTATAAATGAAAAACTTTCTAATAATGCTTGTGAGTTTTTGAGTCCACATAATTATAATGTTGCTGTTTTATAATTCTTAGTCATAGTATTATGAATGTACTTTATCCATATTTTAGTTCACTTGATATGTGTTTTTATTTGAAAATGGGAAAGGGCACAAAGGTATAGTTCAGCCTGACTGGTCAATTGTATTACCCTTCATAAATATGCTGTAATTAAAATGAAATTAAATAAAAATGAAACTAATGACAATCGATTTAATTTTTATAGGAAGTTTATTCATTTAATTCTAAACTTCCGCTTTCTTCCATTGCCACGACGGAAACCCATTCAAACACATTATATGTATGAATGTATATATGGCAATACGGACCACTAGTTTACTCAACCTTGGTGTTTATTAATGTATCATATATATGAAAAGTCTGCTTTTAATCTCAGTAACATTGCTGTTTTTCTGATCCTTATCAGGACACGACTACTCGGAGTGACGGCCGGCCCATGTGTAGGATCTGCTGGGAGGGGTCCACGCCCGCTACACCTCTGCTCACGCCTTGTCGGTGTAAAGGAAGTTCCGGTTTCGTCCACACCGCGTGTCTACAAAAATGGCTTATTTCCGCCGACACGCAGCACTGTGAGGTCTGCAGGACGCCCTTCAAGATAAGCAAAGTGCTCAAGCCCTTCAGTCAGGTGTGATTTGGGGGATATGTCCTTAACTGATGTACAGCATTCCAGATTCATCAGTGTTTAGACATAATAAATAAAGATTTTCTAACATAATGTTCTTTTATGCTGTCAAATTTATAAAATGAAGAGATAAAGTAATATATATATATATATATATATATATATATATATATATATATATATATATATATATATAAATATATATATATAGGTGTATGAATAGCCATGCTGGTTCATTGTTTTTTATAGATGGAAAGGGTATACATACAAAAGTGGTTCACTTTTCTGTGTATGCCCTTTCCATCTTTATATATATATATATATATATATATATATAATGGACAAATATTAAATTCCCCATACATTATAACTATAAAGATATAAAAATACATTTTGAACGTAAAGTACATGTTAACGTTCATGATATTTTCTATTTATGGTAAGAACAAAACGTTTGTTGTGAATTGGTGGCCTTTTGTCATTTAATTATAGGTTGAGGCACAATAAATGGAAATTTCTAAGCTTCCAAAGAAAAAATTCAATTCTTGAAATGCTGTTCATTCCATATCTTTAAGAATTATTTTAAGGAATCGAGGCCAGAGCCCAGAGCATTAATTTTACAAGGACCTTGTCCTTATTTGCACAATGAGATATCTGAAAATAGTAAAGGCAGTTAACCGGTAATTGTTTTGGTGTACCATTGTAATCAGCGTGGGATTTTACTTAAAGCAGGATAATCATGGGATAGTGTTTTCGTCATAATTCGATATCAGGTTTCTTGAATATATAGAGGAAAACAATAATACATTGTAGTTCAAACTTTACTCTTAGCAGGACGAGGAATGTACTGTAAAAAAAGTTCTAGCTAGAAAACTTTGAGGTTCTTCAGAGTGGAATGATTGGAGAACCCTTAAAAGTTTCATCTAGAACTTTCAATGCATGGCCCTTTTTGAACCTCCAGTAGATTCTTCAATGAAGTCGCGAAGGTTCCATTTAGAACCTCTATAAAGGTTCCTTGAAGAACCGCTAAAGGTTCTTAGCCATGGACTGAGTGGGGAACCTTTAAGGGTCCTGCTTGGAACCCCCGCATTACTGTGCTTCGCGTATCATTCAGAAAGGGGTTACACCCAAATGGTGCATATTAAACAACAGAGGCCAAGTCGATGCTCGAGTAAAATTATTCCCAGTGGTCTGGTATAAGTGAAACTTATGGAACATGCCGTGATAATTGATTTATATAGGATGAAATATGAATGCAAAAATATATCAATTTCCTGTCTTCCCATGACGGCTACGTGCGACAATTATTTTTCAGTGTCACTAAATTTAGTTCTACATGCCCTCACAATGTACATTTGGTGTTATCACACATGGACTCTTCAAGAAACCAACAAAATGGGAGTAAATTATTCTTCATTACACATTGCTTCTTCCCATCACTCTTCACTTTATCCCTGCGGGTAAAAGCTTCTTGCTATGATTCTTACCATTAAATTAAATGTGCATAATATATTGTAAACTGTAAATGTATCACTCGTTTACCTTCACAAAAACTGATTCCCCGCCCCCCCTTTTTTTTTTTTTTGCTCTCTTCTTTTTTTTTTTAACTTTTTTTGATAATATGTTTCCTTTTCAGTGGATTTGGTTTCCTGCAAACAGTAAACCCCGCACTCAGCTCTGGATAGTCATTCTGATCATCTTCATAGTGACACCCCCCGTGGCGAGTGGACTCATCCTGTGTCACGAGAGACTCGAGCAAGCAGGTGACAAGCCAGAAAACATGTATGAAATCGCAGGTATTAACAACTTTCCTTTTACCCAGGAGTTAATATGAGGTTCCCGGCGTTGGTATCCTCACACAGCGGCTATATACACTTAGTGGTGGGAGTCGGTTCCTTTTTCATAAGGGATCATCGGTTTGGGCAAACCGATCGATGATCGTTTATTAAGCGGTTCTGACAAATATAAAGAAATGTGCAATTATCTGTGAAACTGTACTCTCTTAACCCAGCCCGCATGTCTTAGTAATTCTACCTTACGAAAAGAAGTTTTTGCCTTTTTTTTATTTTCCTTTTATCACTAAGATATGCTATTCAAAGTTTCATTTTAATTAATTATAGTAATCGATTAAACCACAGTCCAGATCATCTACTTGCTGGCCCTCATGAATACTCCCGCGTATCATTTTAACTTCACTACCAGGACTTTCATTTTATAGCAATTATGATGACTGCTGACATGCATACTGGTTTCACAGGCCTGCCAGAAAAAAATATAGGCCCATATAATTTTTTGGTAAAAATAAAAAAAATAAGTAATTGAAAGCTGAAAATATAATTTCTCATGCGGCAGCGGCACCTGACATCAGTTGAGAAGATTATTTCTAAGAGAATTTTGCAAAATTGGCATAGACCTGGAGCATTATGGAGTATTTTAACGCCATACCGCCCATATTTTGCAATGAACATCTCGTTAGAAAACTCTCCGCTAATTCTGCAGCTCCCTGCCAGTTGACAGAGGTTTAACAAGTCCTCCGTTCTCTCATTTACCGTGTCATACTCAGTTATACACCTAGGTTATTTGGGAACACAGACTCATTATATGAAGCACGGAATGTTGTAAAAAATGGAAGAGTAATTTTTGCCTATAACTTAAAGACATTCTGGTAAAAACAATCATGAGTATGATGTAATCGATAGTTGCCTTTCGTAAAAGAGCGCTTGAAAGTTGCAGCTAACCGACTGACTTTCGAAAAAAACTCGATGATCGGCCCACCACCATATACACTGCCGTCGATTCAGATCTCCCTCCCTCTAACCGCTGCTCTGTATAACAAAGTAGCACATTTTGTATAAAGCTGCAAAGTTTACACATACGACCCCCGCTCTGGTTGGTCTGATTACACCGGTCCTGGCACAGAGCAAAGAATCGGACCAACGAAAACGGGTGTCTCGTTGTAATCTCAGTGTCTCTCATTGGTTGATTACAATATCTTGCTTTGTGCCGGCCCAGGTGGTTAAACCCAGAGAACATCGCTATACAAAGCAGTTATAGGCAGGGAGATCTAGGAGGACTGCAGTGTATATAGCCGTTGCCTGAGGAGCGTAGCAGGTTAATCTCCAGTCTCATATAAACTCTTGCCATTACATATCAATAGTTGAGAAAACGTCGTTCAAAATTATGATGTGTGCGCACTTAAATCTGTCATGTCACGTTGTTTTGTTGTGTTAACATCTTTCATTTGACACAGTAGTGACCGTGATGTTTCCCCTTAGTATAGGTGTTTTTACGTGTGTGTCTCTTCACCTTTCTTTGCCAGGGGCGTATTCATAGGGGGGGGGGGCACAAAGGGGCGCGCCCCCATTTTATTCTGCTGACACTTTTTTCCAGTCAACTACTGGCAAGTTTTGTTTGTTAACTCTCATTTATTTTATTTTCGATTATTTAAGTATACACATATATATATAAAATATGGCGTTTAAAGTAAATAAATATTTGCATGCCTTTCTATGCATGGGTGTGGTGATGTTAGTCCCATGGTAAAATGCACCGATCAGTTGTTTTCGGATAACGAGCCGATTTTATATAAAAAATGGCGGGCCAATTTGTTTAGAAAATGCTATGATTATGCAATTGAGAGGTAATTGTGTCATGGCTATATTATGTATGTGTGCAAGGATATTACAAGAGTCTGTTATCTCCTTGATGTTTGATAACAGCTAGTCAGCAAGTTTGTAAATCCTGTTTTTATCGCCGCGGCCTTAAAGAACAATAAGTAATAAAGATAGTTAATATCTAAGTAACAAATATTCGTAGAAAGAAAGATATTGCCAGATAATTTGAAATAATTGATATCATTTATAATATCAATATCTGATTTACGAGTAACATATAAGATCTGTTATTATTAATAACATCAATCTTTCTTCTTTCGACTCGCTTCAACGATTGTGCTTCCATTCATTTTATTTCTAGATAATTTGCTTTTCGGGAATACCCGAATGAAAAACCGACGCGAACAAAAATGCAGCCATAGAAGTGATCAATCGTTATCAGGGTTTTCCCAGTTTCAATGGATGTTCTTTACCTTAAGGGTATAAATTCAGACGCTCCAGACATAGGTTTCCCAATCATACAAAACAAGAATTCTGTAAGATGTTCAAAACATATCCATAAATAAATATGGAACGAAACGAGGTGTTGATATTCATGTGATGGCAACATGATAAAGACAGAAAGATAATGTCTTAATAGCATGAAACCAAAACGATTTATGAATAATGAAAGGAATATACTAGGGGAACAAGGAAAGGTTGCAGCATAATTAACATAGTATATAATACATGGCTGTCACATCAAGCATATTGCAAGGAAATGGAATTCTCGATTAGTTTCCCTTTCCTGCAGAGAGTAAATGTGATGTCCAATCATGACGTGACGAGATATTCAGCTTTTTAAGAGCGCAAAATAATAACAGTTTATGGTTATTTTTAATAATGGTTATTAGTAAGCATGCTGGTTACCGCACCTCCATCTACGATGACAAGACCAAACTCATGCGAATCGAAAAATTTCGAAACCCACGCGATTCCACCGGACTAACATAGGTCTAATTAACAACTACAGGCGTCATTCGCATAGCCCGGAGCATCTGTCGGATGGCGCGTGTTACCATGGCAACACACAAATCATTACAGGAATCAAATAAACCAGCCTGTTTCTGCCACAGATAATTAAACCCACCGGTATTCTCAGCTGTAAATGTATACATAGTGATCACAATTATATGTTTCAGAATGCCTGAAGTATAGAGGAATTAATATATTGAAAACGTCCTTTTATAAAGCGTTACTGCCATATGATTCATTTTAGAATGATCCCCATGAAGACCATACATTTACGTCATATGAATATTGATATCAAAGCATGATAGAACCATACAGGTATGAATAAAACCTTTGCTGCACTTATAAACACATACCATGTCTTGTGTTGCGTGTGATACAGGCGGGTTAATGGCTGGTATCTGCGCCCGCAGCCGGTAATCATCAGATCTTTCAAACTCTAAAGGACCACGCAGAAGGCTCAACAGAAATTGTAATATGAAACCAGCAGACCGCACATGCTTTATCTGGATATGATCTAATGGAAATTAGATTAAACGGAAGATTGTTCCGTCAGACAAAGTCTGATTGGTAAAATAAATATCTTACGTCAAGATTGACTATTTTGTCGACTTTTTTAATCCCGAGAGAGAGAAGTATACTGATTTCGAGGCTGATACGACAAAATACTACCAAACATTACCAGAAGCGTTTTGTCCTTTTTTTTTAGCTCAGCTGACTGTAAGTCATCAGAGCTATAGCGATCACTCTTTGTCCGTCGTCCGTCTGTCTGTCCGTCTGTCCGTTCGTTAACCAGGCACAAATCGTAACCGCTGGACCTAGAATCTTGTAACTTGACATTCTAAGAGGTCCATGAAAAATCTCCTTGGAAACCAGAAATTAGGTCGCTGTTACCCATATCCTTCGTGTTATGGGCCCCCAAAGTACCCCCCCCCCGAATAGTAAAAATTTCATACAAAAAAACTTCAATATCTCATTAACTACATCACTGATGGTCATGATTTTTGGCACACATATTGGTCATGAGATGTTCCATCAGTTCCTGCAGACTGGTGGCGCCACCTGTATATTTCGATTTTTTTACATATTTTCTATTTTTGAGACCTTTAAAAATGTGAACATCTGTTAACAGGGCACAAATCGTAAAGGCTGGACCTAGAATCTTCATTCTTGACACACTGAGAGACCTATGAAAAGTTTCCATGGAAACTAGAAATTAGGTCTCTGTTGGCCATATCCTTCGAGCTATGGGGCCCCAAAGTACCCCCAGAATAGTCAAAAATTTCATACAAAAACTTCAATATCTCATTAACTACATCACTGATGGCATACATATTGATCATGAGGTGTTCCATCAGTTTCTGTAGACTGGGTGCGCCACCTCTATTTTTTCAAATTTATACAATTTTTTTTCTCTATTTTTGAGACCTTTAAAATGTGAACATCTGTTAACAGGGTACAAATGGTAAAGACTGGACCTAGAATCTTCATTCTTGTCATGCAAGGAGGGCCATGAAAACTCCATGGAAACCTGAAATAAGTCTCTGTTTCCCATATCCTTCAAGCTATAGGACTCCGAAGTATCCCTCAGAATAATGGACAATTTGATACATAAGCTGAAGTATCTGAACAACTAATGCAGAGATCACCATAATTGTTTGTATGGATATTGATCATAAAGTGGTTCATCACTTTCTGTATATTGGGTGCGCCACCTCTATTTTTTTCAAATTTTTACGAATTTTTTTCTCTATTTTTGAGACCTTTAAAGATGTGTTTATCAGTCAACAGGGTACAAATTGTAACAACTGAACCTAGACTCTTCTTTCTTGTCATGCAAGGGGGCCCATGAAAAGTGTCTGTGGAAACCTGAAGACTGGTGGCACCACCTGTATTTGTCCGGGTTTTTTTAACGATTTTTTTCTCTATTTTTGAGACTTTTAAAGATGAACATCTGTTAACAGGGCACAAATCATTACAACTGGACCTAGAATCTTCATTCTTGACACACAGGGAGACCTATGAAATGTCTCCTTGGAAACCTGAAATTAGGTCTCTGTTACCTATATCCTTTAAGCTGTATGGCTCCAAAATACCCCTCAGAATAATGAAAAATGTGATACAAAAACTGCAGTATCTCAATAACTACAACACTGATGGTCATGATTTTTGGCATACATATTGGTCATGAGGTGATTTATCAGTTTCTGTAGACTGGGTGCGCCGCCTCTATTTTTTTCAAATTTTTACGATTTCTTTCTATATTTTTCAGACCTTTAAAGATGTGGTTATCTGTCAACAGGGTAAAAATTTTAACAACTGGGCCTAGAATCTTCAGTCTTGTCATGCAAGGAGGCCCATAAAAAGTGTCTGTGGAAACCTGAAATTAGGTCTCTGTTACCCATATCCTTCAAGCTATAGGACTCCAAAGTATCCCTCAGAATAATGGACAATTTGATACAAAAGCTGAAGTATCTGAACAACTAATGCAGAGATCACCATGATTCTTTGCATGGATATTGACCATTAAGTGTTTTTTTAGTTTCTGCAGACTGGTGGAGCCCCCTGTATTTTTTTAAAGTTTACGCATTTTTTCTCAATTTTTAAGATATATAAATACAGACGCAATCTTGGCCTGTTGGTAAATCTGTTTGATGCTTCAGTTGAATGGGTATATACTACCATTCAGATAATAAAATTTCCTTTTGCGAATCTCTTCCCAGTCAGCTGAGCGTCATGACCCATGGGTCACTTGTTTCATCACTGTTTTAATCTAATAATCACGCTAAGCGAGTCATCTGTGTTCATTTAGTGATATAAGGAGAGTAAAAAGCATCACACCTGTCAATAATCTATATTATAATTGTCGGTGGTCGCACTGAACTTCTGTCACGTAACTAGCTCCTCTATGGCCACTCCTCGGATATGCATGTATTTGCTCTTAAACTGTCATGTATGGTGAAAAGTGTATCCTAAGGGGGTTATTTTCCTTATGCTTCAGATATTTTTCATTTAATTGGCAACTAAGGTGTATAAAGGCAAAAAGCAGTTTGCTACTCTGATCAAGAGCGGAGGCCATCCACCCAGGGTTCAGAAACACGGTATATGTGAAAGTAGGGTTTGAAACAAACTTTTTTTTCTTATCTTTTGCTTATTAGTGTACAAATTATCTATAGGCATGTTAATTTCTATTGCTTGTGTAAATTTCCACCTTTTATGGGACAGGCTGTTGTGTAATAGTTAAGTTAGTCTTCATCATACTTGAAAACCACCTGGCGTATTTGGGATAAAACTAAAATGGTCGGTAGTGCAAAATAATGAACGGGTAGGAAAAGCTAGTGACAATACTATTTTTTTTATTTTAAGTATTGAGATGTTGCACAATGTCATTAATTTTTACAATCTACCATTTGGCTTTTAGGGCTGGTGCTGCTTGGTCTTGTGTCCATGTGCCTGTACGCGTCCCTCCTCCTCTACTGCTGCTGTAAAGTCAGTGTGGTGTCCCGCACGTGGCTCGATAGCAACCGAACCTTTCAAATCGGGGAGCCAACCTACCACGACCCGGTCCCGGTACCACCGATGGTCAACACTATCCCGAGTGTGTACGACTTTGAAATTCTGTAAAAAATAGGCCAGCGGAGCTTACGAGAATCGAGCAGTCTGTGGGACTTTGGAATATTGGTGCATATAATATTATATGATTTTTAACTATACCCTCGTGCAGCCAACAGTGAACACAACATCGAAACATTTATATTATGTAGGATTTCTAGAGTACTTTAACACGAGTGTACACAACTTCGAAATATATTTAACAGAAGCAACCATTGCTTTTAGTTGTATAATACTTTGAACAGAAGTCAATACTGAATGTTTTAAGCCTCATATACGTGATACATTGATGAAATTTGTGCCTAAACAACATGACCTGGGTAAAGATATGCTCAAATTATTTTTCTAAAAATGTTCATGGTGCTAATGAAACCTGATAAAAAAGGTATATTTTGTTGATAAGGGATTACTAGTTGTGTATCAATATCAGATCAAACCTTACTTTGACCAGATGTTTGTGATCGCTGAGCAATCACTCAAATCCAAATCCCCCTTCCCCTCTGCGATAATGGGGAAAATATATATGAGAAAAAATACAGGTATATTTGTATTTGTAATTATAATTTATAAGTATAGGCCCTGAAAAGGTATATTTATTCGTCAGGTGAGTGTAAGGCGAAGTGATTTTGTTTGACTATTTTCGGTGTGTATATATAAAAAAAATACAGATAAATATAATTCATTAGTATAGGCCTGAATAGGTATATTTATCTGTCATTTAAGTGCAAGGTGCAGTGATTTTGTTTTATTATACACCAAGTGTTTTTTTTTGTGTGTGCACGTGATAGCACGATATCAGACATACTATATGACCAGGTATAATGTATTTTTATTCATCAAGTCGTTTACCCGTTTCTCACAAATATGTGAGCCCTGGTGGTAAAGGTCGGGCAAACCCATCTCTAGATATCAGCAGTTATGCATCAAAACAACTCAAGTGCCTCAGTGTCTACGACATAATATGTGTATATGCCAAGAGTTTTATAAAGATTTAAGATTAATACCATGCAGTATTTTTATCTTATTTTTATTATGATTCAAACATGGGTAAAATATAAAGGGGTTTAAGCTCAAGAGGAGTAGCATTTAAAATCTGACGATTTATATTTTGTCTAATTCCATGTGCAGGTTGTGTTGATAGTTTATTTCAAATTATTTTAGACCTCTATTTTGTTAATATTGATCAAAGGTATAAACTGAGGTCTGAGAGTGGTGCGCCACGGTCAGTCTGTTCCAAGACTGCTTTGTAATACAGACACACGTTGGCAGCACCCATTACCTAATTATTTTTAAGGACAAAATTATATATTTTTGAAATTCTATTTTACTAGTTATGTAGCTACCGTCAGATGTTTAAACAGGTCATATAATTTCCCTTTACTGTTTTATTATGATAATTAGGGCTGAGCCAAATATTATGTATGTGTGTGGTTCAGAAAAACTAATGCCTGTGGGTAAACCAATAGGCTGGCACACAGGATTGTTATGGATACTGTGGAAGTTTTAATTATATGAGCAGGCACCAGTCTTCTCCAGAAGGGATGGACGTGAGTAGGCGAGAGAAAAGAGGGATTTTGCGCCGGTCGCTTTCTGTTGTTGGCTCAACTGTTTGATTGCTGGCGATATATGACCGTTATTTTTGCCCGGAAAGCTCAGTGTAAATTTGATGTAATAAATTTACAGAAGCGGTTATAAAAAAGGTGCCTCCAGGAATATATATTAGTATCCTTGGAGTAAATCCAGTAGGCACCTATTTTCTAATCTAGTCTCGTGTTATCACTGCCTCTCGCTTCAGACCCCCCCAAGTTAATTATGCTGTTAAAAGCTTTGGATATCGCCCAGTCCTGGTACATGAAGGGGATATACAGCCGGGAAAATTAGAATACAGACTTGGGAAGCCGGTAGAATGGTACAGCCCCCTAACTATGGTTATATCGTATCGGTAAAACTGAGTGTGCGTAAAAAACTGCCATGGGAACCATTCTTTTTCATCCACGAGTAAATAATATTTGCTATATCGGCTCTCCCTCACTCATTACTTCACATTTTCTCATTTAAGCAAATCTCTAAATTCCTCACTGCACTTTTGTTAATGGCTCAGCTTTTTTTAAAAACAGAAATTATTAAACTGATTCATGGCGTTCCTTAGCAACAACAAGAAAAAAATTCAAAATGCTTACCAAATCTATTTTTAAAGTATATGAGAAAGTCAATTTTCTCATCCAAGTTCCACTTGTGTCGGATCCTTATGGTAGTAGAGATGGGACTTGTCAGTAATCGAATAAAGAAAACCTACAGTGATACTAGGACATTAACAAAAAATATTCTCAATATTACCGCGTGATCATCATGCAGCTAAGCATATATGAAGAGATAGTTCCAGACTCTTTATGTTTATACTTTATGTTTATACTTAATGCACTCTGTGTGTTTTATTATTGTTATGTTAACCCCTTTTGTTCATCACTCCGTGTGTAAACCTTCTGGACATTTGTTTTAGCAGCACTCGGATGGCGATTTAAGGTCCACACATTCCATGTGACATATGTATTTATTTATGTCTGTTATGTGTGAACAGTCACATTTATTCACATTCACATATTAAACAGTATATATATAACTGATTGTCTCTTTGATTTCTCTCTCACATGACAGCCGAATACAACACTTTCGATATCCGAATGCGGCCTGTCTCTCAAACTCCGTAATGCCCTTCTCACATTGGCGTGAAATGACGTGCGCCTAGTGGCGCTAACTTCAACGCCTGTTATCTCACAGTTAGCGCCGTTTTTTACGCCATGCGAAGTAGTGATGGCGTTGGTTGGGGATGACTGGCGCTAATTTACGGGAGTCAACGTGAGTCAAAGCCAAAATTTTCGCCAGTCATCGCGTAAAGCCACGTTGACTCGCGTTTTTTTTTAACGCCAGCCAACGCCTGTCAACGCATACCATATGATGAAAGGCTATGACTCGCGTTTATAAGCGTTGGCAGGTGTTAATATCAGCGCTCTCGCATGCGCGATCGTCTGCGCGGCTTCAGGTCGGCGTCTGGCGCTTATACTACATATATAGTGTCTATTTTGCTGTTTCCTATTGCTTGCGATGTCATCTGTTTTGCCTGTTGGGTGGGAGGAGTCCTTGGACATGTTGGACGATGACACGTTGGAGGATTTAGCTATTTTGGTCATGCTGTTGTGCTTCAGGAAGCGTAAGGCGCGAGTCCAACGTCGTCCCAGGACCTGCTGGGTCAAGCCCTGGCTTACCGTCGACATCAGCTTGGAGCATACAATGGCCTGATGGTAGAGATAGCCGATGAATCAACGTAGGATCACTGTAATACATTGCCTTCCAAATTTTTTAGGCGTTGACCTGCGATGATAGGCGATGATACAAAATGATTGGCGTTGACATGCGCCTATAGGCGCTAAAAGTGAAAATTTTTGAACATTCCCAAAACTTGGCGGAGACCGGGAGAGTAGTGAGGTAACTGGCGATGACCCGGGTTAACCCCTTGGGATAACAGGCGTTGAAGTTAGCGCCACGAGGCGCGCGTCATTTCACGCCAGTGTGAGAAGGGCATAAAGAGCGACATCTATTGACCACACAATGCACCGTGTCAACAGTCATGGACTCTCCTGACCTGGACATGACCTTGACTCTGTTTTGCCTTGCCAAACCACAGTCAATTACCAATGATTATCCAGTTAACTTACATATCAAGTCGGCATGTAGGAATTTACAGCGCATTTTCATGTTGGTTGTCAGGTTGCATTTCATGTTAAAAATGAAAAAAAAAAAAAAAAACATATTTAGCATATATAATGGTAGGCCTATGATCTTATCGCTCTCGATCCACCTTAAACAATTCTGAAATCAGCTGGCATTTTTATTTTTTTTTTTTGTATCCAACCTGAAGATGTTCGGCCATATTCACCCTATTCATTATCATAACAAGTGGGACAAATTATACCGCGCGTGGCGAGGGAAGACTTATTGTCGGGGCCTATACAAAACTCGTCACTTGCTTTCAACATCGATTGATAGGCAATGCTAATGTTTCAGATGTTCTATTGTCAAGTTAAAATAGGCAGTCAGGTCGCTTTGTTTACAATCGTGAGTTGTGTCTATTCTATTGCTGCAGTCTGCGATGTCTCAACAGCGGAGGTATTAAAACTCTATTTGGAGAATTCAGGCCACACAATTTGATGCATGTGTTCAAAGTGTTCGTTCTAGGCTCTACAGTTTGATAACCACCGCCATTCGGCTTGCGAAATCCGTGTTTAATTAGTCTGTACGGAGGATATCGGCATCGTGAGCGGTTCTTCAATGCTTGCGATGAATAAAACAGTCATGGTTTGATAAGGGCACTGAATGGCACGAATGTGATTCGAGGGCAATACCAAGGCGCGAATCTATCAGCGGAGAGAGTTAGGCAGAGTGTAGACATGCTACCGGGGAGAAGAGACCGGAATAACGGACTGGAGTGACCACGCTCAAGTCGGTTAGTTATATCAGGATTACAAACTTTCCATGGGGCTGTTACAATATTTTAGGTTGTATACTTCTTCAATGTCTATTGCAATGAGCCAATCACTACAGCCAGCAATTAACCATGCTTAGTTGTTAGCAAGTACATGGTTGTTTGTATTTATATTAAAGTCTCTATAATATAATGCAGGCTAGCAGGTCCAAGGGATTAATTATATATTCAATATATTTATAATTAAACACTTGGATTTGGTTATATTTAGAAGGGATTTTGTCGGAGTATGCGCTAAATTCATACGCTAAATTGCGTATGGTTTGTATTTACATTTAAGTCTCTAATGTAATGCATACAAGTAGGTCCAAAGGATTAATAAAATAATCAATATATTTTATAATTAAATACTTGAATTTGGTTATATTTGGAACGGATGTTTTAAATATAAACTTTATTTACTTAATATGGATTGTACATATAGTTGTGATAACGGATACAAGGCACTCTCCATGGCTCGTATGTTGGCGATAGTAGTCGGTAAGGGTGGAGGAACGGATGTTATCGATGTATACGCTAAATTCATACGCTAAATATTTTGACCTCGAGACAAAGCATGCAGTGCGCATGACTCATCATTGACATTTCCTGGATAATGCTTCTGATGAGAACATGGTGATGATTAGTTCTGGAAATGGTCAAGAGATGGCAGCAATCACCTCCTCGCGGCTGTAACGGAGATTAACAGAACTGTTAGCCAACATTTTAATTTCCGGCTGCAAAAGGATGCAGCATGAAACCTTTTACGCATCTGTTAATTTAAGGACACAACATAATTTACTATAGATGCTAACTACCTCGCATTGAACCCACATTATATCAATGAGAAGACATCGCAATTTAAAGGATTTAAAGTATCAGTATAGCTTGAAAAATATGCTGTCTCGTAACTTCAAGTGAACATAAGAACTTACTGTAAATGCACTTTATAGTCTTATGTGGTCATATATATATGTGTGTGTTGTTACGGGGAAAAATCATATTCTAGATCCTAACACTAGGCAGCGTAAAATGTCAAGGGGAATGAATAAAGAAGTCAGTGTTTTTTGTTAACAAATGATTATAATGAATTCTCAGAACAATCCTAACATTACAATACACTAAATAAATACAATTTCACAGTATAACAATAGTACAGTACCAGAGTGTCCGGATCCTAGGCTTTGATTTCTGGACACCACTGTCACAGCTCAACAACAGTCCTTTACCACCATTAATCCACGTTATCCAAAGCAAACTGGAGACAGTCCGTATTAAATCTGTATTGAGTCCGTTAAATATCTGACACCACTGCAATTATCGGTAAGGTTCCAAAATTGACGGGTAAGTAACACTCTAAGTGTTCGTTGGTATTTTCCTTTCTGTCGGCTCTAAACTAACCCCTAATTTATAGCTTCTCACTCGAAAATTCTAGAAATGGAAAATTCCCAAAGAACAATACACATGCACATGAACAGACCCGAAACATCTAGAACAAAGAACGCTGTGTCTCTACGCTTCAGACCCCACACGCGTGCCAGCGCCCAACAAGCGAGGTACTCATAGCAACGAACTATGCCTGCGCTACTCGAATCAGAATGTCAACAGACACATGCAACACTCCTGCGCACAATAAAACAGATACCTGTAACAGTGTTTGTTTCACTGTCAAAGTGATTATCATGCTCTATATAGAAAGAAATACATGGTTTGAAACCCTTTATTTTATAACAAAATAAGAAATATTTACAGTCGCATTCTTTGAACAGTGAGCAAGGTTTGATGACGCATATAGCTGTTAATGAAGTATGTAACCCGACACAACGGGATGCTTTGTGTCCTCGATCCCTCGGATATATCAAGAAATTCTATTTGTACTAAAATAATTATATGAGCAGGCACCAGTCTTCTCCAGAAGGGATGGACGTGAGTAGGCGAGAGAAAAGAGGGATTTTGCGCCGGTCGCTTTCTGTTGTTGGCTCAACTGTTTGATTGCTGGCGATATATGACCGTTATTTTTGCCCGGAAAGCTCAGTGTAAATTTGATGTAATAAATTTGCAGAAGCGGTTATAAAAAAGGTGCCTCCAGGAATATATATTAGTATCCTTGGAGTAAATCCAGTAGGCACCTATTTTCTAATCTAGTCTCGTGTTATCACTGCCTCTCGCTTCAGACCCCCCCAAGTTAATTATGCTGTTAAAAGCTTTGGATATCGCCCAGTCCTGGTACATGAAGGGGATATACAGCCGGGAAAATTAGAATACAGACTTGGGAAGCCGGTAGAATGGTACAGCCCCCTAACTATGGTTATATCGTATCGGTAAAACTGAGTGTGCGTAAAAAACTGCCATGGGAACCATTCTTTTTCATCCACGGGTAAATAATATTTGCTATATCGGCTCTCCCTCACTCATTACTTCACATTTTCTCATTTAAGCAAATCTCTAAATTCCTCACTGCACTTTTGTTAATGGCTCAGCTTTTTTTCAAATCAGAAATTATTAAACTGATTCATGGCGTTCCTTAGCAACAACAAGAAAAAAAATTCAAAATGCTTACCAAATCTATTTTTAAAGTATATGAGAAAGTCAATTTTCTCATCCAAGTTCCACTTGTGTCGGATCCTTATGGTAGTAGAGATGGGACTTGTCAGTAATCGAATAAAGAAAACCTACAGTGATACTAGGACATTAACAAAAAATATTCTCAATATTACCGCGTGATCATCATGCAGCTAAGCATATATGAAGAGATAGTTCCAGACTCTTTATGTTTATACTTTATGTTTATACTTAATGCACTCTGTGTGTTTTATTATTGTTATGTTAACCCCTTTTGTTCACCACTCCGTGTGTAAACCTTCTGGACATTTGTTTTAGCAGCACTCGGATGGCGATTTAAGGGCCACACATTCCATGTGACATATGTATTTATTTATGTCTGTTATGTGTGAACAGTCACATTTATTCACATTCACATATTAAACAGTATATATATAACTGATTGTCTCTTTGATTTCTCTCTCACGTGACAGCCGAATACAACACTTTCGATATCCGAATGCGGCCTGTCTCTTAAACTCCGTAATGCCCTTCTCACATTGGCGTGAAATGACGTGCGCCTAGTGGCGCTAACTTCAACGCCTGTTATCTCACAGTTAGCGCCGTTTTTTACGCCATGCGAAGTAGTGATGGCGTTGGTTGGGGATGACTGGCGCTAATTTACGTGAGTCAACGTGAGTCAAAGCCAAAATTTTCGCCAGTCATCGCGTAAAGCCACGTTGACTCGCGTTGTTTTTTAACGCCAGCCAACGCCTGTCAACGCATACCATATGATGAAAGGCTATGACTCGCGTTTATAAGCGTTGGCAGGTGTTAATATCAGCGCTCTCGCATGCGCGATCGTCTGCGCGGCTTCAGGTCGGCGTCTGGCGCTTATACTACATATATAGTGTCTATTTTGCTGTTTCCAATTGCTTGCGATGTCATCTGTTTTGCCTGTTGGGTGGGAGGAGTCCTTGGACATGTTGGACGATGACACGTTGGAGGATTTAGCTATTTTGGTCATGCTGTTGTGCTTCAGGAAGCGTAAGGCGCGAGTCCAACGTCGTCCCAGGACCTGCTGGGTCAAGCCCTGGCTTACCGTCGACATCAGCTTGGAGCATACAATGGCCTGATGGTAGAGCTAGCCGATGAATCAACGTAGGATCACTGTAATACATTGCCTTCCAAATTTTTTAGGCGTTGACCTGCGATGATAGGCGATGATACAAAATGATTGGCGTTGACATGTGCCAATAGGCGCTAAAAGTGAAAATTTTTGAACATTCCCAAAACTTGGCGGAGACCGGGAGAGTAGTGAGGTAACTGGCGATGACCCGGGTTAACCCCTTGGGATAACAGGCGTTGAAGTTAGCGCCACGAGGCGCGAGTCATTTCACGCCAGTGTGAGAAGGGCATAAAGAGCGACATCTATTGACCACACAATGCACCGTGTCAACAGTCATGGACTCTCCTGACCTGGACATGACCTTGACTCTGTTTTGCCTTGCCAAACCACAGTCAATTACCAATGATTATCCAGTTAACTTACATATCAAGTCGGCATGTAGGAATTTACAGCGCATTTTCATGTTGGTTGTCAGGTTGCATTTCATGTTAAAAATGAAAAAAAAACATATTTAGCATATATAATGGTAGGCCTATGATCTTATCGCTCTCGATCCACCTTAAACAATTCTGAATTCAGCTGGCATTTTTATTTTTTTTTTGGTATCCAACCTGAAGATGTTCGGCCGTATTCACCCTATTCATTATCATAACAAGTGGGACAAATTATACCGCGCGTGGCGAGGGAAGACTTATTGTCGGGGCCTATACAAAACTCGTCACTTGCTTTCAACATCGATTGATAGGCAATGCTAATGTTTCAGATGTTCTATTGTCAGGTTAAAATAGGCAGTCAGGTCGCTTTGTTTACAATCGTGAGTTGTGTCTATTCTATTGCTGCAGTCTGCGATGTCTCAACAGCGGAGGTATTAAAACTCTATTTGGAGAATTCAGGCCACACAATTTGATGCATGTGTTCAAAGTGTTCGTTCTAGGCTCTACAGTTTGATAACCGCCGACATTCGGCTTGCGAAATCCGTGTTTAATTAGTCTGTACGGAGGATATCGGCATCGTGAGCGGTTCTTCAATACTTGCGATGAATAAAACAGTCATGGTTTGATAAGGGCACTGAATGGCACGAAAGTGATTCGAGGGCAATACCAAGGCGCGAATCTATCGGCGGAGAGAGTTAGGCAGAGTGTAGACATGCTACCGGGGAGAAGAGACCGGAATAACGAACTGGAGTGACCACGCTCAAGTCGGTTAGTTATATCAGGATTACAAACTTTCCATGGGGCTGTTACAATATTTTAGGTTGTATACTTCTTCAATGTCTATTGCAATGAGCCAATCACTACAGCCAGCAATTAACCATGCTTAGTTGTTAGCAAGTACATGGTTGTTTGTATTTATATTAAAGTCTCTATAATATAATGCAGGCTAGCAGGTCCAAGGGATTAATTATATATTCAATATATTTATTATTAAACACTTGGATTTGGTTATATTTAGAAGGGATTTTGTCGGAGTATGCGCTAAATTCATACGCTAAATTGCGTATGGTTTGTATTTACATTTAAGTCTCTAATGTAATGCATACAAGTAGGTCCAAAGGATTAATAAAATAATCAATATATTTTATAATTAAATACTTGAATTTGGTTATATTTGGAACGGATGTTTTAAATATAAACTTTATTTACTTAATATGGATTGTACATATAGTTGTAATAACGGATACAAGGCACTCTCCATGGCTCGTATGTTGGCGATAGTAGTCGGTAAGGGTGGAGGAACGGATGTTATCGATGTATACGCTAAATTCATACGCTAAATATTTTGACCTCGAGACAAAGCATGCAGTGCGCATGACTCATCATTGACATTTCCTGGATAATGCTTCTGATGAGAACATGGTGATGATTTGTTCTGGAAATGGTCACGAGATGGCAGCAATCACCTCCTCGCGGCTGTAACGGAGATTAACAGAACTGTTAGCCAACATTTTAATTTCCGGCTGCAAAAGGATGCAGCATGAAACCTTTTACGCATCTGTTAATTTAAGGACACAACATAATTTACTATAGATGCTAACTACCTCGCATTGAACCCACATTATATCAATGAGAAGACATCGCAATTTAAAGGATTTAAAGTATCAGTATAGCTTGAAAAATATGCTGTCTCGTAACTTCAAGTGAACATAAGAACTTACTGTAAATGCACTTTACAGTCTTATGTGGTCATATATATATGTGTGTGTTGTTACGGGGAAAAATCATATTCTAGATCCTAACACTAGGCAGCGTAAAATGTCTAGGGGAATGAATAAAGAAGTCAGTGTTTTTTGTTAACAAATGATTATAATGAATTCTCAGAACAATCCTAACATTACAATACACTAAATAAATACAATTACACAGTATAACAATAGTACAGTACCAGAGTGTCCGGATCCTAGGCTTTGATTTCTGGACACCACTGTCACAGCTCAACAACAGTCCTTTACCACCATTAATCCACGTTATCCAAAGCAAACTGGAGACAGTCCGTATTAAATCTGTATTGAGTCCGTTAAATATCTGACACCACTGCAATTATCGGTAAGGTTCCAAAATTGACGGGTAAGTAACACTCTAAGTGTTCGTTGGTATTTTCCTTTCTGTCGGCTCTAAACTAACCCCTAATTTATAGCTTCTCACTCGAAAATTCTAGAAATGGAAAATTCCCAAAGAACAATACACATGCACATGAACAGACCCGAAACATCTAGAACAAAGAACGCTGTGTCTCTACGCTTCAGACCCCACACGCGAGCCAGCGCCCAACAAGCGAGGTACTCATAGCAACGAACTATGCCTGCGCTACTCGAATCAAATGTCAACAGACACATGCAACACTCCTGCGCACAATAAAACAGATACCTGTAACAGTGTTTGTTTCACTGTCAAAGTGATTATCATGCTCTATATAGAAAGAAATACATGGTTTGAAACCCCAATATTTTATAACAAAATAAGAAATATTTACAGTCGCATTCTTTGAACAGTGAGCAAGGTTTGATGACGCATATAGCTGTTAATGAAGTATGTAACCCGACACAACGGGATGCTTTGTGTCCTCGATCCCTCGGATATATCAAGAAATTCTTTTTGTACTAAAATAATTGTTGATCGACCCTCTGTATATACATATCCCGCTAACATGACCACCCTTTATAATGTTGCCAGCCTGGTCTACGTAAAACGCTCGACCGGTAGGAATATACGTTATGTGAGAGTAGGGTCGTTTGAACGGGGTTTATTGTAGATACTGCATTCGAACTCTGTGCATAACTTGTTGCAGTAGCGCCCTCTAGGGGAGACTCGCCAGGTCACGTTTAGGAGGTGGAGAGGAAGGCTTCTCTTCATCTTTAGCTTTGCCCTCAAACATCAGGATCCTTAAAATAAAATGTTATATATTTATAACATGTGTACAACATATATAACATGTATGTGTAACATCAATCTATTTATTAAAATAATTATTTTGGCCCCCCTTGAAAAACCTTGCACTATAGTGATCGAATTGTTACTTTTAGCAATATATTACAATATATATGAGCTTAAATGACAGTTTCAGTATTTGAACTTACAGTCTCTCATGACTACGCATGAAGCCCGAAAGCTGTTTCGGTACGGGGGTTGGTGGACATGTGGGGTACCGGGTATTGCAGTGTTGGGTATGGGTAGGGGCTTAATGTGGGGAAGGGGTACGGGGCTGGTGGTTGTTATTGGTACGGGAGTTGGAGCGGGAAAGGGTACGGGGTTTGTTGTGGGGTAGGAGTACGGGGTTTGGAGTGTTGCATGGGCACGGGGGTTGTTGTTTAGTAGGGGTACGGGAGTTAGTGCGGAAAAGGTAACAGGGGTTGGTGTGTTGTAGGGGTACGGGGGTTGGGGTGTGGTAGGGCTACGGGGGTTGATGTTTGGTAGGGGTACGGGTTGGTGTGGGATAGGGTATGGGGAGTGGTTTGGGGTACGGGTACGGGTTTTGGATACTCACAGCCTCAGAACGGACTTCTTCAGGCCCAGCATCATGTCCAGGAACTCCTGGTATGTGATGGTGTTTGAGTTGGTGGTGTCCACCTCTCTGATCATCTTCATCACCTCCTTGTGCGTCTTGGGCTGTCCCAGCTTCTCCAACATCTGTTTCAACTCCATTTGATCTGCAGCAGCAGCAACGAGAGAACTCAAGTAACACTGTTACAGTCAAATAAAACATGAATCTATAAAAGAAATTAAATAGCTATTTAGACTAACTTTGTTGACAGTTAAAGCTCCATATACAAATTATCAGGTACACCGCCCCTTCTTCTTGTTGTGGAATGCTGAAACTTCCATCATTGCTTTGTACCAGTTTATTTCAAGAAGGGGTTCTCAACTAGCTTTATTGATGTAACAAAATACCTTGCGCAATATTCTTATCTTATAACAAAACAGAATCCAAATTTTAATCCTAATTATTCTTACTATTTCCATAGGTTAAAAAATATCAGTTATGGTGATAGCGATTTGGCAGTAACCATACGGTAGTTATGTGTATTTAAACCTACCTATGTCTCCAGAATTGTCAAGGTCAAACTCCATGAACTGTGCTGGAAAGAAAAATAAGGGAATAAAATACTAGTCTCCATACAGTGGAAGCAAAGGTAAAGGATTAAAATACTAGTCTCCATACAGAGGAAGCAAAGGTAAAAGAATAAAATACTTGTCTCCATACAGAGTAAGCAAAGGTAAAAGAATAAATACTAGTCTCCGCACAGAGGAAGCAAAGGTAAAGGAATAAAATATGAGTCTCCATTAAGAGGAATCAAAGATAAAGGAAAAAAAATATTTGTCTCTACACAGAGGAAGCAAAGGTAAAGGAATAAAATACTAGTCTCCAGACAGAGGAAGCAAAGGTAAAGGAATGAAATACTAGTCTCCACATGAGGAGGCAAAGGTAAAGTGCACCCACCGTGCACCCTTCTCGATCTGTTTTCTTCCGCCAATATCGTAAATAGTTCCATGAAAGAACATCGAATTCAGACTATAATATTTTGTTAATATACTTCTTTCATTCAAGAACACCTAAGGTATATGATGCCGGTATATCATGCTGGCCTAGGGATCCACTATAGGTACGATGCTGAGCGCAGGGGCTTGTCACAGAAGACTGATTAAATAAAATCCCGGAAATTCGATCCACAATGCACCAAGAATAAGCGGGACAATCGATTGTGACATATACAGCTCCTTGACTCCTTGATAACAACACTCAAGGAGCTGTATATGTCACTTTGGGTTGTATCGCTTATTCCTGGGTTTTGTGGCTGAAAATTCCGGGATATTATTTTTTCAGCTTCTGTGACAAGCCCTTGTGATTCTGTGTATCCTCACGGCCTACAGCCACCACAGGTAGGCCTATAGGACACCACATGTATAATGCTATGTGTTATGATTATGGTGATTATTGGGCCAAATAACTATAAATTCTTGTTACTCTTCAGTTTAGCTTAGTATACAGGTTCACTCAGTACAGGCAAGTAAGTAGAATCCTTTACCCCCTACAGTGCAGATGGCCCTTTGCTGGGCAGCGGCTAGTCACCCTGCATTGGCAGGGGTTACAGTTGAGTGATAGTTTGTGTTTAGGATTGTTTAACATTGCTCCTCCACCGAGCAACTTGATCCTTAGATTGTCAACTTGACTTATATGTAAGTCCATTATGTCAATATATTTAGATCAATGGATGGTCAAGATTTTTCTTAGTTCTAAATGGACAGTATTTTTAATGCTTGTTTGTGGTCAGTATTATAATATTCAGTAGCTTAAATCAAGTATCTGGTTGGTTAGTCAGGTTTAGGGACATTTACTTAAGGGCTTTACAGGCATCGGACAGACAGGCAGTTTTAGGCACTTTTAGACATCGCAGGACTCTGTTCTGTTTTTATTTAAATTCATAAAGCCTCATATTATTAGATTAGAAACTCTTTAAAGGAAGATCTTATGATCATTTTTGTAGTTAGAAATGTCAACCTTCAACATTTTGGATATATATTTTAATTTGTGAACTAAGAAGAAATAAACTTTATTATTACCATATGGATGGACTTTATCATGATTTATCATGATTGGTGAGAAAAAGTGAACAAGAAACATGGATATAATCTTCGTGGAGCTTATTCCCCCGTTCCCCTGGATGCCCAAGGAACGTAACATATGTATCCTTGTGGCCTATTTGCAAAAGGAAACAGATCGAGAAGGGGCACCGCGGACTGAAGGCCTGAGGCCATCCGGTGTCCCATGGCACCATGTAGCCTGGGGCCACCCGGTCTCCCAAGGCCACCATTCGCGATAGTAATCTGCCTCCTGCGTAAAGGAATAAATTGCTGGTCTGTACACAGAGGAAGCAAAGGTAAAAGAACAACTACTAGTCTCATCACAGAGAAAGCAAAGAGTTGAAATTTAATATTATGTTCTCTTCTTTTAAAAGTGTAATATTCTTTAATTTGTAGTTTACGCGCCTGATATTAAAGAAATAAATATCGCCAGGTGCTAGTCTGAACAATTTTGTTTTGCTTATGACTTCCCAGCCATACCCAAAAACATACAAGGCCTTCATCATCAGTTCCTTTGAATCAAAGATAATAGCTAGTCAAATTAGAGGCTTAAAATTTAGACATTTGATTTCACAGACTCTTCATTATACAATTATTGTGGCTTGCTCTTCAATTCATAGCATGTTCAAGTTCAGGATATTTGTGATTCATCTAAAATCGCGAAAATGAAACAGCACGTACACAAGCACACACCACATATACGATAGTTTCCTGGTCTCCTCGTCATCCCGGACCTTACCTTTAAAGCTCTGCAGCTTCTCTTCCAGATTTTCTATTGACTGGTAGCTGTCTGTGCCCAAAACCTGTTGGTTTATCTCGTCCAGAGTCTTTGCCTGTGAGTCCTTCAGCTCACCGAACTTCTTCCCACCTGTAAGACAATGCACAGTGATAAAAATACGGGGAAATACCGCTATCAAGACCTGTTAGACAATGAACAGTGATCATAAATGCAGAAAAACACCGCTGTCACGACCTGTATATAAGGCAATGTACTGTGATCATAAATGCAGGAAAATACCGCTGTCAGGACCTGTAAGGCAATGTACAGTGATCATAAATGCAGAAAAACACCGCTGTCACGACCTGTAAGGCAATGTACAGTGAACATAAATGTAGGAAAACACCGCTATCACGACCTGTAAAACCCCTTTCACACATACACGTTCTGGCCACTACGATCACCACGTTCTCGGGAAACGTGGTGGTCGCGGTGTTGAACGTACAATGGTCTCCAGAAGTCGTCGCAGAGTCGCCATGATCGCCAACCCTCTACGAGAAAGTTTTCCTGTAAAACTTGAGCGCGGTCGATCGCGGCAAACGTGCCGAAACGTACTTCAGAACGTATGCAACGTACAAAAAACGTAGTTGACGTACAAAGGACGTGCGAAGGACGTACATAGAACGCGGGTGGTCGCCATCATTTCTTGACTTAGTCATATGTACGTCCATACTACGTTCATTGTGCGCTCTTATTACGTCATCAGCGCGTCCTTGGCGTTTTGCATACGTTCTTTTTACGTCCAAGAAGTCCCAATTAGGTTCTCTACACGTTCTATGAACGTCCATGGCGTCTGTTGTACGTTTTCAGCACGTTCTTACCACGTCATCTCGACGTTCTCAGTGCGTCATTTTTTTAATAAATCTAATTTTGTATTTCAATAAAAAAGTTAAGTCCAAATATCGAAGCGTAACAAAATGAATCATAAACTTGGTCCCAATTCCTTATTCCACAATACCCAGAAATTTTATAGTTTATTGTAGTTTAAAATAAATAAAATAAAATAATAAATAGTTTAAAATAATAAATATTAATATACTATTTTCTTTCTTTTTTTTTTATCAGATGGTTACACACTGTATAACACTCTTCACTGGTGTGACAGTTGCCAGATATAGGCAAGACCCTCTCATTTAAAATAACATTATGGATGTAAGCATAACATGGGGAACATGAATAACTAAGATTAATTGGCATGTGTATATCAAATAACTGTGAGAAATTACATTTCGTATTATAAGGGCGGTAGCAAATTATTTTCTATTTTACCAATAAGGTATTCTAATCCTGTACTAAATGTTGAACTATTGGGTGTATGTAGAAATAAATGTGTAATTTTTATATTTTATATTTACTTTTTTTCAGACTACATTTTTAGACTATGGGACAAGGCATATAATAAAGTTATAATTTCTATTGAAAAGGCAAATGCACAATCAACTTTTAATAATAATATATCACAAAATTATAAACATTTTAAACAAATTCCAATTTTTTGCATACATTGCAATTTAACAAAACCACGTTTCAACATACTAACAATTATTATTGCTTAGTGTCTCTTGTTATGCACTGAAATGTAGCTTTAAAAAATGTTATCGTTCTGGGAAAACACTTGCAGCCTGCCATGGCACAGCTCTTACAGGATGCGAGTAATACCTTGATAAATAATCCCTCACATTTTTTGGCTACATTTGTTGCACTGTTGCCACGGCCTGGTTTAAGTTTTGTCCTTGACGTCAGGCACCAGGTATACCCTGCAGGTCCTCGCTGCGTAAGAGAGCATTTTGCATAGCAGGATAGCGTCACCGCATTATATTGTGCAGGCAAAAACAAGCCAGAGTCACGCTTTCCACATTCCTTTGAGACAGTTTCAGAGTAGTCAAAAAACAGGCAAATCGTTGCACTAATATTCCAAAGGCGTTCTCAACCACTCTTCTGGTTTTTAAAAGCCTGTATTTAAATATCCGCTCTTCATCTGTGAGATTTCGACAGCAGGGTTTCATAATCCAAGGTCCTCAAAAGGAAAGCATCATCTCCGATAATAAAATCGGGTAGATCCTAGTTATCTCCTGGTAGTGGTGTGGGTGGAGGGAAAACAATAGTACCATCCTCTGTTGTAGTCTTGAGTTCGCAGGTCCCGAATATCTGACTGTCCGAACATGATTCATTGGCACCAACATCATTCCAAATGAATATTAGTCCGCATCATCAAGGGCCATCAAAACAATGGAATTGACGCCCTTATAGTTGTAACATGTTGATCTGCATCTCGAAGGACACCAGATTGCGATTTGTTTGCCGTCTATAGCTCCAAGGCAGTAGTGAAAATTACATCTTCTGGAGAAAAGTTCAGCAATGTCCAGCCAACCCTGAATGGCGGTAGGTATGGCGAGGACTTCATCAGCATATTCCGAAATAATTGCCTCCGATATGAACCGAGCAAGGGTGTTTTGCGCCACTCGGAAGTTGTACATCAGAGACTTGTATGTGCAGCCAGTGGCCAAGAACCTGAGGGTGCAGGCTAGCTTCATGCAAAGCCTCGAGGCAGTGCTTTCCTCCAGAAGATGTCTTGACGTTGAATGCGAAGACCAACTCTTTCCAGCAGTTCATAGAACATTTGCGGTTCGAGGCGAAGAAAGTTCTTGAAGCTGGCATTGTCAGCCATCTCCAACTCCATCATCAGCTGCTCGTACTGGCTGAAGAGAATTCTGGTTTGCAGCCAAGGCCTCACCCATCTCTCGCGCCGTTTCCCCATCGACCCGCACCTCCTCGGCCAAAACAGCCAAGGCGCTTTCTTTTGCAGCAATCAAATTATTCAGAATGGCAACATATATTGCCAGCAACATGTGTCTTGCAATAGCTGGTATGATGTTCACTCATCGGAAGTCAGACTGGAAATGAAAGCTACTCAAAACAACCGGGGTTTATATATACTTGGTACTCGAGTCGTACAAAAGACGCAAACAACGCTTATTGAGCGTCCTAAGGTCGCGAAACACGTAGTACACACGTAAATCGATCGTAAGGCTTTTTCTTCTACTATTCTTATCTCATACACAATACTTCATTTGATAATATCTACTTGCAAAAGAGAGATTGTGGTTAGAATAAACGGAATGGTTTCATACCCGGGAGAAAGTCGGAAAGCGTCCATTATATTAATATTATTTAATTATTTTTTTAAGTTGAAATTTAAAATCATTTTAAGATGTCATATGATAAATACGACAAAATATGGAGTTTTAAAGACTGAATTAAACAAGGAAATACATAAGGTTCATAATGTTATAGGGGAAGACATATCTAGGATGGAAAAAATGACAAAAAATAGCAATGAATCTGATATATATATTCAGTTGTTAATGAGAGTTTATAATAAAAACCAAATATATTTACATGATAATATAAAGTGGACTCTTAAAGTTAAGGCAAACAACAACTTTATAAAATATATAGTTACCTTTATTTATGGGAGTTAACTTTAAGGTTATTAGTTTAAATGTGAGGGGACTAAGGAATAAAATAAAAAGGATGGAGCTCTTTCATTGGTTATTGAATAGAAAAAGTGAGGAAAGTGTTATCTTTTTACAGGAAACGCATGTGACTTCTGATATAGAATCACAATTGAAAAATGCTTGGGATGGTCCTAGTTATTTTTCATACGGTACGTCTTTGGCACGTGGAGCTGCAACTTTAATTGGTAAAAAAGTTGAGTTTAAAGAGATTTCTTTTGAGACAGATAAAAGCGGCCGTTACGTTATTCTTAGGGCGCTGATACAAGGACAGGAATTTTTTATAATTAACACGTACGCGCCAAACACAGAGAAGGAACAATTAGATTATTTTCAAAGGATATACGATAAACTTACGTCGATACAAGATGACAGTGGTTTGCAGATAATTTGGGGTGGTGACTTCAATTTCTGTTTCACGGATATGGATGCAAAAGGAGGAAGTTTTAGACCTAAAGCTAAGACTATCCGAATGGTAAAACAGATTATGTATGAAAAAGAATTGATTGATATTTGGAGAATTCGAAATCCAGATACCAGCCAGTTTACATGGAGATCTAAAACACCCTTAATTCAACGCAGACTAGATATGATATTAGTATCCACTGAATTAAATGCACATGTTAAACATATAAAGATATTGCCAGCAATTTTGACAGATCATTCGGCAGTTATATGTACTGTTGAGACTTTGTTAAAAACAAGTCATGGTCCATCACATTGGAAATTTAATACCTCATTGTTGAACGACCAAGAGTACAATATTTTAATTAGAGAAAACGTTAAAAAGTTGCGAGACAATAATAAAGACAACATGGATGAAATGACCTGGTGGGAGTATTTAAAATATAAAATAAGAGAAATTACAATTAAGTATTCTAAGAAAAAACAAAAGCAAGCAAGGAAGAAATTAGAGAGCCTTGAACAAAATGCCGCACAAGCAGAAAATAACTTATCAAATGATAAACCACTTAGTCTGGTACAATATGATCATCGCCAACTGGAGCACGAACAATTTTATAAAGCATATGTGGAAGGATTAATAGTGAGATCCAGAGTCCATAGGCATGAGGAAGGTGAACGCAGTAAAAAGTACTTTATGAATACTGAAAAGAGAAATAAAATAAAATCTACTATAAGAAAATTGATAATAAATGGACAGGAAGTCCACGAGCCAGATCATATCATGAAATCAGTTAAGGAATATTTTCAAGAAAAATATAAGAGAAAAATATATGTAGAAGAAAACGAATGTTTACAATTTTTAGATAATATAAAAGTACCGACAATACCTGGAAACGAGGTAGATCAATGTGACAGTGAAATTACTAAGGATGAAATTAAAAATGCGTTAAAAAATATGACGAATAACAAAACACCTGGTTATGACGGATTACCAAAAGAATTTTACTTAACTTTTTATGATGTCTTAATTGATGACCTGTTAAATTGTTTTAATCAAAGTTTTACTAAGGGGTCTCTTACAACTAGCCAAAGACAAGCAATAGTAACACTAATTGAAAAACCTGGAAAAGACAATAGGAGACTTTCATCCTGGAGACCTATCAGTTTATTGAACGTTGACTTAAAAATATTAAGCAAAGTTTTGGCAGAGAGATTAAAAAAATGTTTACCGATACTGATAGATGAAGACCAAAGTGCATTTGTGAAAGGTAGGAGAATTTCTGATACAAACTGCCTTATCAGAGATATATTAGATTTTTGTTGTCTGGAAAAGAAAAAGGCTATTATTTTCGCAATAGATTTTGCAGCAGCCTTTGATAGTATTGATCATGTATTTCTATTCACTGCTTTAAAGAAATTTGGCTTTGGGAGTACATTCTTACGGTGGATTAATGTATTGCAAAATAACTTGGAAAGCTGTGTAATGAACAATGGGTACAGCACTGGGTATTTTAATTTGGAACGAGGAACAAGACAAGGAGATCCATTGGCCCCATATCTTTTTATATTGGTGATTGAAATGTTAGCAATAATGATTCGCCAATCTAGTAAGGTAAAAGGTATAAGTATAAACGGTTCTGAAATAAAGCAATGCATGTATGCAGACGACACAACCTTTTTTCTAAGGGATTCAGAATCTATGAAAGAGGTTAGATTAATTTTGAAACAATTTGAGAAGATTTCATCTCTCGAAATAAATTACAACAAATGTGAAGCTGCCTGGCTTGGTACTAGCACGGATATACCGGCAGGTGAAGATAACATTAAATGGGTCAACTTACGTAAAGACGCAATTAAAATTTTAGGGATTTATTATACATATGACACTACTCTTTCTAATACTTTAAATTTTGATAGGATTCACAATAAAATGGAAGTCCTTTTTAATATCTGGAAACAAAGAGCATTGACAATATACGGGAGAAATACAATAGTTAAAGCTTTAGGCATTTCGAAATTACTGTATGTTTCATATATACTAGAACCTCCATCGAGCTTTGTTAAGAAAATTAAAAGCTGTATTTCAGACTTTATATGGTATGGAAGAAAGCCGAAAATTAAATATGAGGTTCTTTTAAACGACAGAGACGTAGGGGGCATTAGATTGCCAGATATAAGTACTATTATAGAAACACAAAGAATAATGTGGGTTGTTAGAATGAAGTTATTGAAGAAAGCAAAATGTATTGAAATACCGAATCACTTCTTAAGAAGTGCCAAATATATCAGTTAATTTTGACATTAGTTGTATAAAAAGAACTGTATCAAAGTTCTATCAGCACTGCTTACTGGCATGGTCAAATTTTACCTCTATAGAACCTATTAATTCTGAGACCATATTAAAACAACAGCTGTGGAATAATAAATATATATTGCTAGGAGGAAGATCGGTATATATTAAATATTTAGATGATATAGGCATCAGATTTATATACCAAATATTACATGATGATGGTCGGAAAAAAGAAATTTCACAAGTGATTCCCGTTAGTACTGTTTATTCTTCTTACTTTATTCACTGGAGAGGGTTACAGGAGGCGGTTCCACCGAATTGGAGAGAAAGTATTAAAACAGGCTTGTCTAATGATGATATGTTATCTGACGAAATAATACCTATGGGGGATATATTTATTAATCTAGAGAAACTAAATTTTAAGCAAGTGTTTAATCGATCGATCCTGAAAAAAATAGAAGAACCAGTGAACAAAGTAAATCTCCAACGAGATTTAACCAACGATTTCTGTTGGAAGAAAGCTGTGAAGCATATATATGAAACAACAAAGGACATGTATTTGAGGCAATTCCAATTTAAAATTCTACATAATATTTTGACTGTTAACGAGAAGTTATATATATGGAGATTAACAGATAGCAATGGATGCTCATATTGTTTCATGGATACGGAATCTGTTTGTCATCTTTTTTGTGAATGTTTTTTGACCAAAGCTCTTTATTTCAATATTATAAGTTGGGCCAGTCGAGCAAGGATTTATATGCCAGCATTAACGAGAGAAATAATAGATTCAGGATGTTCAAGTGATGTTCCATACAAAAAGCTAATTGATATGTTTATATTGACATATAAGTTCGTTATTTTTAAATATCGTAAGCAAGGAAGGGTCCCTTCGCTCTTTATATTTATCAAGTATATAAAAGATAAAGAATTAATCGAGCGTAAGGTAGCAGAAAAAGAAAAAGAAGTACATAAATATGTGGAAAAATGGGGGAAAATACTCTCCATTTTAAATACCAAATGTTAAATCTGAGGATTGTCGTTTGAATTGTCTTCGTGTTAAATGATTTTGTATATAATTATGTTATTTTGTATTGAACCATATTTAGTTCACTTTGAGCTCAATCAAATGATGGGATGTCGATGATGAAAGAGAATAAAATATATGAAATATAAAAAAAAGGAAATATTCTGAGGCATTCCAAAGAGAAGAGAAAGAGAAAAAAAAAAAAAAAAAAAGACGTGATACAGCGTAAAGTGGTCGCAGTAAGCGTATTAACAACGTAAGAATATCGTACAGGGGGCGTTGTGGACGTACTAAAAGCGTACGGGGATCGCACGTTTTATTTCGCGATCCAGTCGTAAGTCGAACGTACTGGACGTAATGACAACGTACAATGGACGAACAATGAGCGTACGTCGGCGACGACTATTTCCAACCTCCACGAACCACCCACGTTCTCCGAGAACGTTGCGAAACGTGGCCAAACGTACGACAAACGTGAATGTGTGAAAAGGGCTTAAGACATTGCACAGTGATCATAAATGCAGGAAAATACCGCTGTCACGACCTGTAAGACAATGTACAGTGATCATAAATGCAGGAAAATACCGCTGTCACGACCTGTAAGACAACGTACAGTGATCATAACTGAAGGAAAACACCGTTATCACGACCTGTAAGACAATGTACAGTGATCATAAATGCAGGAAAACACCGCTATCACGACCTGTTAGACAATGTACAATGATCATAAATGCAGAAAAATACCGCTGTCACGACCTGTAAGGCAATGTACAGTGATCATAAATGCAGGAAATTACCACTGTCACGACCTGTAAGGAAATGTACTGTGATCATAAATGCAGGAAAACACCGCTGTCACGACCTGTAAGACAATGCACAGTGATCATAAATGCAGGAAAACACCGCTCTCACGACCTGTAAGACAACGGACCATGATCATAAATGCAGGAAAATACCGCTGTCACGACCTGTAAGACAATGTACAGTTATTATAAATGCAGGAAATTACCGCTGTCACGACCCGTAAGACAATGTACAGTGATCATAAATGCAGGAAAATACCGCTGTCACGACCTGGAAGACAATGTACAGTGATCATAAATGCAGAAAAATACGGCTGTCACGAGCTGTAAGACAATGTACCGTGATCATAAATGCAGAAAAATACCGCTTTCACGACCTGTAAGACAATGTACAGTGATCATAAATGCAGGAAAATACCGCTGTCACGACCTGTAAGACAATGTACAGTGATCATAAATGCAGAAAAATACCGCTGTCACGACCTGTAAGACAATGTACAGTGATCATAAATGCAGGAAAACACCGCTCTCACGACCTGTAAGACAACGTATACAGTGATCATAAATGCAGGAAAATACCGCTGTCACGACCTGTAAGACAACGTAAAGAGATCAGAAATGCAGGAAAATACCCCTGTCACAATCTGTAAGACAATGTACAGTGATCATAAATGCAGGAAAATACCGCTATCACGACATGTAAGACAATGTACAATTATCATAAATGCAGGAAAATACCGCTGTCACGACCTGTAAGGCAATGTACAATTATCATAAATGCAGGAAAATACCGCTGTCACGACCTGTAAGACAATGTACAATTATCATAAATGCAGGAAAATACCGCTGTCACGACCTGTAAGGCAATGTACAATTATCATAAATGCAGGAAAATACCGCTATCACGACCTGTAAGACAATGTACAATTATCATAAATGCAGGAAAATACCGCTGTCACGACCTGTAAGACAATGTACAGTGATCATAAATGCAGAAAAATACCGCTGTCACGACCTGTAAAACAATGTACAGTGATCATAAATGCAGGAAAACACCGCTCTCACGACCTGTAAGACAACGTATACAGTGATCATAAATGCAGGAAAATACCGCTGTCACGACCTGTAAGACAACGTAAAGAGATCAGAAATGCAGGAAAATACCCCTGTCACAACCTGTAAGACAATGTACAGTGATCATAAATGCAGGAAAATACCGCTATCACGACCTGTAAGACAACGTATACAGTGATCATAAATGCAGGAAAATACCGCTGTCACGACCTGTAAGACAATGTACAGTGATCATAAATGCAGGAAAACACCGCTCTCACGACCTGTAAGACAACGTATACAGTGATCATAAATGCAGGAAAATACCGCTGTCACGACCTGTAAGACAACGTAAAGAGATCAGAAATGCAGGAAAATACCCCTGTCACAACCTGTAAGACAATGTACAGTGATCATAAATGCAGGAAAACACCGCTCTCACGACCTGTAAGACAACGTATACAGTGATCATAAATGCAGCAAAATACCGCTGTCACGACCTGTAAGACAACGTAAAGAGATCAGAAATGCAGGAAAATACCCCTGTCAGAACCTGTAAGACAATTTACAGTGATCATAAATGCAGGAAAATACCGCTATCACGACCTGTAAGACAATGTACAATTATCATAAATGCAGGAAAATACCGCTGTCACGACCTGTAAGGCAATGTACAATTATCATAAATGCAGGAAAATACCGCTGTCACGACCTGTAAGGCAATGTACAATTGTCATAAATGCAGGAAAATACCGCTGTCACGACCTGTAAGACAATGTACAATTATCATAAATGCAGGAAAATACCGCTGTCACGACCTGTAAGGCAATGTACAATTATCATAAATGCAGGAAAATACCGCTGTCACGACCTGTAAGGCAATGTACAATTATCATAAATGCAGGAAAATACCGCTGTCACGACCTGTAAGGCAATGTACAATTATCATAAATGCAGGCAAATACCGCTGTCACGACCTGTAAGACAATGTACAATTATCATAAATGCAGGAAAATACCGCTGTCACGACCTGTAAGGCAATGTACAATTATCATAAATGCAGGAAAATACCGCTATCACGACCTGTAAGACAATGTACAATTATCATAAATGCAGGAAAATACCGCTGTCACGACCTGTAAGGCAATGTACTGTGATCATAAATGAGGAAAAAACCGCTGTCACGACCTGTAAGGCAATATACAGTGATCATAAGCGCAGGAAAATACCGCTGTCACGACCTGTAAGACAACGTATACAGTGATCATAAATGCAGGAAAATACCGCTGTCACGACCTGTAAGACAATTTACAGTGATCTTAACAACAGGGAAATACCGCTGTCATGACCTCAAGCCTCGAGGCCCATGTGAAACCCGAGTCTCATGAAAATATGCTTATTAAAAAATAATGAAGCCTCAATAAGGTAACCATCTTCCAAGCCATTTGGGGGACACGATTACATAAGAAAATTCATGCATTTCAAAATATCCCGCAAAATACTGTCACCTTCGACATAATTGAACTGATATCGCCGCGGCTTCTGTGGTGTAGGAATGGAACAAAGGAGTCAAAGTTCTATTCTCAGCGGTGAGCTTTTGCACGTTGCACACCCGCCTCTCCAAACCCCCACTCCCCTGTAGTGAATGCATGGTTCCATAGGGGTCAGTCACACTGTAGGTGCCCGGGTTAGCTGTGTAACTAACTTACGTAAGCGGGGTTTGTCCGCTGGCTTGTTACAGCGATGTAGCGCTGGGCGATAACAACCTGTGCAGGGCTGACCATGCGGATACCGCTCGGACGGTCACCGTCCGCCTTCGGCCTATAAGTAGAGCGCGCAGAGGGTGTCAATTAAGAGTGTGGAGTGTTGCTCTGTCTGTTCTCAGGGTGGTCAGCTCTCGTGTCAGCCTTAGAAGTGATGTGTTCACTTGCCATTAGGATTCTATACTGGAATATTCACATTTACTTTTGGATTACCTATACTGCATAGGAGTATAAATAATTGGATAACTCTACCAACCTACGTTTACGGGGATTATTGTTTAGGGTATTGTGCGTAGAGGAATGACACCACGCCCCCGGCTTCGCCTGCAACGAAGTGAGAGAGCGCCTCACCATCTTCTTTTGCCATCTGTAAGTTATCACTAAGTTGTATTAAAACCCTATTTATGTATACTGCTGCCTTATTTCATTTATGAATGCATGCGACTTAGAGTGTCAAGTGCAGATACATCAACCCGAGCCGTTAGGACTTCATTAAACTAACCCGAACTCACGCAAGTCTGCTACACCCCCCCCCCCCCCCGGGTATTACACCCCACCCAATACCCACCCAGAGTGAGCGCTCTGTAGGCTCAAAGGGTAGATCGAGTGCCCAGGCAGTTTATCACTCACAAAGAAATTTGTCTTTTGAGAGGTTCTCAAAGTAATGGGGTGGATTACACATCTAAGAGTCGAATGTGCCGTAGTCCCTGTATCTCATTAACACCAGGATATTAATGAGAGGAAGCGTGTACCCTATAGCGTAAACCTCAGCTTAAATTTAGCCACCCCATATTAGCTTGTTGCCTGGTAGCATTTACTCTCATCTTACGCAGACGAGAGCGGATTATAAAATACATGGTTTGAGTTTATCGATGATGTAAAAGTGTCCAACCTGAGAGAGGGGTGCAGCAATGTCCTTTCATTTCTTGTATATGAAAAGATAAAGTTAAAGATAATTTTTTTACTTTTTTATGTTTCGATGAAAATGTCATATCATCAGGGAAAAGCATGATAAAAACTTAATCTGTTTACTAAACAGGTAAAAACACCAGATAACAAAGGAATCTTATCGATATTGTTTTATTTTATGTTGTTGAAAGATGAAAATCGAAATTAAAATATTTGCGGGGGGGGGGGGGGGGGGGGGGTAAAATTGACGCGTGCGGTGCCTGAGAACCATACCTTTTTTGGGCCTTATTCCATTTTTAATTACATGGATACTTGTTTGGTATATTGTTCATCACCTCAAAGCAGGCAACGAGGAATATGATCTCAAGCTTATGTTGTTTATTTAGTTGCTGTGTTCATGCAAAGTATTATCTCACTTCACAATGGTTCATACATTCATACATGCATGCCCTGTCCAGAAAGTAGAACTGAGCATCTAGGGACAGGCAATGCTGGCCTTGTTTAAAGCGGCTATTATTGTCTTTTATTAGGCCTACATGATGAGTTTGAGCTAAGGTCAAACCGATGTTGTCATGAAGCGCCCTCTCGTGTCAGGAGAACCAGGACTGTCCTTATATGGGAACTATAGAGTTTACGTTGAAGATGATCTAATTATTTTCAGGTCACGTGGGACTGAAGCATGGCGAGTATTCAGAACAAAACCAGTAGACATGGTGACAGCATATTAACGCTGTTAGATTGTAACATGGTAAAAAGAAATATCCGATGTCTCCCAAAGAATAAAAATACACGTTAAATCAAGAGGATCTTTATGAAAGATTATTTCGGGCTTAAAGAACTAATCGTTTCTACTTATAGTACCAGTTTTTTTACTAGTGTCAGTATGATACAATTAATTGTTAATTTAATGAAACTGATGAATTAGCCATTTTGAGTTATATATGATGCAGCAACCATGGAAACATAATTCTTGGTTTATTTTAATTAACTGACTGTTACTGGCACGACCATAGTTTCAGCTTCAACTGTTCGAAATACCGTAAGCTAGCATTCCATATACGCGTATGCAGTACAAAATGCAGCTAGAAAACGGACGCTAGTGATTCCATTGACGCATAAGCGTATTAAATATATATGCAGTACGTATGCAGCAAAATCTGGCTAAAGTATAGAGCTGCAGGAGTTGAGGAGTCATCCGCCAGAGGAATACCTTATCACTGATGTTAAACTTTAGAATTTCCCCGTTTGTTACCATGCCCATGAGTTTTCAATCGCTACCCTGAGCGATCGAAACGTGCTGCATACTAATACGTGTATACGCATACGTAAATTACACATACGTATATATATATATATATATATATATATATATATATATATATATATATATATATATGGAATCATAAATATAATGAATATAAAGGGTGCAATTCCCAGGTATATACTCATACCTAACGCACACGTACTGCATACACACATATGGAATGCCCTCTTCATTCTTCACGAAGCATCATATTTCTATAAAAATAATCTAGTAAATAAAAAAAGGGTTTTATTTGAACAGACGTGCAAATCAAGACGAAAAGTACCGTAGGATATGACACATAGATCTGTCAGACAGAGAAATGATCCCAAACCTGTGGGTGAGTAAGTCACCCTTCTTCTCACAATCTAGGCACTGGTAGTTATTATTTCATGAATTAGGAACAAGCCCGCACGTGAGAAGGGGGAGAAATTATAACGGCACATCAGACTCAACGTGACAAAAGTGAACAGTTCAAAGGTGTCAAAACTTGTCAACTGCCGTGTAAACAGGAACACGTGCACTGGAAACTGGACAGGATTACAAGCATATATTTTCTCTGTGAAATTCTCGATCACATCAAGCATTAGGAGCCCGTATATCAGAATATAACAACGCATACTTTATTTTTTACAGGTACATAAAGAAGCTTACGACAGCCATTTAATTGGCTATGAACATAATCTTTGATAAAGCAAGAGGAGTTGCTCGATAAAGTAAGGTCTCTAGATGCGTAGCTGCCAGTGTCTTGATTATAGAAAGATGATGCCAGCCCAAGATCTATCTAATGGTTTTAGGATCTGCACAGCCTTAATAAATTGAGGCATAGAGCGGATAATGCATGTTTTTTTTCAGGATCTGCAAAGTCCTAGCACATACCCATAAAGATGATGCTTGAGTCATACATATTTATCCACCATGTAATATAAGATTAAATTATACATTGATACCGTGCGTTTTTTCTATGCAGTCCATGTTAACAGGCCGTGCTTTTCCTACGCTCCCGAGGCAGCGGAAATCTTGCGCTTCTAAAGAAGCAACTGATTTTAACGCTGCCAGCTTTGACCGTTTATGATATATTTAGACACCAGATGGCCGTTTGTTGTTCACTGAAATAAACGTGCGTACGATGTGACAAGCAGCCAATCAGATGCCAATAAACAAACACTCGACAGGCATCCTGGCTCCGCCCATTACTGCGCTTCAAACGCCGCTTGATGAGTTTCCGGTTGAATTTAAATTGCTCCCTCTGCATTCTCGCATCATGGACCGATTCGATTATGACATTATGACTGTGTTAGCGTGGCCATGTATCTGCTGCCTGCAGAACTGAAACCAGCCAGCGAAGTGTGCACGCAGCCTTTGTTGTTACGTTTCGTTTGAATTACAGCTCACCGGCCGAGCATCCTATGTGCCCAAGGCCCTAAGTAAACCACGTCAGGGGCAATTCTCTCTGAGCCTGTGGCCTGTTCAGACGGTTACGCTTGGGGATGAGCTGTCACTCAAAAAGAAATGAATATGGTTGGCTCCGTGTATTCCTCGCTTGGCTTTGTCTTCCAGCACAAGGTCTCATCTGATTGGACAAAAATACAGTGCTCCCCTCTGGTGTTGCAATTCAGGATACGAGGTCATAACAAACAGCGCCTTACGATATAGGAAGTAGCCCTATAGGTAAAGCGCTGTGTAAAGAGCGTATGCTTTTCCATGAAAATGCAAAATAAATTAAAATTTTAATTCTATAATTGCACCTTTCTTCCATTCATTTCAGTAAGTTAGAATAATAGAATGAACCATCACTTTTATTTGGTCGTGTTTGGTGCAAAAATAAATATCTTTCATATCAAAACCTCCACATGCGTGCACGTTCGACCCGATTCTTTTCTGAGCCACAACAGGTATTTGTGGTACATCATTTCACCACCAGGTGTCAGCACAATCCTTTCGATCCTCGTCGTCAAGAGCAGCAGAAACATACTCTAGTATTATATGTTTCTTAAAAAGATATGCTCTTATCTTTGAGAGATACAGTAAGTACATATAATTCATACTTTTAACCTGCAAGGGGTTACTATCAGGAGTGTAAGTATTTAGAAAGAGTCAATACTGGCCGAACAAACATACCTGGCAACATACATGGATGCATTATTGCGTAAATACTCTAAGAGGAGCACTGAAGGTGTGGTGCAAAGTTGAAAGCTAGCAATTCACCTACCTTTTCTGAAGAATCTTTGATTTCTGGGTTATTCTGCATGGATAATTATTAATGAACTGTAGGAATTTCGTGTTTAAAAAGTTCTTATAAGGCCAGAAAATTAAGGTATCGTTCTGAGGCACCACGCGCGTCAGTTTAACCCCCCCCCCCCCCATCAAATATTTTTATATTGATTTGCATCTTTCAAGAAGATAAAATGATACACATTTGATAAGATTTCCTTTGTTATATAGTGCTTTTACCTGTTTAGCAAAAGAAATCTGTAATTTTCATGCTTTTCGCTGCTCATATGACATTCTTGTCGAATCATACGAAAAAAAAAAAAATCTCCCGCGCGCACTGATTTATGAAAAAAAGAGCCAACGCCTCTGTGACGATTGTATGAGGTTGTTGATTGATATAAGCTGCTGGTGAACACGTTACATGCGTCAATGTTTACAAACAGAAAGATACATGTAACCTACGGTAGTTAATGGCATATGTGTGGCCCCTAGTTCCAAACGAAATTTTGCAAAACAAATATCATCAAAATCTGTTAAAACATATTTGAAGTCGCTGACAGATAAACCAAGCAAGGATTCCACGGGAAAAATGAATACCTTCCGACTTGGCAAAAGTGTAACAACAAAATACGACTTTTAAAAGGATAATGCAGCATTGTACTGAGCCGAATCCTATAGGTATTTTGCTTATTATTGATAGGTCATTTTTCACGTATATTTATTCTTTTTTATGTGTTTTATCATATACAATCGGATTTAATTGAAATGAGGGTACATAAAATACTTCGATTATCCGCCAGAACATGTTTCTGTTTATCAAAGCTGATAAACCACTACAGACAATATATCATAACCACAAGTGACGAGGCCACCTGATTAAAAGCAGATCAGATAACATCAGCACATGATTACGATTATAACCTTCCCCTTAAAGATCTCCAAATAAATACATGCTAACATATGATCTGTTCTAAATAATACACCTATATATAAGGTTATCTGCTAATACAACCAGCGACTCGCTTAATAATAATAATAATAATAAACATACTACTACTACTACTACTAATAATAATAATAATAATAATAATAAATAATAGTAATAATAGTAATAATAGTAATAATAATAATTAAGACAATTATAATAATAATAATAATAATAATAATTTTTATTATTATTAGCAGTGGTAGTAGTAGTAGTAGTAGTAATAGTAGTAGTAGTAGTTGAAGTAATATTACTAACATTAATAACTGTCTTCCACTGGCACAACTACTCCTAGTATTACTACTATTACCGCTACTAATACTAATACTATAATAACTACTACATGCTGACCTTGCAAAAATATGAACAGTAAAAGTAGAACATAAACATTGAATCCCTGCTAAACGACCATTCAACGACGTTAAAACCTTTAATTACGGGCACTGTTTCAGGCCTCGCCAAATACGTGACAACTATTCATTAACACATTCAACGAGAGAATTATCGTATCTCAAGCATGTTGGACATGAGTGTGGGTTGATAATCGGTGTTACATACATATAACTGCTGCGTTAATTCAGTTTTTGATAAACAAACACATTAGACACGATCCACGACGATTTGGACACGATTTGCTGTATACATTTGTTTAATGATCATCCCTTAACTGAGAAGATGTGACAGGGATGATGGTTATATACCGAGGGCGGCGAAATTCAACAGGAAACAGTAAACCCTCGCCTAAGGACCATCTCATTTTAGCGACCACCTCAAATTAACGACCACTTAACCACAGTCACCATTCTAATTTGCTCTCTATATCAGATCTCATTTAAAAGACCACCTCGAAAATACACCAGCTAACATGTATAGTGTGAATGACACTGAGACCAATTATATTATTGAAACTAATTGTAATAAAGTTTGTTCAAATTAACTGGAAATATCCATATCTTGCAGAACATTCTATATACATTTATGTATAACATCTGACATCTATAAATATTTCCCTCAGGTATGTATTACATATATATATATATATATATATATATATATATATATATTTTTTTTATTTATATTTGCATCATACTTGCATGCTGTAAACATGTTATATAGAGTTTGGGAGGATCCTAATCTTAAAAAAGCTCGCTCTCAAAGGGGAAGAGTTCCGTAAAACCAAAATGGACTCCGCTCAAAAGAGAACAGATCGTTAATAATCGAGCGCATAAACAGGGTTGACATTATCACTTCCCTACATTTGATGTACTATTGACGTCAGCATGTTTATCTGTATCGGGATATTTATTCAATAAACTGCCGTTGTGTAAGGTCTCTCCTGTCGCCCGTGACCCCTGCTGAGAGTTGATCATACATTATTGATCTTGCCCGGGAATTTCCCAGGAGCGCCAAAAGCAATGCTATAAATAAACATTAAATACACAAGGTAGTTTCATATGCGACCTCCGGAGTGTATGTTATTTTGTTAGTAGCCCTATCTGCTATATAGCAAAGTAAAGAATGCAAGTACGTGCTTTTTTTAAATATACAGACACATACGCACACACACATACGGAGGATGATTGAAAAATACAACCGAGATGTACAGAGATGTGAAACAAATCAGGTTTCTGCCATAAATCTAAAATCCACCACACTTTAAGTATACCGATATTTATCAAGAATCCCTGTAATTTATCATCGCTAATTTTCATGCATATGCATACTGTCTTGAGATAAATAAGTATATTGGTAATTCCCGCTGTACATATCATAAAACATGAATGCCTCGGGAATCTGTTGACATAATAAAACGTAAATACTATATATAAAGAAGACGAAATTCTATTTTCGCTCACAGGAATTAAGGGTTACTATCATAGGAAGTTAGTATCTCATACCTTATTCTTTCAGATGCTGTCGTTTGGGTAAAATATGTAACGTATAACATGACATTTTAAATCACAGTACCAGAAACCGCATTTATAATTCGTGCCTGGATTTTACAGTCTCCACGACTCTGTGTTGCCTCAATAAACTGCCATTTAAATACCTATGGAATGTCGTGGTATCCCTGTTAACAGATAATCAAATGATGGTCGTCAGGCTATTGTCTATTTTAGAGATTACCCACAACAAAGACAGACTAGAATATATAGAAGATAATTAAGCCGTGTGCACACAACGGATCTGTTTATGTTTATTGACTGTGACCCTGTTCTGCTGTTATATCCGGGTTCCGTCAAGCATCACATGACCACAAGAGCTGTTCTGATAATTTACCGTTCGCCCCACATGACAAAGAGGTTACTGGGTCATCTGCATCCCTAGTGACTGATCATCATGCGCCCCCCACCCCCACTAACTTAACCACTTAGTCCCCATATATGGACATCAACTGGTGTACGTTCCCATGGAGACTCATCACAACGACTGAACCTGTTGAATTTTCGCTTGACGTCGGTGCGAACCACACACACACACACACACACACACACACACACACACACATTTGTATGTTTGTATGTATGTACGTATATATAAAAATATATCCAGATTTAAAAAGCAATTTATTAATTAGCACAAGGCCCACCTCCAACAGCATTAAATAATAAATATGAGATATCTTTTCAACAGAGGAGCGAGTTTGTCAAAGAATGAGATTATTAATTATTAATAGTGTTACGAAGATAAATTGTTGAGGGGAATATATTGGGCCGATCCCGGTTTCGAACCCGTGTTGGTGACGCACAAGTCAGGCGGTTCGCTTTTATGTCACCCTGTAACACACCCCCTCTTAAGAGCGTTCTGCTTTCAGAACAAAACTGATTATCCCAGGAGTCACTTTTCGGTGAGCTTATTCCCTGGGCCACAAAGTAAACCGTCACGTTAGACGAGCCCCCATTTTGTTACGAAGACAAATTGCTCAGGGGAAAAGACTGGGCCGATCCGGGATTCGAACCCATGTCGGTGGCGCACAAGTCTGGCGTTCCAACCGCTTCGCTGGAAAAGCAAGCTTCCCTGGCGAGACAGTTCGGTCCGCTTTTATGTCACCCCGTAACAATAGAAATTAACTAACATGAGTGCATGATGAACAAATATAATGTTCCCTGTCCTGTTTTTTAATAACTTTCCATATTTGTCCTACAGTCTGGTTATATCGTCATGATGTGATACTGATCAAAATGACGAATCCGGATTCCACGCACGAACGCTGAAACTTCCTTATTTGGAGATCACACACACAATTGAGCACGCACGCTGTGTGTAGTATACACTTATTACTTCCTGGAAGCATGCTTTAAGTGATGTCGCCTAGGAAAATGCGTAGCAATGTCTACCCAGGTATTTCTTCCTTAAGCCACATTGGGTTATTCTAGATTCTAGATACCTATATATACACGGCGTACCCATTCGGCATTACTCATATATTATGTAACATATACACCGCTAGATATCTGCATTAATTTTTGAATTAATTAATGAATGCCATTGACTTATTATTTACAGACTTATATTGACTTATATTCGTGTTGATTCGTGTAAAAGTGGCTGGTAAAGTTCCTGAAACCGGATCGTGTGCCTGATCCACACCAAATCTAATTGAAACTTCAATTGCACATTCCCGAAATGCCCTGAAAATGTCATGGGATTCCGTTCATGATTGAATTATAAATGTTGTGGACAAACAGACAAACAGACGAACGGGAATGAACACATACCGTCCTGGCGGAGGTAATAAAATATGAGGAATTTTCCCATGAAAAAATGTGGTGCACGGAGAAGAGGTCACGGACTATATGCCTCAATCCCTTCATATATGCCACCTGTATATATAAGTATAAAAATTATATACATATTCATATGTATATATATATATAATTATATATATATATATATATATTTATATATATATACATATTCATATGTATATATATAACTTTATATATATATATATATATATATATATATATATATATATATATATATATATATATATATATATATATATATATAACTCATGGTGCTTTGCATTTGCAGCAGATGAATAATGGGAAAGGATCTTGTCTGTAACTGTAACAACGTTATATAGCAATATGATCTATAACAGTTAATAAAATATTAACATATATACTGATTTACATGCTCCCTTAACTGTTTTACAGATAAAACGTTCTGAGAAGTAAAATGAAAGTTGGCTCACTGGCAAGTCGGAAAGCTTATCTTGATTTATGGACGGAGCTAGGACTAAAAAACCGGGGACGGTAGAGTTTGACAGAGTGAAGTGTCACGTGTGTATATTTGATATAGTGATGCTTGTAAACACAGGGATCAGTGATGATTTATTGTTCTCCGTATCAAGGCACAACGTCCTTATGTGTACAGACACTCTGCTGGAAGCCGGGTCAAGAGGAAAGATCCTAATACAAGTAACAAAAAATATACACTTCAAATTATAGCAACCTCACGTAACATAAAGTCGGTGGTAGCGACTGCAACAGTGAAGAAAGAGGTGTTTATATTTAACGCTGTACATGTAGTTTTAGGCTTCATTTTGTTACAACTCAGTTTCACTATCACGCAAACAACTTTTGCTTATAGTTGACTCGCCAAGTAATCAACCCTATAGATTCCCTTTCACTTCGAGGTAAACCCATTCTACTCGCATATACATGGCACTTAGCGCAGAGTCCACCTGACAGGCTTGAGTTTAAAGACTCTAAGTGAACAACCTCTGAAGTGTAATCAATATTAAATCTCTCGCAACATGAAGGGTTACACAGAAACAAACATGTCTTGAATTTAAAAGAGATTATACAACATTGATCTTAATGCATTTGAACCAGCCGTACATGTATATATATCAGTTACCTCCAAACTATATATCTGATTCCACTTCATGGTCTTTCAATGCAAGTTCATTCTTATACTTTTTTATAACACTGAAACTACCCAAGCAGTCACTTTAGGGAAAGTAAATATATTATTTCCCAACTGCTCGTGACTCATTTATGCCTCTGAACGGAATGCGCCCCCTTGTGGCCAGATTAAATAACCTGCCGTATTATTGAGTAGGAGGAGGGTGCAACAGGGACTTGCAAAATGCAAAATTGGATTCATAAAGCCAGTGACAAGATTGTTAAACCGCCCCGCTTCACTCTGTACTCATATCAAACATGTACAGCAAAGACCAGGCACACAACATCACTCAGCCTGTAATATAACAACCTATTAAAACAGAAAAATGAAACTATATTTTTATCAGTAACACCGCATTTTGTTACAAACACATACATGCACATCGCATCAAGCCGCGAATGGGTTGTCTCAAGACATAAATTTGTACGTTTTTTCTTTTTTTTTTTGCATAAGGAATTAAACAGATGTCAAGGTGACACTGGATCTGGTCTTGGTATTATGTAATTTTTACCCGAGCCTGTATTAAAACACGTGTCATTAAACGCTTCTCCATGTACTTGCTATTGATAACATAACTAGAAAGCACTAACAGAGCGCATACCTCCGCAAAAAACTGGACCCACAACTAGATCAGCAACATTAAACGACCACATTCCAGATTTACTCAGCCGTACCTCCATACCAATGCCAACCATTCATTTGACAAAATGTATCGAAAAAAATCAATATTCACAGCAAGCAAACTTGGTGCTAGAACGGGTCAAGAAGCAGCTCGCTTGCCGATTTCATCTATACCTTCTGCCTCCAAAATACATCGCCTTGTTTTCAGGTTCTCATCCACGGCCAGACAGTTTTTACGTAATTATGTATACGTCCAATATAATGACGTCATCTTGGTGACGTCACTGCCATTATAACCCGGCCCGTTTCATGCCTCGGTAACGAAACCATTACCTGACTATATAAATATTCTTCTATTGTATGGAAACCTTGTGGGGTGGGGGGGGGGATGATAAAATTTTGATTATTTTATTTCATCAGATGTTATCTGGATAAACAAATATAAAAATGGGCGAATTTTTGATCATTCCAAGTGTTCTATGGCCCATGGTCAACCATATCTTAAACATCACTGAAATTATTTCATCAAATTTTTTTATATAGTGCGTAGACAAACAACAAGCAAGCAAGCAGACAGCCAACGTCTGAGTACCCTCGTTGGCGGAGTTAATAATTATAAGTTATAACTTACCTTGTTTATCTTGTAAATCTAGCTGTGGCATCCTTGTTGGTATTTGTCTACAAATCGTAGACTCACAGAAGCTCAGCAGGCAGTCGTATGTAGCAACAGGCAGAAGATCGTGTTGTGTCTCCTTAAATCTCCTAAACAGGAAACGTGCCCAGTCCACCAAACAAACTACAGATGTAACCTTTACTTCAGCAGCTTTGGCGTGCTGTTAAATTACAGTGACTGGCCTTGGACTGCGACGGGACTGTCACAGAGCTGACGAGGTTCAGTTAGCGTGTGTCCTGTGCACCCGGAGATCGTCCTGTGCCGTTTATGACAGTACGGGTGGTTATTAGTAGCTTCCCGGTAGCATACAGCATTAATATATACGCAACTTGTCACTTCAGTCACGTGAACGCGAATCAACTAACATTGAGCACAGAAGTGCATACTGTACAAAACGTTCTGTTGTTAAAAGGGGAGCATTTAAGCAGGAAATGCGGTTGGTACAGCGATCAAAGATCTGTTCGGACCAGGATAAAAAGTGCGGTTCACGGGCCATATATCTTGGAAAACAAGGGCTCATAAAAACTGCCCGATACACTGTATGCATGGTAGCTTTAAGCCTATTTGAAAGGATCCTCGGCAGTTGTGCAATTTATTGATATTCATATATACATCGAGCCAAGTATGAGTGGATCTCCTTACACAAAGAGCTACTGGATTTCTAATGATATCATCTAATGCGATTTTCTGTACTTTTAAAGTTACCAAACCGTGAAGTAAGACAAGTCTACACAAGATTGTGTTATATGAAGCGTGTCTATAATCCTAGTGAGTCAGAAGCAGCATGCAGTCACGCTATATACATAATTTATTATGGGTCATCCTTAATCATATCACCCTTAATCATAATCCTTGGAATAGTGCGGGTTGTACGAAGCCATGAATGACATTAATACTCCTTAAAGATTACCTTTAATACAGCTGGTTTTATAAATATCCCTTTGTGCTTGGTAAAACCTAACCGTTTGTGGGACATATATGCCAAATTCATTTTTGCTTTATTAAAGAGTTTCTTTGCATATAAAGACATATATTTAGATGTCAACTGCATTTCCATATTGATATTGATGTTGAGCCACACTCGCCTACGAAAAGTTTCTCAATGGGACATTACACAGCACGGGGACGGCATGGTTGGCATGACCGTGAAGTTAATATGTGGCCACGAATGTATTAATCTGATTATCCATGAGGAAAAGTAACTCTAGTGCATTGTGACTTACTGCGTTTTAATATATAATGTCACCCTGGTTATGTTTTTTTGTACACGAAATACCGGTGCGTAGGAAAATATCTCATTTGACCAATCCGAGAATAGTTAATAACTTAGTTTTTCCCTGTCCGAATAATTGTTTACCTGTAGCAACTGTATATGTGTATTTACACAAACAAACATGCTTTTCATTATCATTATTACAATAGAGTTTGCGCATAGGCACTCGTTACAAGCCTAATACACACATAATATGTGTATTATCTTACGGTATTTGTTCATTTTACTGAGGACAAAAGTTTCCCAGAAAACGGACTTACTATCTCAATTTCACCTGTTTTAGACGTTGTTATGATTCTGCGTGTTAGTAAACAAAGTCAATGATCAGTTACCCTAACAACAAGGCGTGACCAGGGGTCTTGAGTGTGTGTAACAATATCGAAGGAGATGAAACATCAAAGAAGAAACATAGAAAAAAAACACCGGTTGGGAGGTTAAATATCTTAATTTTTTATTTAGCGAAGTACGGCTACCAGGTGGCGTGCATGCTATTTATATTTTGCGAAAGTTCACATTCTCACTTGCTTATACAAAAGTGTAAGCATACGGTTTGAGAACGAAATATTAGCAGATGCCATCATATTTTAAGGAGAAAGGACTATACTCCATGTAAAAAATATCAGGCCTCGTATACCCTTTTACAAATATAAGTGTAGAACAGGCGCAATACAGCATGGCCAGATTGGGAGGGGAGGCCTTGGCGTTGTGTAAAAAAGACTTTCGAATTTTGATAAAAAAAGGAGCAAAAATTATCGTGTGTATCATAAAAAAATGTTCATGTGTTCCTTTTAGTGGTCCGCGTGTCATCGCCTTAATGGGCTTGTAACAACTATACTTACATATTTATCTTCCTTGTCACCACAACGGGGGACACTTAGAAGACATCTGGTGGAGACTTCGGGAACAAATAAAAGGCATACGGAGGACTTGCTGGACGGGTATGACTGCTGCAATTCAACATTTAGTCCGATATTAAATTAGGAATTAGATATTTAATTGGTAAATTATTAATGAATACGGAGAGCCGCAACTAACATCTCCTAAAGATTTTAAAATTATAATATTTAGCCTCAATTTCAACCCCGGGAATGATATATTGAAATAAATCAATAACATTTCAACAAGCAGTCCGATTTAGGAACAGGCTATTATTAACACCCGGAACCGAATCTACTCCAAAAATTTGACCACTTATTTTGACAGACATAGAAACAAGACAGGTATATGTGAAATATATAATGAACTTTTCTTTGTCGGAAAACCTTGGTATTTTAAACGGAATTAAACGGCACTTTGTTGTGGACGGATGAAAGCCCAATGTATTATTTAAATTCCTGATTCTCGCACTTTGTTTTAGTCCCATGTAAGATTCATTGGCGGGTCCAGAAAGGGACGCCCGCGGGGCTGTGCCGTTGATCTATTACATCTTTTATTTTATCTTATTATTTTCCCAGTTATTCGTAATTAATATTTATTTCTTAAATATCTCTTTGTATTACCTAGCAATTTAATTTTATATTATCCACAGTTATGCAAGATATAAAACTAGTTACACATTTTCACCATATAGATATCAATTAACATGTAACAAACGATTGAATGTTCGGACTTTCCAGTTAAAAATCCAAATTTTGAAGAAATCTAAATATTTTAGCCGGTCACACGTGAACCACCGCCCTCTGAAGTTTGACTAAGTTATGCAAAATCATTTAAGAGAATAGTAGATGAGAACGTAAATATATATAAATATATATATATATATATATATATATATATATATATATATGGAAAGGGGTATACACAGAAAAGTATTCACTGCCAGTGGACAACTTTTCTGTGTATCCCATTCCATCTATAAAACAATGAACCAGCATGTCTACTCATACATATATATATATATCATATATATATATATATATATATATATATAATTGGTAATTTTATATTGGATAATATAATATTGCAAATGTGTATTTATATATAAAATGGGTAATATAATATTGCATTTATATATTAGGTAATATAATATTGCATATATATTTGCAATATTATATATTATATATATATATATATATATATATATATATATATATAATTGGTAATTTTATAAAGGGTAATATAATTTTGTATATATATATATATATATATATATATATATATATATATATATATATATAACAGTCCTTCGACTGGGTTAACAAAAGGGGAAGTGTCCTCTCTCTTCCATCAAACGACAACAAACGACTGACGTGGTGAAAAGGGTTTACTGTGAAGTAATAAACATACAACGGTTATGGCGTGTTGCCATTACGAAGTTTGGTGACGGAATGGCGCAAAAATGAAGAATATTGAAGTTGTTTTGGCGGCAGAGTCAGATGTCAGGTGCATTGTGACGTGTGCATATTAGATAAGTGAACTTAACCCTATAAGGAAATATATGCAAATGACTAATTAACTAGTGATGCCCCCTGTCGGACATCATAGACACTAAAATGAACTTAAAAGGCTATAAATTGGGTGCCCTCTATTGGGCATCACGTACACTATCGGAGTCTACACCTGAGCCTGTTACACACTCCCCCCTGTTTGCAATTGGCGTCCCGACAATTTACACAGGCATTGCACACTATATGGTGAATGTGCATACACATGGAAGTAGAATATCAACGATTGTAGAACAAAGACTAATTATCTTTGTACGATAATATCAGATGTGTTTCCCTGGATATTAGGAGAACACTGGAATATCGGCGACCACTAGGGGAATCATTCATGATACAGACATAATAGGTAAGTTTATGATTTAATTTATACTCTTATGATCTTAGTGGAATGCATGTCATTAGGTAACTTACTAATGGGCAAGCATTAATGAAGAATAACTTACACTATCGGAGTACAACCTTATCAATGATAATCAATTGATAGGTTGATACGTTTATATCTGTTAATACGTTAATATCGCCCAATAGTTTATATCGCTCATTATTTGTTTATTTATATACAATTACATCATTGGTTTCAGATATCCTGATGACAAGCAAGGACAAGCATGAAGATTTATTCGAAGCTGGTACATCTGAAACATGAATCAATGATGAACATTTGTAACAATATACAACAATATACAACAATATTTATCTATTCTTTAATCCTACGACATATTCATCTGAACGCAGATTAGCAGGCGGTCTCCGCTGTCGTTGTGGTCTGCCTAAATGGTGTGGAATATTTTCTGAAGTCCTGGATGGAACGTGTTCCTGAGCAGATACATTCTGTTCAAACCCACTGGGTTCTGGTTCAGATGAAACAGGCTCCAGTGGTATTTCCGGAATGTGAAACTGAGGTACATCGATATCTGATGGTGACATAGGCTCAGATACGTCTGATAGAATTTCTTCTGGAGCAGATTCTAGTGCAACACCTATCTCGAGACCCTGGTCAACTTCACTTTCATCAGAGTTTGCAGAATCTGGCCTCCTTCCGTCTGAACCGCTACCTAGAGAATCTACAGTTGCTATCAGTTCTTGGTCCTCCTGCAAGCCAACAGTTTCTCGGGCGTTTTGAATGACATGACTATCATGCGGATTCGGACGATCCGGGATTTGAATTAAGACATCCGAGGATTCATCAGAAGACTCAACAGTTGTGCTAGTACTAATATGGCGACCACGGGTGTTGATAACACGGGGTTTCATTTGGCGAGATTTTGTTCTTGGGTTTTTTTCTAGTGGCAAACTGTTAATAGGAATTAACATATTTCTGTGGAGTGTTCTCCGACGTCCATTATCATCAAGTGGGGAAACAACATAAACAGGGATCTCAACCCTGGGTTGTGCCTGGACTTTATAAATTGTTTCTTCCCACTTGTTAGCAAGTTTCTGCCTGCCTTTTAGACCTACATTTCGTACCAAGACTTTGTCGCCAGGCATTAAAGTGGTCTTATGACATCGACGATCATATAATGATTTATGTTTAGCCTTGTGTGGCAATACGTTGCGCCGTTTCGTAAGCAAGAGATAGCCGGTTCTTTAATTCAGCCACGTACGTCTGATACGATGTAGTATCAGAAGACTGTGTTTGTCCCAAAATTATGTCTATGGGCAGACGTGGGTGTCGACCAAACATAAGAAAAAATGGTGAATAACCCGTTGCATCATTTCGGGTACAATTGTATGCATGGGTTAAAGATCCGACCTGGTCTTTCCAGTTTTTCTTTTGATCTGGCTCTAATGTTCCCAACATACTAAGCAGAGTTCTATTGAATCGTTCCACAGGGTTCCCCTGGGGATGATAATGAGTTGTGTGGGTCTTTTTTATACCGGCTAATTTACATAATTCTTTGATAATTCGGGACTCAAATTGTGCTCCTTGATCGCTGTGAATTTTCATAGGGAAACCATAATGATTGATGAAGGTATCATATAGCATTTTGGCTGTTGCTTTCGCTTTAGTTGTTTTGCAGGGAAGGGCTTGGGCATATCTGGTATAGTTATCAGTCATTACTAATATATGTTCGGTGCCTCCGCTGGAGGGTTCTAGACTGAGAAAATCTATACACAGTAACTCCATTGGCTCCGAGGATGTAATAGAAACCAATGGTGTCGTATCAGGTGGTGTTTTCCTTCTGACACAACTAGGACAATTCTTTACATATTCTTTGATATCTTTTGTCATATTTGGCCAAAAGAACCTTTCTTGAGCCAAGTCGATACTCCTGTCTCGACCGAGATGTCCTACGTCGTCATGAACTCCTGAAAGAGCCATTGGTCTGAGGCTAGTTGGTACCACTAACTGATAAGTGTCCTCCCCATTGTCAATTCTTTTACGGTAAAGTAGGTTGTCCTTAAGTGCTAGAGACTTCCGCTTTTTGAACAAAGCTAGTTGCTCAGCATTCAAGTTTTGTGTTTGAATTCGACGGTGGTCTCTCAAATAAAGTATTTAGGCACACTCCTATCGCACACAATCGCACACACATGGGCCTTGCTTGTTCCCTTGACACAACCAAAAGACAATACTCAATTGTGGTTTGGGCCATCCTGTGGCCGAATAAAAACTTTTCTTTATTCAATGTACATGCTTTGCCCTGATACATATTCATTTATTTACATTGATAATCTCCATGTCAAGTGAAGGTGGGCCTAAAACATGCCACACACCAAAAGTATTAAAACAAACACTATCACAAGTGAAAACTGGACCTTTTTCGTGTGAATGCTATATATGCAAAACTGAATTTTTTAGGTAGATGAAACTGGGGCTGGATGGTGGGCTAATTCCTTCTTGCTGTGAGTGTAGAGCTGATTCTGAATGTATGTTTGCCTGCTCAGGCCTTTTAAATGTTTACAATTTACAAATCACGTTCACACGAGATCTGGTTCACAACGATGCTTGAATACCGGAAGTGCCGTATTTACCCTTATTATCGCTCATTCAACCCACTACCATCGACCGGAAAACATATCTAAAGTGCTTAAACGAGTCTGCCTAAATCGACCAAGGTGATACCTTATTCGTTATTTAGGCACACTCCTATCGCACACAATCGCACACACATGGGCCCTTGCTTGTTCACTTGACACAACCAAAAGACAATACTCAATTGTGGTTTGGGCCATCCTGTGGCCGAATAAAAACTTTTCTTTATTCAATATACATGCTTTGCCCTGATACATATTCATTTATTTACATTGATAATCTCCATGTCAAGTGAAGTTGGGCCTAAAACATGCCACCACGAAGTCGGCCCACCCAAGGTCGCATGTGTGTGCCGATATATGAATGAAATGAATATAATTTCATGATCACAATTTGTAAAAGAAAAAAAAATAAGGATCATAACGATCTCACTTGTCTGTGGCTCCAGCAGATCCCTGACAGGAGCCCAGGCACAAATGGTTAGCCTTATACCACAGATTCATAACCTCAGAATAGACATGTACATGCTATTGATTATTGTTGATAACATCAAGATCTCACTTGTTTGTGGCTCCAGCAGATCCCTGACAGGAGCCCAGGCACAAGTGGTTATAGCCTTATACCACAGATTCATAACCTCTAAATAAATATGCATGATGTTATTGATTATTTACAGGCCCTGTCATCTTAATAGTCTATATACCCATGTATTTAAAACAACAAATTCAGGATAATCAGCATAACAATAAATATTTTACCTGCTTTTACAGCTCTAGCAGATCCCTGACAAGAGCCAAGGTCCTATTTTTTACAAAGTGCATCTACATTCAAATCAATATACAAATGGTGTTTATACAATAATACAAATTAGAGATTGCCACATGCCCACAGCTCCAGCAGATCCCTGACAGGGGCCGAGACCAAATGGCTAACCACACACTAAAACATCAGACAGGAAATATACACACATGCTACAGACCAAGATTGATGTCGGCCTATTTATCCTGCCTCAGTGTAAAAGTGTCAGTACATGCAACATTATATATATCACATATATTATAAAATATAAAATATAAAATATAAAAAACCTCTAAATTATAAAAACATGAGTACAGTGGCCATTCTTTCTATACTTAGGAGCCCATGCAGATCCCTGACCTGGGCTCATGCAGATATTTGCCCTACTAACCCTACCTTGCTTGTGCAGTCATGAAATATCCTGTGCGAAACCCTGACACATGCTCATGAGTGCACCAACCTATGTACAATGTACCTGAATGGTAAGCCCTTAAAGGAAATTTATGTAAGCCAACTTAAGAGAAAATCCTGGAACGTAATGGCTAGGCTGAAGTCTAATGTACCTCTCAAAGGCTTCAGATTTCCATCGTCCCAGGACCCTGATCTGGGCATCTGTAAGCCCAGCTGCTGCGGCCTCAGTCGCTGCCCCTATCCTGAAGCTATGCCCTTTGAAACGTGTTGTATCTAACTTAATAAATTTTAGGTCTGTTACTAATTGCCGATTGAATATTTCCCTTGACAAGGGCTTACCATTCAGGACAAACAAGGGACCACTATAATTACCCCTCCTGGCCAGGTAAGCAATGAGGTATTTCACTGGACATGGACCTTCTACCTTTACAGATATATTAATGCATTGTGCCTGCCCTGGGCGGCTAGTTTTAGAGGACCTCAAAATAAGGCTGCTGCGAACTGGCTTTCCAGATTTAAATAAAATAGTTACATCCTCTCTTTGCACTACCCTATTTTGCTGTTCTTGGGTTGCACCTACAAGTTCACCAACCCTGAAGAAACCAAAGAAACAAATACCATACAATGCTTGAAACATTGTCCTATGGGCTAGTGAATTGATGGTGTTGTTAGTGGCCCCTAACAACTTGACTAAGATAGGTTTAGTGATGGGGCATCTAAGGTCTTTAGCAAGGGTGAGCTTCTGTGCTCCTTGGATGAGCTTGCGAACCGCAAATGAATTTCCAGGATCTGGCAGGTTAAGGAGCTTATGCACGTAGGATATTGAAGAAGACAGTGAGGCTAAGGATGCTCCTGACAGCCCATCGGAAAATCTCTCTGTCAGAAAAATAATCAAAACACTGGGTGCTACTGGTGGCCTAGCCCAATGTACCTGTCCCACCTTTGAGCAGAAAGCTTGCAACTGATGCCATGCTCTACTGTATGCCGACTTAGTCACCTGTGACAAACTGTTTTGCAATAAGCTGGTTACTAAGGCTCACTAATCCCATAACTTCCCCGGGCATACCACAGGAGTTGGGTTGACATCGGCTGCTGGCACCATCTGCCTGAATTTGCGAACCTGCAGGCGAGAGAGAGCATCTGCGAGAATGTTAAATTTTCCTGGGATATGCTTGGCCTTAATGTATATATTATGATGCAGAGTGACTAAAACCAGCCGCCTTAGCAGATTCATGGTTTCTTTCTCTTTAGAGGATTTTTTGTTGATAATGTGAACAAGGGCTTCATTGTCTATAAAGAGAAGGACCTGTTTATTAGCAAGCTGTGTGCCCCATGTTTCCAAAGCAAGTACTTCAGGAATTAATTCCAAAGTGACTATGTTTGACGATTTCCAGTCTGCTGGAAATGGCCCGTAAAACCAGTGGTTACCAAAAACAGCTCCGAAACCTAAACCTTTAGCTGCATCAGTAAACAAGTGCAGGGAGTTTGGGGTGTCCCAGGCACGGTCCAGAAAAAATGTTTTACCATTGTATTTCTCTAGAAAGTTTCCCCAGACTTTCAAGTCTTGCTTGTCCTCCCTATTGAGCCTGCATCGATAAGATGGGTGACGAAAGCCAACTGTCTTGTTAATCAGTCTTTGCAGAAAGGCCCTACCTGGTAGTATAACTGTACATGCAAAGCTGAGGACACCTATCAATGACTGAAGCTCCTTTAAGCTGACTTTACGACGCTTGCTATACTGGGCTATTAGCTCCCTGCATTTTTGTACCTTATCTAACGGAAGTTTGGCTAAAAATTCCTTGCAGTCCAACTCTATTCCCAGGAAAACTAGCGATTTAGCTGGCTGTACTGTTTTATCACTTGCAATTGGTACACCTAAGCACTTGCATATTTCCAGAAATATTGTCAAGAGAATTTTACAAGCCTGTTCATTTTGTCCTATGAAGAGAAAATCATCTAGGTAGTGTAGGACCCTCCCTGGTAGCCCCCTAGCTTTAACTAAAAATTCTAGAGCTGAGCTAAAATGTTCAAATATTTTACAGGAGGATGCGCAGCCCATGGGCAAGCATCTGTCAAAGAAATAATTCCCTTTGAACTGGAAACCTAACAGGTTATATTCCTCTGGGGAGATTGGCAATAACCTGAAGGTTGATTCTATGTCAGCTTTTGCCAGATATACGTTGTCCCCCATGTTCTGAATTTCCTGCACTGCCTTTTCCACCGATGTATAACTGACCTCTGTTGAAATTAAAGGTATGTTGTCATTTATGGAATGGCCTTTGGGACGTGATAAATGGTGTATCATCCTGAATTTTCCTTGCTCTTTTTTGGGTACTAGTCCTATTGGAGAACAGTGATATCTCCCAAAGGGTGGTTCTGAGAATGGGCCCAAAACCCTACCAGCTGCCATTTCTTTCTCTATTTTTTGCCAAATAACATGGGGCTCTTCCCTTGCTGAAGGCAAATTGCTCACAAGTGCTAGTATATGATTTTAATTTACAATTCAAGCTAAAGCCCTGCTCAAAACCTGTAACGAGATAGCTAGTCAAATGTTTTGGATGGCCTGCTAGATCAAGTTCTCTTTTCAACTGCTTGAATTTAACGGGAGTTGGAAGCCCCCTGGCGCTGATTACCTGCTGGCCTAGCTGAGCTTTGCTGGTTTTGTGATTTATGACATTTAACCCATTTGTGGTTGTATTTACATGTGTCTTTGTTACATGGCTCACACTTGTTAAATCTCTTACACAGTCCTTTCTTGTAGGCACGAAAGGGCTGATTACTGGAGACTTGTTTGCCTTTCCAGTGACCTACTGGTTTGAGGGTGCTACTGAGGGCCTCTGGGTACAGCTCTGGGTGCTTACTCTCCCACTGATTACCAGATACCTCCCTAACCTGCCTAAAATTGCAATCATACTTGATGAAATCTGCCCCCTTTTCCGCTAATTCCCTAACAGTGCTAATATACGTGCACAGGTTGGGTGCCTGTTGAGGGTGCATTACACAGTAAATGGCCATAAAAGTGTTAAAAGCTACTGACCATTCATCCATTGATCTGATGGACTTGCTACGTTTGGGTACTGCTTTAAGCCCTGAGTTGTGATCAAACTGTAGGTTAAAGACTTCCTGGCCCTTCTTTGGGAGAAGATCCTCTAACTCAATATATCTATCATCCCAGATGTTTTGTTTTATTCTAGCGTCCACAGAAAGTCCTAATGCAACACCAGCTGCCTGTTGGCCTGAGCCATGCACTTGTTGTGTATTTGCGACTGGGGTACTCGGTATGTGCGAAGAAAGTACCTGGGACAGAGTAGGCCAGTCTGTACTTGAGTGCTGTTCTGTACTGTTGACCTCACCTGAAATTTCTAGACGTGATCTGGCTGTGAAGGCCTCTATTGGAGGGGGTTGCTGCGCAGCCTCTGGTTGTTGTGATGTTGAGGGATTATGTGAGGAAGAACTCTGCGATGATGACCCTTGTGATGCGGATCGAGGTGCGTTTGTCTGCTGTTGCTGTGGAAAACCCCGTGCGTCTAGTAGTCTCTCTAGCCGCTGGTCTATGAGTGGGATATACATGTCCAGCCATCTTGCCATTTGTTCTTGGCTGGGGGGTGCAGACGGCTGTGCTGGAGGTTCTTGGCTGGGTGGCGCGGACGGCTGTGCTGGAAGTGGCGTCTCATGGTTGGTTCTGGCAGGGGCCACCCTTGGCTGACTCGTTCTTGGGGTGTCTGTCACTGAGGGGGGGGGGGGGGGATGGGCGTGCCACCCTCCTTCGTTTGCTAGCCTCCTCAATAAGTCTAGAGGGAGGGCGCCTTCTCCTAGTAGACATGCTGAAATTAGGGAAAACACACAGCAGCTTGTTGCCTAAGGAGTAAAGATAACTATGTTCTCTGACTATTTTACACCACCCATCTGCAGATAGTAAAATACATGCTGAAACAAGCAACAAATGGCTTGGGCAACCTCCCGGCGCTAAGCATGTGTATAAAACAGTAGTAAAAAATACATGCTGACACAAGCCATAATGGCTTGGGCAACCTCCCGGCGCTAAGCATGTGCATCAAACAATATTAAAAAAATACATGCTGACACAAGCCAAAATGGCTTGGGCAACCTCCCGGCGCTAAGCATGTGCATTTAACCATAGTAACAAAATACATGCTGACACAAACCAAATTGGCTTGGGCAACCTCCCGGCGCTAAGCATGTGCATAAAACCATAGTAAAAATACATGCTGACACAAGCCACAATGGCTTGGGCAACCTCCCGGCGCTAAGCATGTGCATAAAACTATAGGAAAAATACATGCTGACACAAGCCACAATGGCTTGGGCAACCTCCCGGCGCTAAGCATGTGCATAAAACAATAGGAAAAATACATGCTGACACAAACCACAATGGCTTGGGCAACCTCCCGGCGCTAAGCATGTGCATAAAACAATAGGAAAAATACATGCTGACACAAACCACAATGGCTTGGGCAACCTCCCGGCGCTAAGCATGTGCATCAAATAGTATTAAAAACTACATGCTGACACAAGAAAAATGGCCTGGGCAACCTCCCGGCGCTAAGCATGTGCATAAAACCATAGTAACAAAATACATACTGACACAAACCAAATTGGCTTGGGCAACCTCCCGGCGCTAAGCATGTGCATAAAACAATAGTAAAAATACATGCTGACACAAGCCACAATGGCTTGGGCAACCTCCCGGCGCTAAGCATGTGCATAAAACAATAGGAAAAATACATGCTGACACAAACCACAATGGCTTGGGCAACCTCCCGGCGCTAAGCATGTGCGTAAAAAAAATGCAAAAGAAATTAAATATAGGCTAAGGACCAACAAGACTAAGGAATAACCCCAAGCCCAATTTTAGCTACTGAATCTATTCTAATGCATGGGCATAAACTAACTCCTATCTGTATAGGGTTTGTCGACATGGTATGGTTACCAGATGAATTGTTTTACATGACTTAAGAACTGGCATTAATAACTTTAAGGCCTTGCAGGATGCATCCCCGGATGCTCTTATACCATCTCTTAAGGCCTGCATTATTGAAATGTACCCCATCATCCAAAAAATAACGGTCTGACCATTTGAACGGATGGGTCCAAAGGCAAGCCTGGCCTGTTTCTGCTAAGGTAGCATCAAGATATTGATTGCACACCTCAACTTTTTGACAATAATTACTGGGATACATACGACAACAAAATGGGGGGTAACGGGGAGTAAGAGCAAGAACTCTGATAGCTGGAACGCCAAGTTCACAATGTGCAATTCTTGCAAATTCCAAAATTTCGTGGCCTACCACTTCAGCGTTTCCTTTAAACTTTTCAGCCTTTGACCCACTTGAAGATAAATCATTACCCCCTACATGGAGTACGACCAATGAGAGGCTGTGGGCAGCCACAAGTTCAGGCATTACATCTAGGGCATCTTGTATTTTCATACCACCCACGCCATGCATTACAATTTTACAATAATGGAGGCCTAAATGGGGCTTCATAGCCATCATGCCTGCATATACTGCCAGTTTTAGGCGCTTTACCTGAGAGTCCCCCACAAACAATACTGACTGGGCCATGCTATATCACTTCTTTTGGCAAGAAGCTACGTGGTAAACAAAGTACTTAAGTGTAACAACACAGTACTATTGAAATAAAAACCTTCAGCGTACTTACAGTGGTTGCTTGGTATTTAGATCGGCTGTGACACTGGCACTATCGAGCAGATCGGCCTGCCGAACTTCTCAGGTGTGACCGCTGGGTCCCTGACCAAATGCAGTGGTTCGAATCTTCCGTCGATCCTCTGCGTCTGTGCTGTACAAATACGCTAAACGGATGCCGAATTATCTAATTCCTTCTTGCTGTGAGTGCAGAGCTGATTCTGAATGTATGTTTGCCTGCTCAGGCCTTTTAAATGTTTACAATTTACAGATCACGTTCACACGAGATCTGGTTCACAACGATGCTTGAATACCGGAAGTGCCGTATTTACCCTTATTATCGCTCATTCAACCCACTACCATCGACCGGAAAACATATCTAAAGTGCTTAAACGAGTCTGCCTAAATCGACCAAGGTGATACCTTACTCGTTATGAAAGGCAGAAAGATGGAATCTTGTAATTGGGCAGATTTAACATCTTGATTGTCGTGTTTCAGGGATGTACAGGATAAGTTCATGACAAAGCTAGACGCCGGATGAACATTTAAACTAGAAACGATGTCATGGGAGGACATACCTGCTTCACATTAAGCTTTAATGACATTTTCAGGTATGGTTTTCTCACCTCGTTCCTGGTCGTCCTTTGCTCTAGATATTCTTGACAGGGCGTCTGCGTCGATGTTGTGCTTTCCAGCCCGATACTGAATACTGAAGTCATAGTTTGCCAGGTCTGCCACCCATCGTTGTCCAGTCGCATCCAGTCGAGCCATTGTTAGAATATATGTCAGGGGGTTATTGTCAGTAAAGACTGTAAATTTAGAGCCATACAGGTAATCCTTGAATTTGTCGGAGACACACCATTTTAAAGCCAAAAATTCTAATTTATGTATTGCATAGCCGGATTCAGAAGGAGATAAGCTCCGGCTTGCAAATGCTATTGGGCGCTTTTGCCCCCCTTGTTCCTGGTACAAGATACCGGCGATACCATCAAAGCTGGCATCCGTATGCAGTATAAATGGTTTAGAGGAATCTGCAAATGCCAAAACGTCAGATGAGCACAACAGATTAATTAGTTTCTCAAAAGCTTGTTGGTGCTCATCTGTCCAAATGAAAGTAGGACTGTGGGATGTATTACAGAGTGTTTTAGATTTCTTTGATTTCCTTTTTGGTCCTTTTAGTAGGGAATGAAGGGGTTTAGCTATTCTAGCAAAATCTGGTACAAAGCGACGATAAAACCCGGCAAAGCCTAGGAATCGTCTCACATCTTGAATTGAGCTTGGTTTTGGCCATTGGCGTAGTACCTCCATTTTGGTGGGATCTGTTTTAATACCATCCTTAGACACTACATGCCCTAGATATTTGATCTCATTCTGCACAAAGCAGCATTTTGATGGTTTAAGCTTGAGACCGGCCTCAGATACGCGTTGAAAAACAGAATTTAGCCTAAGGTACACTATATTTGTAACTATATTATGTACTAGTCAATTAAAGATAGGGATACTTGCTACTTGCTATTCACCATTTTATCAAGCAATTCGTTTGATTATTATCGTTAATTCATCCTGAGGAATTTTTCACTCCCTTTTGGCTGTGCTGCCACCTAGTGTCGCTGTGTTTAAGTGCTGCCACCTGACGTCACTGTGTTTATATGTTGCCACCTAGTGTCGCCTGGTGACACAAGTCTTTACCGTCGTGCGTACGTACAATAAACACGTGCTGCCACCTAGTGACACTTTGATGCACTATTGACATTTTTTTTCATGTCAACAACCTTTTAGCCTTTTAAATGGACTTAAAATAAAACTTAACACAAACTTCAGTCACACACCTCAAATTTTTCTTTATTATCCATATTTGCCTTATCCATTCGATCATCCAACATTAGTTGCCTTTATTTTTTTGTCTTTCTATCATTTGATCGTGTTGTGAGTTGTCATTTAATTGCCTATTTTATGGTTTACAGTTGGATGAAATCAAACATTCGACATGTGCACCGACACAGCACTGATTCACATAGTTAAGAGTACTGATCAAATATCAGATACATTTTATATTTGTCGTTCATAGCAATTTCCAAAGGATTTTCTTGTTATCATGAAAGTCAACTGCATGGTTGACTGATCATGGTAGCGTTTGTTCTTGCTGTTATGAAAGTCAATTGCATTGTTGACTGATCATAGCAGCAAAAGTTCGTCATTTAGTCTATAAATACAAAATGGTAGACTTATTGTGTGTTGTTAGTATCCATGGGATACCACCTGATGCCACTTATGAGGAAATGTCAACTCATATGGCTAAGGCTGGCCCAATAGATCATCTCTTATTTGTTAGAGAAGTTCATTCTGGCCTATGCACTGGACGTGGCTATACCATATATACAGATGTAGAATCTGCGGAAAAAGCTGTTACCATGCTAACAGGGACACGCTTGCTAGACAAAGATGAAGTTAAACTATCATTGCAAAAGGCCGACCCTTCTTGTTTGGCTGAGATTACCACCCTAGTAGGTAGGTCCCGCTTAGACAGCATAGATTTTTCAAGCATTCGTGGAAGCGGTGTTGACTTTGTGCACCAGTTAGTTAACAGACTGTCTTTTATGACTGATGCCGAGGTGAATCAGTTAATAGCTGAATTCAAAACTATTAGAGGTGAAAACATCCAGCTTCCTTCAGCCCAAACTAGCTATTCTGTAGTAGCGCCCAGATTTCAACCTTTACAGGGAATCATGACAAAACAGATAGTTATGAACAATGGCGATTACAGGTTAAGGTACTGATAAACAATACCTCCATACCTGAACCACAAATAATTACCGCCCTCAACCAATCTGTAAAAGGCACAGCAGCCAGTGTGCTATTTTCCATGCCTGATGGCTCAAGTCCTTCAGAGGTATTACAGAAATTTGACAAATACTTTGGCAATGTTCTTCCTCTAGATCTTCTTAAACACAACTTCTCTCAAGTAAACAAGACCTTAAGGAAGACATTATCACATGGAGTTGTAGGCTGCATGGAATGCTTGATCTAATCAATAAAAAGCAACCAATGTCATCTACAGAATACAACCAAATGCTTCGTTCGAAGTTTTGGAATGGGTTAGCTAACAAAGAAATTCAAGATGCCACTCGCCACCGTTATGAATACGATGAAGAGTTCGATGAACTTTTTGCGGCTTGTAGAGCATTAGAGTCACAAAAGTGTCCCCGAAAAACCGCAAACACTAATCAACTGTCTTCCCAGGCTGAAAAGGCTGACAATTCCTCTCTAAATAAATTGTTCAGCCGTCTGGTTTCAATAGAGGGAAAATTCACTAGTAGAATGGAGAAATTAGAAGCCAGATTATCACGTATAGAGAAAACCCCCTCTTCACAGAAAACCGCTTCTAACTCTACAACTAGATTTCCCAGGACTCAAAATCCACCAGAGTTGTACTGTACCCGTTGCAAGCGTAACACCCATACTGTAGATCAGTGTCATGCTAGACGGGACAAAAATGGCCAATTGCTAAAAAACTAGGTCCTACCTGTCCTCAGTCGTGGGGAAGGACAGGTATGATAAAAACACCCACAAACCAATATAATGTCACCAATCCTAGGTCCACCAATCATAAATCTACTAAAATTCCCCTCATAGGAAATACACAGATAATCACATAAGAAGCAGATGGGAAAGCTTGTAAAGGTCTAATTGATACCGGATCACAGGTTTGTACTGTAGCCCATTGGTTTGTAGACAAGAACCTGTCTTTGGAAGACCTAACGCCAATTGATGAGTTGGTGGAATTCAAACAAGTAAGTGGACAAACTATTGAGTATTGTGGAATAATCCCCATAGATCTTACATTCCCTTCATTGCTCAATATGACCCTTTCGGTCCCTGTCGTGGTCATTAAGGATACAGAATTCAATACTGATGTTCCTTTTCTATTGGGGACCAATGTCCTTACAAACTTAATGCAAACACTTAAATTGGAAAAAGGAGATAACTTCGTCCAACAACTGCAAGTGTCTACACCATGGCAACTTGCATGTAAGTCATTGCAATTAAGTCAGAATTCATCCAACCATGATAAGCGAGCATATGGAACTAAACCAATCACTGTTCCACCTCGAGGCAAACTCACTGTTAATGCCGTCACAAGGGCCGTAACCAAAGGAAAAACCTTAGTCATAACTGACCCTGATAAATTCCATATGCTTCCGGCCGGACTAGTGGTATGCCCAACTTTACAACAAGTTGACTTTTCCTCTGGCTCTAAGCAAAGAATAAAAGTACAAATTCAAAATTTAACCTGTCATCAAGTTAAAATTCCAAACAAAGCTGTACTGTGTGAACTACATGAAGCCTCTGCGATAGAATCCATTGGGGATAGTACACCCAAGGGATCATTACTTGAACTAGTTCAAGTTAATGATGTCCTATCCCCGACGGAACTGGATCAGTTAAAGCAGCTTCTACTGAAATGGGAACATCTATTCTCTTTATCGGATACTGATCTTGGTCGAACCAGTCTTGTCCAACATCACATCACTTTGAAAATTGATCAGCCTTTCCGAGACAGATATAGACGGATTCCCCACAATTATTCCAAGAAGTGAAAGAACATCTTAGGGAAATATTATCTGCAAAGGTAATTAGAGAAAGCAAATCCCCTTTTGCCAGTCCTATTGTGTTAGTTCGTAAACCCGATGGATCATTGAGGTTTAGCATAGATTACCGGACATTGAATCAGAATACTGTACGGGATGCTTACACTTTGCCTAGAATCGAAGATACTTTAGATTCACTATTAGGAGCCCACTATTTCTCTTCCTTAGACCTGAAGGCCGGTTATTGGCAAGTCGAAATGGCAGAACAGGATAAAGCTAAAACTGCATTCACCTTTGGCCCCTCGGGGTTTTATGAATTTGAAACCATGCCTTTCGGCTTAGTTAACGCGCCTGTGACCTTCCAAAGGTTGATGCAAAGTGTAATGGGGGATTTGCATCTGAGAGAATGTTTGCTATACTTAGACGATATAATTGTGTTTTCCAGTACCTTCAGTGAACACCTTTACCTAAACATATAGTGAATATAATATAGTAGTACATGCAATGACAGCAATTATTAAAACCGAGTCCATATGAAAAACAAAACGAAATACTCACAAGAGTCCTACGAGATAGTGATCCAACATATCCAGTGAGGTGACGAAATGTATCCGTAAGAAGTCCATTTAATGTGTTTTTCAAACAAACCAAGTCCCGGTGCTTGACTAAAACAAACAGGTTATGGTCGGACACGAATTATTTCGTTCCTCAACAACGTTGTGCAGCGTACAGCGTCACTCGAAGAAAGAAAACTGAGCTCAGTATGGTAAACTGTGTTACGCCTGACTGCGCCTCAGAGCTGGTGTGCACCCCAGCTAGAGGGAACGCGACTTAAGACTTAGGCGAGTGCGTCTTGGCGTCCTGCATGGCGACACGAGCGATATGGAGAAAGAACAAATCCCCGCAGCAGGGCCTCCATTATAACAGTCCTTCGACTGGGTTAACAAAAGGGGAAGTTTCCTCTCTCTTCAATCAAACGACAACAAACGACTGACGTGGTGAAAAGGGTTTACTGTGAAGTAATAAACATACAACGTATATATATATAATAGCTTAATAACCATCAAGCGCTCTCGCGGCATATTAGCGTCCTCCTGTTCTCGAATTTCTGGATCCGCCACTGAGATCGATAATTTTATCAGTTTTAACCAATATTTTATTTTCGATAGCATTGACAGCATTGCACTGTTAGTACTGTAGACGTAATGACAGATTATTTTGAAAATATTTCATTCAAGGTACCCCTGAATGATCACGTAACCCATCAGATATTTTCACTTGTTTCACTCTCGGTGCTTAATTAATAGCTCCGGTTGTTATTGTCCAGGATCCCTTCAGAAGCAAAACGTTTGACCATGAAGACAGGTGATCATCTGGATATTAAACAGACGCACCAACAACACAATTTAAACATGATATCACTTCAACTTTCTACAGTATATCCATTCTTAGTACACTGATAGCTGTACGCTATACAATAAGAAATTGTACCAAATATTTTTTTTCACTTTAGTCTTATAAAAGAACAAGGCGTTCCATATTAGATATATATAAAATCACAAGCGTTCACTAGTAAATATATTCGTGCAAAGAAAATGTCCCAAAACTAGACTGATGGTATGTAAGGAGATCACACATATGTAGTGTTATCTCTCTACAAACTTATTTTAGTATTGTGTATATAGATTGAAAGTTTCAGACTCTCCTGTCTGCGTATATCTTCATAATATGTGATGTCCTCGTCATTACATCATAACCATCTCACACGAGGAGACCTATAAAAGTCACAATGAAGGCCGCAAGAGGGAGTGAGTGGCGGGTCGCAATTGAAGTCCCACATGGCTCACCCGGTGTGTACACAACAGTAATATTTGGTACTGTCACAGTTTGATAATGAACCTAAAAAGAAAGAACAGAAAGTTGAATAAAACACCACGTATAATAAGCAGTTGACTGAAGTAATTCTTGTTTCTCAAAATTGAGATGCTTTTGTTAACCTTCAGAAAAATACCTGAGTAAAATATCTTTTTGATACTCCCTTGAATTACTGATTTTATCATTTTACCCAATCTTACGTCGACATTTGAACATAAATTTACACTATTCCTTTGGAAATAAAAAAATACATTTACAAGCATTTGATATGAAGAGAGAAGTGGAACAAAACAATCACAGATAAGAAAAATTACAAGTATAGTCACGGATAAAGATGTTAATGTTCTTAATTTTACATTATAAGTTTCAAGCATTAAAAAAATTATTCATTATGATCCTGAATTATCCAATGCGCAGCTTTTACTCTCGGATATAACTGAAGCAAATATCAGCAGGCCTTCATGCAACCGCCCCCATCCCTTTTACTCATGTAAATACTTATCCGGTACGGAGTGGCGTTGGCCTGAGAGCGGGCTGTCACTATCCCTCTATGATTGCTGTATATACTTACCGGGTACTGAGCAGCATTGGTCTGACAGCGGGCCGTCACGCTCCCGCCTATGGTTGCTGTATATACTTACCGGGTACTGAGCAGCATTGGCCTGACAGCGGGCCGTCACGCTCCCGCCTATGGTTGCTGTATATACTTACCGGGTACTGAGCAGCATTGGCCTGACAGCGGGCCGTCACGCTCCCGCCTATGATTGCTGTATATACTTACCGGGTACTGAGCAGCATTGGCCTGACAGCGGGCCGTCACGCACCCGCCTATGATTGCTGTATATACTTACCGGGTACTGAGCAGCATTGGCCTGACAGCGGGCCGTCACGCTCCCGCCTATGATTGCTGTATATACTTACCGGGTACTGAGCAGCATTGGCCTGACAGCGGGCCGTCACGCTCCCGCCTATGATTGCTGTATATACTTACCGGGTACTGAGCAGCATTGGCCAGACAGCGGGCCGTCACGCTCCCGCCTATGATTGCTGTATATACTTACCGGGTACTGAGCAGCATTGGCCTGACAGCGGGCCGTCACGCACCCGCCTATGATTGCTGTATATACTTACCGGGTACTGAGCAGCATTGGCCTGACAGCGGGCCGTCACGCTCCCGCCTATGATTGCTGTATATACTTACCGGGTACTGAGCAGCATTGGCCTGACAGCGGGCCGTCACGCTCCCGCCTATGGTTGCTGTATATACTTACCGGGTACTGAGCAGGATTGGCCTGACAGTGGGCCGTCACGCTCCCGCCTATGATTGCTGTATATACTTACCGGGTACTGAGCAGCATTGGCCAGACAGCGGGCCGTCACGCTCCCGCCAGATTGCTGTATATACTTACCGGGTACTGAGCAGCATTGGCCTGACAGCGGGCCGTCACACTCCCGCCTATGATCGCTTGCTGGTATGCTTGCCGAGTGGTCTCTGATGACCAGTCCGTGTCCACTACTACCTGAGCCAGGTCCTTGCCGGCATGAGGACCAGAACTCACATAAAATTCTCCATTGCTAAAGGTCCTGAAATAAAAAAATGAAAAGTAAGTATGCAACATGTCACTTTACTCACACAGGGACACATATATTAGCATAGGGCCTTGTAAACAGGACATCCCCTTTAATGTAATACATACGACCAACACACGCACGTTAGACTTTAAATGAACACAATACAGTTAAATGAACACAATATGATTTATACTTTTTTACCATGTATGTTAAACCACTGGTTTTATAATGTTCAATAATTTCAACTATTATTTATGTTACCTCTTCATGGGTTAAGCATATGTTAAGAACACGCCTTTACTGTGAGCATGCTCACTTATGGTTTCCGGTCAGCTGATTCAGCAATGGAAGTATGTCATGTGAACCCAGATACAAACGAGAACCACTGACATGAATCTATTAGATATCAATATAATGGTTAAATTTGAATTTAAAGCAAAATAAAACCGCCAGATTCAATGATATGTAGTTTGCACGTACAGCAAACAGACTCAAAATCTTTTGTTTAAGATGTAGCCGGCAGATGTCGGTAGTTTGTCGGGCAATATGTAAAGCAAGTGTGATATGTGATGTATTGACATTAGACAACATCTCGGTGATATTAGAAAACACTTAAGGAGACCAAAGAATTCTGGCCATGCGAATGTTTTCATGCAGAAAGTAGATGGATTTAATACGTACGTCTCAGCGTTTGCAAATTTCAGGGTCTGGCTTGGCAGAGGAAGCGACTCACAGTTGGTCATGTTGATGGCGGGGTAATAATACAAGTACACCAGGCACATCTCTTCATTAGAAGACAGGCCGCCCTACAGAAAAAAATACACTCAGAAACCCAACTCCACTCTACAGAAAAAATACGGGGCACCACACTAAACAAAGTACACTCAGAAACACAACTACGCGTGAGTCAAGCCTATAGAATAAATACGGGGCACCACACTAAAAAAATACACTCAGAAATACAACTACGACTAATATCACCAAACAGAATAAATACGGAGCACCATACTCAACGAAATACACTCAGCAATACAACTACGCCTGACTCCACCCTGCAAAATAAATACGGAGCACCATACTAAGAAAAATTCACTCAGAAACACAAATACGCCTAATACCACCAAACAGAATAAATACTGAGCACCATACTCAACAAAATACACTCAGCAATGCAACTACGCCTGACTCCACCCTGCAAAATAAATACGGAGCACAACACTAAAAAAAATTCACTCAGAAACACAAATACGCCTTATACCACCAAACAGAATAAATACGGAGCACCATACTCAACAAAACTACGCCTGACTCCACCCTGCAGAATAAATACGGAGCACCATACTAAAATACGCCTAATACCACCAAACATACAAATACGCCTAATACCACCAAACAGAATAAATACTGAGCACCATACTCAACAAAATACATTCAGCAATACAACTACGCCTGACTCCACCCTGCAAAATAAATACGGAGCACAACACTAAAAAAAATTCACTCAGAAACACAAATACGCCTTATACCACCAAACAGAATAAATACGGAGCACCATACTCAACAAAATACACTCAGAAATACAACTACGCCTGACTCCACCCTGCCGAATAAATACGAAGCACCATACTAAAAAAATCACTAAGAAACACAAATACGCCTAATACCACCAAACAGAATAAATACGGAGCACCATACCCAACAAAATACACTCAGCAATACAACTACGCCTGACTCCACCCTGCAGAATAAATACGGAGCACCATACTAAAAAAAATTCACTCAGAAACACAAATACGCCTAATACCACCAAACAGAATAAATACGGAGCACCATACTCAACAAAACTACGCCTGACTCCACCCTGCAGAATAAATACGGAGCACCATACTAAAAAATTTCAATCAGAAACACAAATACGCCTAATACCACCAAACAGAATAAAAACGGAGCACCATACTCAACAAAATACACTCAGCAATATAACTACGCCTGACTCCACCCTGCAGAATAAATACGGAACACCATACTAAAAAAAATTCACTCAGAAACACATATACGCCTAATACCACCAAACAGAATAAAAACGGAGCACCATACTCAACAAAATACACTCAGCAATATAACTACGCCTGACTCCACCCTGCAGAATAAATACGGAGCACCATACTTAAAAAAATTCAACCAGAAACAAAAATACGCCTAATACCACCAAACAGAATAAATATGGAGCACCATACTCAACAAAATACACTCAGAAATACAACTACGCCTGACTCCACCCTGCCGAATAAATACGGAGCACCATACTAAAAAAATCACTCAGAAACACAAATACGCCTAATACCACCAAACAGAATAAATACGGAGCACCATACCCAACAAAATACACTCAGCAATACAACTACGCCTGACTCCACCCTGCAGAATAAATACGGAGCACCATACTTAAAAAAATTCACTCAGAACCACAAATACGCCTAATACCATTAAACAGAATAAATACGGAGCACCATACTCAACAAAATACACTTAGCAATACAACTACGCCTGACTCCACCCAGCAGAATAAATACGGAACACCACATTAAACCAGATACACACAGCAACACAACCCACGTGTAACATCACCCTACATAATCAATATGGAGCACCCAAATTGAACCGGATCTACACCAATACAAATGTATGTTTGATTTCACTCAACATGGTAAATACGGACAATCACATTGAACATATTTATCACAAGTACACTACTGACGAAATAAAGTCGGAATACAATTTAATTTGTGTATTTTATGAAATGTGCTCACCTTTGTATAAGCTGATCGACCTGTGGACGTATAATTACACTGAACTATCAGAATGTCACCCTGAAAAGATGTAATAAAGTGTGTTGATACATTTTGAAAATATGATTCGAAAAATTAAGGAAACGAAAACTATTCCCAGAAGACTGCAAGACGTATGAAATCTGGAATGACGTTCACTCGTGCCCTGTAATCCGACCAGTTTTATGAATACAAAGTTTTACCCGGGACTAGTACAAAAACTCCTAGTAGCCAAAATGCATATTCCTATCAATTGGGGTATAGTTTTGTTTTCAATAGATTTTGTGTATGTTTGTCTACAAAAAATCTGAAGAAAAGTATGTAGAATTTTAGCGTTTTAGGTAATGTATTTATACTAGTATGCGAGTGGAGTTGTCTAACACAGGTCCAGAAGGCAACTTACATGACGTCATCCCGGAGACCGATCAAAGATTTTTTTTAAACGGAAGAGACTGTCTTTACATCGATGGACTGATATTTAGGAAAGGCTGAATGAAGGATGAGGGATACTCTTAAAATTCGGAGAACACAGCAATTTATCTCCACGTTAGGTTTGGTTCAACCTCTAAACACCTCTTGATTCGCCAGCTGATAAACGATATTGCGTCATTAAGAGGAATAGGTTGTAAAATCATGTTCAATGACTGTAAGATAAAAAAAAAACAGATGATCGATTATTGTATGTAGATTACCTTGAAATATGCTGTTTATAGAATTATACCTAAAATATTGACTGAGTAATCCCAGTCTTACTTTTTGAATCATGCATTATTTCCCTCACTTTCTGTAACGTGAATTATTTCCCTCAATTACTGTATCGCGAATATTTTCCCTCACTTTCTGTATCATGAGTTATTTCCCTCAATTTCAGTATCGTGAATTATTTCCCTCACTTTCTTTATCGCGACTTCTGACTGTAGCATTCGCGTCTCCTGGAAGTTGAAGTCGTAGTAATCATCTGTTGTGAGGTACGGCAGTTCCTCGGTTCCCCGCACGTGGTGCACTCTGACGGCTCTTCCTATCAAATGGCTGTGGACCATGGCAGCAAACACGTTCAACTGGTTTTCCGTTCCCATGCTCTAAAATAAAAATAATAAATGAACAATAAAAACAAATGATACGGTTGACATGTGCCTATTAAAAAAACACTTGCCTGTTTTTTAATTTTGCATATATTTTAGCTATATAAAATCACTTTGCTTTCGTTCCATCTTATTAACTGTTACGTACAAAGTATAACAAATAGCCCTGCTGTGGAGAGATAGACATTTCACGTATTTTATGCCATATGACCAATTTCATTACATAAAAGGGTTTCAGTAATATTCTTAGTTTCAAATCGAACTCTTTAAACGTACAATACCTTTTTCAACATTCATTATACGGAAATGAGTGCTAATTGATAATTAATCCATCATTATTCATATTATTATTACTGGCTGAAAGCTAAGAATATGCGATATATTTGTGAGACAGATCAGTGTGCTCAATAAAACTCCCTTGCCGTATTAACAATAACCATCTTATCGAGCATCGCTGTCGCCACCTAGTGTCTACTTGTTCAATTAAAGTAAGTGAGACAAACATAAACATGTTTGGAATTTTGTTTTGTATATCCTAATTTAAAACTTAAATATACGTGGTGATTTGGTTGCACATTAAGCATTGGCTCCAAATTTACAAGAATACTAAAGAACTTTTAAGTGAGCCATGAAGTACAAAAAAGATTGTCTAAATAATCAATGGGCAATGAAACCGTGATGCCTATATTCTGTAAATGTCATGGAAGTGCATGTCATTTTCTATGAATAGTCGTTTAATAAGATACTGTGATTCTTATGGGTTGTATTGGTAATTTCCGGGGTAGGGCCCCTAAACTGTTTGACTGACAATTTTAAAGCCTTTTTCATTCCGCTGAAGGGAGGAGGTTGAAATTCCAAGTGTAAAGCCGGGTGTCAAAGAAGTATATTACTGCCTACAACATTTGAGTATGCGTCATCCCCTTTCCTATGTGTTTGAGTGTTTGTTCACAACATCACACAATAATGAACGGAATATTATGAACTTTTTATGGCATTTCGGGAATGGGCCAATGAAGAATCGATTACATTTTTGTGCGAGTCCGAAACATGATCCGGATTCAGGTATGCTACAAAAGATTATTCACAAAGGTACAGCCACTTTTGCACGAATGTACCTGGGAATATTCCTGAATAAGTGAATGCAAACACGGTTTTTGGACCATACCATAACAGGGATCCCAGCATGGTGGAGACTATAATTGAATTCCTTAGAATGCAATTTTTCTGGTTTGAATTTAAATTGCTTGAGCTTGTAGTTACAGGAAAAAAAGTTTAATTAGGCCTGTTAAAACGCCCAAACATTTTGATGAATCTGTTAACCTGATTTAAACAGTTTTGTTTCAACATGCCTAAGTTGTCAAATAAATATTCCGGTGAATCGTTATTTATTAAGGAAGACTACTCGTCCACCGAGAAAGAAGGAGAAAATAAAACACACAAAGACATCAATGTTTCAGGACAAAGATATGTTTGAAACATGAACATCGGACAAAGCATATGAAGTATTCTATTAAATGAAAGTTACCGGGATGTGATGCAGACATTATTTGTTCAAAAGTTCCAAAATATATTATTTACAGCAAAATATCCTAATAACTTTAATGAAGATACACAAAATCAATTAATCATAAGACCGAGCAGCAGAGAGCACCGCATATCATATATTATATTGACTATTAAGACGACACTGAGCACTATTAAACTTCTATGGAAACATCATCAGACCACTCTAATCATCCGTTATACTCTGTATTTCACCAGAACCTACCTGTTCAAGACATTCTTTGGTACAGTACCCATAGCTGGCCAGGTTGGGGAATTTAGGAGGAATTATATGCCACTTATGTACCATCATGCCGGCCTCAATGATTCCCAGGTCGTACGACCTCAGTGTGGACGTGTAGGTTAACCGGAGTCCGGAGGAGTCAACAAGACCTGTAATAATAAGGAATGAGTCAACACGACCTGTAAGAATAAGAGGGGAGTCAACACGACCTGTAAGAATAATACATGAGTCAAATGACCTGTAAGAATCAGACAGGAGTCAACATGACCTGTTAGAATAAGACAGGAGTCAACATGACCTGTAAGAATAAGACATGCGTCAACATGACCTGTAAGAAAAAGACATGAGTCAACATGACCTGTAAGAATAAGACATGAGTAAAAAAAACCTGTAATAATAAGGCAGGAGTCAACATGACCTGTAAGAATACTACAGGAATGAAAATGACCTGTTAGAATAATATAGGTTTTACTTTGTACGTGCTTTCATGCGTGCGTTCTTATATGAGATACAAGAACAAGAATATCTGTTTATCAAGGCTCGAGAATACCTGAGGTCAGCGATGGATTGTCATAATGAGTTTCCATACGAACGTAGATTGGTGTACCCGAAGTCCCGAGGGGATATCCAACATGGCTTGGAAAGACTATCGGCTGAAAAAAAACAAACAGAAATACCTTAAATCTCTCAAAGGCTATTTTCTGGGTTAAAGACTTTTGGAATTACTTGTTTAAAGCTTGGTATGAAGATTTAAATGGACGATTTGGCGTCAGGGTTAACTATATCGGAGATGTTATAATGTTAGATATGAATATAATATTATCCCCTAGGATGCAAATTAAACATACATGTGTTTGCGAGTAAAGAAGGGTGTAAAAAAAAGAAACTAATGTCGGATCAATGAAACTAACATAAAGAAACAGTTTACCTAATCCCCATCGAATGCATCTAGTTATCTACTTAAACCCGATATTTGACATTCCGATAAAAGCTGTTACCTGTGTCTGAATTTTAGAAAAATGAGCACAATTTAGATCATTACACCAATGTTACCATTAGAAATACGAAATGTCTTGCAAATCGGTTGGCCAGGGATAAATGTGAGGGTGATGCATTTCTTTCATTTTTTAGTTTGTTACATCTTTCCGCGTAATATTGACAACTTTTCTAGTACAAAAAGCAGAAGAAAAAAAAAACATAAAATTGTCTTAAATGTAGATTGGTCCCCCAAATTATTCCAACATAAATACTTTCGTGATACCTTCGGCTGTCTCTGAAAGACTGCTCAGAGACGACAAGAAAACGCCGTATCATGGGAACAGGTCAGCTTATAATTATGTTATTATTTTTTTCTGTAAAATTTATACTTTTTAAAGAAGAAGTATATATTTATGCACTGGTAATAAAATATGATTTTCTTCAAAATGATTTGTGCGTGCATGTACGCATGTCTTTGTGTTACGTTTATTCATATCTGATTTAAAGATGCATGTGTTGTTACCCCTCCGCCAATGGCCCAGGCAAACTGAACACTGCTACATTCCCACAGATCACCCGGCATGTTAGGATCGTAACACTCTGACCCGGTCCCGACCAGGCTGGCGTTCATGCTGGGCAGACAGGCGTAGACCAGAATGTGGTGAACAAGGGACTCATGGCCGGGCTGGATGATGGGCTCTATCTGTATATAACAAACATAGTAAATCAAACAGCCAGCAAAACAAACATAATGATCAAGCAGCTAGAAAAACAAACATAATGATCAAGCAGCGAGAAAAACAAACATAATGATCAAGCAGCTAGAAAAACAAACATAATGATCAGCAGGATAAACAATACATACTGATTTAATAACCTGCTGAACATGACAACATGACAGTTTTAAGCCGACAGGACAAAGCACATCACTGTAGCAAAAGCCCCATTTACACACGTTTTCCTGGAGCGCTCTACATCGTTTAGCGAGCACCTAATCCCTCAAACGCGCCAGATTTCGAGAATTTTCCGTCTGGAGCGCGCTACAAAATGACCAGGGGGGTGTTTCAATAAACTGACTTTTAAGTTTAAGCCCGAAAATGACCGATTTTGACTTAAGCCACCCAGCTGAAGAGTTAAGCCCGATTCAATAAAAATACCAAAAATGACTTAAGTCCGTTTGGGGGCTTAAGCCTCAAGCCTGCCAGGTAGCAGGCTTAACCAGAAAACATGGCCACATGACACACTGTTTGGAGGCATATCCGGCACAAAATTCAACTTGATTAGCGTATTATATGGAAACAGAGCAAACCTATCGGCATATATGATGACAGGGAGGTGACTGCCTGTTGCTGGTTTCCCAGAACGGTCACTTTGATGCTCCTTGTGCAGCTGGCCACGGTACTCATCCCCTCGATGCGGGGCCGAGCGGGCGAGGTACAAAATAGATATTAAAGAGGCGTAAATCAGCACTTAAAAACAGTTGCAAATGACTAGTTAATTAGCGAAACTGACAGGTAGCCTATTTGCTATTACCGAGGCAGCTTGCTAAATAAAAGTGTAGCGTCCTTGACATTCGTGTGAGAACCTGAACGAAACAAATTTCTCCTGATCTGCCTGATCCTTTACTATAGTAGCATTTTTATAGCTACATGTATAATGATCAAAATACAGATGATTTATATCATACAATTACACTGTATACTGATTATTATAAATATTTCACTGTACTAATATCTTTGATCTGACTATCCATCCAGACTGCCATATGATATAAATATAACAATGAAGTGAAATTAATTAAGTCCATCACAAGTGGGAAAGTGTTTAAAACACGTTTTTATATTTTTTGTTAGCTACTGCATGGTCTCTGTCACGAATATTAATCGATATGATTTAAAATAAAAATTAACAGCTTTCATTGAAATGAATTTCTAGAATCTTAGACTTTAACACTTAACATCATACTTCATAGAACAGGGGCGTCAATATAGGGGGGGGGGGGGGGGGGCACTATATTCAGAGAATAATATTTATATATTGCAAAGAAAAACATTTACAAAAATATATTTATAGACTTTTGTACCATTTATGAGTTAACTATGAAATATATCTAAACCCGGCATAGAATTATCTTATACCGGAAACATGATGGTATTATGTTTTATTAATTTTAAGGTATTATTAATACCTTATTTTCTAAAATCTTATAATTAATTGTAATATGTGTGTGTTTGTGTGTAAGTCATTCCCCCTCCCCACCTTGATAGAAAAAAGACGCACTCGTACTCGTGAGCTAATGCCAATAATGATATTAATGGTATAAAACTATTAAAAGGAATTATAAATAATTATATAATAATACTATTAATAGTACGTGGTTGTACAAGTTTCCATGACATGTCACTTCAAACATCCAGTCAGACAAATGTTACTAGGCCTAATTTTTCTAATCCACAACCATTGAGGTTAAAATCCTGCATCCATATAAAAGAAGTGACACTATATATAGCCCTTAATTAATGTGTTCCCTTCTGTTCCATTCCCGCGTTCTGCCGGCCGTTAGGTGGCGCTGAAAAGGGGATTCCCCAGGCTTAAGTCGGGCTTTGTTAAACCAGCGTTTTTGAATCGGACATAACTCTCGGACTTAGGCAAGTCGGTTTTCGGGCTTTAGTCCCGGGTTTGGACTTAAGTCATTTACAATGTTAATGAAACACCCCCCAGAGGTTTAAGTCGGTTCTACTTTCTAGCGCGAGCCAGACAGCGTTTAGCGCGATCTACATTTGGGATTCGTACGTATGTAAACTGAGGGAGCGCGCTATGCGTGTAAACGCAAAGCAGCTTGTAGGCCTGGCTAAGTGCTATGCGGCCTAACTTGACAGGGTAGCGTTCTAAATGGTCACCCAAATGCAGCCCGCTCCACATTTATTTGGACTTGTCTGGATCGCGCCACAATTTTCTAGTGTAAATGGGGTAAATGGTTACACAGCCGACAGGACAAAACACATTACTGACTCTTTAGCAAAGATTAGACAACCTACTAGACAAAACACATCACTGACTCCATAGCAATGAATGCATAGCCTACGGGACAAAACACATTACTGACTGTGTTGCAATGAATACACAGGGGACAGCACAAAACACATCACTAACTCTATAGCAAATATTACACATCCTACGGGGCATTACACATTTCAATAATTAAACAAAAGGTAAAATTACACTTGTTACAGATGTCGCTTTTATTGTATGTGTATGTGCAGCGCTAGCATTGGCCGTTGCTATGACGGCATAGCCCGGCCCACGCGTGGGGTCTGACGTGTACACTGCGGTCATGCTAGTATGGGGCTTTCTCACCTGGCCGAGCCGGGCAGGCTCACGTGTGAACCATGATATGTAGAAACACAGCGATGTTGTTCTAGATGTTTCCTGTAACGCGTGTGTACTGTGTATCATGTTAGGTTCTTTGGATTGTTCGAGAAACGAAAAGTTCTCGGCTTGAGGTGAAAGTTAAAAGGGGCTGTGTTTTAGAGCCGGGAGAAAGGAGAGAAATATTTCAGCGGACACAGAAGAGTGTAAGTTAGTTGTGGACCTTTTCGAATAAGTGCGCAGTCATAGATTTTCTTCTAAATTTGTGACCGATCTTATATAGTCTTCAGTTTGCTTTCGGGATTATGACAGGAACTTCACTTTAGGATTACAAGGGATTGATTTTGTGAATGAACTTGACTGTCATTCTCTGAGAAGATTTATGTGAACTGTTTATCTGGGTTGTACGTTATAAAGGACTTGTTGTCGCTGTGTAAGTGGTGGTATCTAGGTACTGTACACTTTATTTATATACTTGAATTGATTTACTGTTGTAATGTTGTTATACTGTGTAATTGTATTGATTTAGTGTAATGTTAGGATTGTTTTCATTGTTTTTCTTTTCATTCCCCCAGACGTTTCACGCTGCCTGGTGTTACAGAATCTGATTTTTTTATCTCCATTACAAAATTTATGTTCGTCACGTCTACTTGATCTGTTGAAATTAGGTTCCTTAACATAAAATTGGGATCCCGGACGAGCCCCAAATTTATGACAAAAGAATAATAAATTAAGCACAAAGGAAACCTTGGTGAGTGTGTCACACGGGTGACAGCTATATAAGTAAGGGAGAGTGAACGACACTGACCTTGATCACGTGATGCTTTGATCCAAGGTTCGGCATGGCGAATATCTGACACCAATACGTGGTGTCGGTATTGGGTATGGTCACCTGAAAACAAAATAAATCACTGCATGGAATATACTCATATCTTTTGTATTATTTTGAGACACAAAAAGTCACTGTTGACCCATGCAAGCGCACAAATATCAGTGAAACTGAGTTAAAAAAAACCTCACAAATTAAGTATACATAAGTCTATACTTACATAAATATTTTTGTCATGACCATTCCTCACACGTATAACAAAAATTTAATTCAATGTGCATGGTCACATATCCACAAAAATCAAATTATTTTTTAGGTGCGCGTTGTCCAATCCGGGTATCTGACGAAGTTCCTGAGTACAAATCTGTTTCACACTTAAAGGGGGTTATTCCGAAATCTGACGTCTGTTAACTAAAGATAGTCCCTTTGCCCTTGTTAAAATAGTTAGAAAACGCGAATTCCACCACACACAGGCTTGTTTATATCCATGTGTTTATAACATGTGGAAGCCCCGCAGAATTATTCAAACAAATTCAGTAAAGACATCTGACGGCAAGCAGACGAACTAGAGTTTTGCAAATAGTGTTTTGTCACTTCTATTTATATAACCAATCAATCAAACGTACCACCAGGAAAATATCGTAAAGTAAGACAAAACATATGGGTTTCAAGCACATGTTGGTAAAAGTGATGGGTGTACAGGCTGATGTAGTGTGATGTCATCGATGTTTTCCTTCTCTGTTTTCATACTTTCTTCTATTTTTCCAGACCTAGATGTAGTTAAATATCATGCTTACAGGTGCCGCGCCACGGTTAAGGCGCTGGACTTGTAACAGATGCACGTTGATGTTTAGCCCTGCATAGGCTTTTTATTTTGCATTTACTAATATAATGCTTAAAATAAACGTGATTCCATGTACCGATAGACTGAACCCCGTGCCAGCTCTTATCACTAAAGCCCTGTCACGTTCGTACGGTGAAACTCTGCATATCAGGCCGTCACGCCTCATGTGAATGGCATCGTTGCTTTGAGAACGCAACAGCGGCATCACAGCTGGACCCGCTTGGTAACATTCGCACTGTGATTATGTTTTCAGGTAGTCGTGTCCTATGATATATCTCTACTCAACGAATATTACGGTACATAGGCAAAATATAAGTGCATATTGTAGACACTATCGCAACAATTTTTAATAACAGGTCCACTATAATTCCTTCTGCCGAAGTGACAGGAACAGCTGGCAGCATTTGTGTGAACCCGTGTAGTAACAGCCAAATTGCCACTCGCGTATCCTGATCGTTTCAGTCAGCCAGTACAATTTGACTGCGCTCGTCGCGTGTGCACATGAATATCTCGCGCTGATTGGCTTAGCCAGAGTTTGTTAGGCGTACTGTCAAGAGTGGTGGTCCGATAAAACGTTAACACTGAGACTGAGGGTTATAGTGTTTTAAAGTCTTGCCAAACTTAACAAAAGCGACAGCCTAAATATATTAAGACAAATTAAATGGGAATATTAGTAGCCAATTCACGCTGATCAGAGGAGCCAGAGTTTGTTATGCCTACATTATGTTTAAACAGGCCCACTTTGTTGAGTGGTGGTCCGATAAACGTTAACACCGAGGCTGAGGAATATAGTGTTTTCAAGTCCGCTGAACTGAACATAAGCGACGGCCAAATTCTATTAAGACTGATTAAATGGGAATATTAGTATTCAACTAGAAGCCCTGAATAGGCGATGACTGAATGAACCATGATGGTTTTGAAAGAAAGATTCAGGGAAAGACCAATGCTGACGTCACTGGAAAAGACCTTAGTTCAGCGAGGCGGTGATGTGTGGCGCTGAACGTCCCATAATCACTCGAGTTTACCAGTCGATGAATATTCGGCTAAAGAGCCGTACTTTTGTTATAGCCGCGAGGTGGGAGTAACTGTTCTAAGCTCTGCGACACAGCAAAGTTTGATGACTCTGTTAACGGGAGGATCGAATAGTTTTATCTATTATATCGACTGGGCCAGTCTAGTTTATTTTCTACTCCAGTTTGAATGAATTCTGCGCAAATCTTCTCCATAAGGGTGCGCCATCTCCAACCAGGAGTGAATGGGCACAAATCATAAGGGGCAGGCAGCCAGAACGAATAGGCTTCCAGCGTCTATCAATGGTGCTGTGTTGCACGCTCCCCAAACAACGAACAGTCCATGTCCAGTTAAGATCGTAAAATATAATCTAAGATGATAATTTTAAAGTTATATTATATACATTTCATATTCTTCACATTTTGTAAATGATTGTTATGCACACGAGCCTTGTTTGCTGATAAAATGTGAAGGGGAAATCCCCTTAGGAGCTAGAGGATAATAGTCCCCACCCAGAATATCAATTTTCTTCACTTCCACCACATTTTACGGCATATATATTTTGGATTAGCTTTTATTTTTAGCAATTTCAACCACATTTGGTATTCGTAATTAAAGTTTGCTTATTATGATTATTCAATAAGGCCAGAAGTAAGCTATGCACTAAATATTCTCATTTTGAGTTGCATAATTGATCCACAATCTCGAATTTGCTATGTAAAATTTTTGCGTTTTATACCCCTAAAGAGTGAGGTTGACAAATGATATACGTTGTATGCCAACCCCCCCCCCCCCTACCCCTCCTACCCCCCCCCCACCCCCCCCCCCCCCTCCTACCCCCCTCCTAAAACAAAGTGAGGGGACGTGTTCCTAATCCTCCCTGAAATAAGGCCAATAGTTTTGAAACATTCCAATATTGATTAATTTTAATCAATTTTCAATCCATAAAACCGCAGAATCTAGATTTTATTTAATCAATTAATTAACTTACGTTCAGAATCTAGGTGATATTTAATCAATAAATTTATTATGTTAATAAATCAAGATGATATTTCATCATCTAATTTATTTATTAGGAATCCAGGTGATATTTCATAATTTAATTTACTTACGTTAGGAATATAGGTGCGTATGATATTTAATTAATTAATCTACTTACATTAGTAAACGAGGTGATTTTAATAAATTAATTCACTTATGTTAGGAATCCAGATGACATTTAACAATTAATTTTCTAACGTTAGGAATATAGGAGATATTTAGTCAATTGATTTACTTACGTTAGGATTCAAGAAGTCTATGGTTTGGGCGTTATTTGGCAGCGTCATTTCCACCGTTGGGTTGACCATCTGTATGCTCTTGGTTCCGCGGTTAGAGCTGTGGTAGCTGGGCGTGCCGTCAGAAGGGTCTGCCGAGCCGTAAGCCCAGATCACGCGAACTGTACCGTCCTGTAACAACAAACACATATATACTTTAACATGTGTAATCATACACTTTATTGCAAAATAAGTCTGTACATTCACCCAATTTTAATACATTGTTTTGCACTACAAATTTTTTTCGGAATCTGTACCTGTTATCGATATATATATATATATATATATATATATATATATATATATATATATATAAAATTCCGCTGGAATTTTTTTGAAGCACTTCAAGGCATAGTGGATATTAGGGCCTGGAGCTTTGAATTATTTCTGCGATGTTTCCCTAGGCGCTGAGATATTAGGGCCTTGAGCCTTTTTTAAAAGACATAAACTTTCTTTCTTCTTCTTTGGTGGAAACTTTAATTCATATACCCTCATCAAATGATTTAATTTTTCATTGAAAAATTATAATTCGACTGGCATTAATGTATTTTTTTTTGGTGGAAAAATATCCCCGTACAATCTGAACACATTATATAACTCTAATAAAATTTATATACTTCTGTACCTAAAAGAACATTCGTAAAAGAGAGTTGATAAATTGTAGGTGGCTCACTGTACCGTGATCTCAAGATCCTGGCTGTCACATGCCATCCGTTTACGTGAGAACTTGAGGACAGTGTGTGTTGCGGTCTCACTGCCTTGCAGCAGCGTCCAGTCCTGACTGGCGTCCACCACCGGCCGCGCGTTCGAGGTAGCGTGCCGATCCTGAAACGCGTTAATATCAATTAGTCTATAACCTACACTACTCTTAATTGTGAGCATTCCTGAATACTTGTACGACATTGACATTATAGCATCATTATGTACTTTTATGATTGAATGGACCTGTGGTTTAGGTATGTTGGCCCAAGGCCAATATGCTCATGTGTAAAAATATATATTGTAATACATACGCTAATACTTGGTGTTCATCCAAGGTTATGCAAATAGTGCTTGAAGGTTAATAAAAATGAAAACAGTAATAATACATGTAGTTATAATAAAAAAGAAAATGAATAACATATAACATTGTGTGCGGTGGAATGTGTAAGAGATCGCATATTCATGTACATCGTTGTCATGTTAAGGAGAGCTCTTAGTCTTATATAGAAAACGTTACAACACGTTACATATATGTAGAACACGTAACAAAACCAAAACCACACATAGCTTACTCAACATGATAATGTATGTGCTGCAATCTACTGGCAAAATAATCTAAATATGTTTCACTGTAACCTGTGTGAGCATGCCGGAAAAATTACTATATTGACTCATTAGCAAGGCTTTACAATTTTTCAAGACTGCCTTTCAAACATTCCATTCTGCTTTTACAATATTCACTTTTTAGCATTCTTGTTCAATTCCTAACACTTTTTGGGGGGCAGCCTGGCACTACGAATGTGTTCATTGTGAAGACCATTATTTTTGTTACGTATTGAACAAACTTGCAAAATAGAACACCACAAAATACATCATGGGTAATTTCAAGACAAAAAAATCGGACAAATATAAAGACATCCAATATATAAATAAGTAAAATGTTTGTTGTGAGTTCCATAGGTTACAAAAATGTCTCTAGTCTCTTTAACACTATCTTTTGAAGTAGCTCTAAAAACATAATATAAAAAAAGGGTGATGAGAAAGAAATATCAAAATGGAGTGCTGACAAAAGGTGAATTCCAAATAAAGATACGACACATTCCCTGACTGAAACCATCAAATTGCCATGTTTGACGGTGTAAAGTCTTAGTCATCTTTCTACGCAGCTACGCTTTCAGATACCTTGCCTCATCAAGCCTGGAATCTATTTCATGAGTAATGAACCAGGCAATTGAACCAATCAAATGACTCACGTACACTTTCTCTGCGCAGCTGCCGAAACACACAATATTTGCTACATTAAGATCAAACAATTCGCATTGTTATAAGGGCATAAAAAACGACAAATACATTAAAGGCTTGTAAACCTTATTCGTTTCTATTACATTTGTTCTTGTCCAGACGGCGTATGAATTGATTTTATTGGTAGTTGTTATTTCGGCCCGGACCGTGCAGGCTTAACTGTCCCGTATTCATGACGCAGATGCCAGTGAAGCAATGTCTGTGATAGCGTAGCGACAGCGTAGTTTTGCTAAAAGGAAGATGGTATTCATGGACAGGAGTATGTATCAGGTGGGACGCACAAGAAGATAAAACAGGAAAGGGATACACAAGTTGATTTTTACAGAAAACATTATCCAAACATACGGAAATAAGACCCAGGAAAAGCTCAGGTGGGGCTGGAGTTAGCAAAATACAATATACAAGCAATAAAACATATACATATTTGCTTAGGTCTGTATGTTTTTTTGTCCATGGATGTTTCAGATAAACGACTGTTCTACAAGTCTCCAAACTTCTAATGTATACCAATGTGAGTTTAAGGATACCAAAAATTAAAACACCTTAAAATAACATGTGGATCAGAGAAATTCACCGGAGGATATTCGCACTGAGCAGAAAACAAACACACGGTCTCCCACGTTGAATAAATGTATACTTTGGGCGAGGTCCGGTCTGTATTTAAACACAACTGTGTGCGCATTGTACGGTAAACACACTGGTGTCCACGGCAGTCGGTTTATGCGTCAGCGTAAATCGGCGTGGACAGGTAACCGTGCGCTGCATCGAACTGAAGAAACCATACCTCTTAGTATAGGAGTCAAGTGAGAAAAAAATGGCTTATTTCTGGGTTTTGTTAAACCCATTCTCTAGAAAATTTCCATTGGTACCTCGTTTTAGGTGAACTTCCTTTGTAGTCAATCTATGATTCAAGATAAGGGTCAGGATAATGAAAATCCCTTAAGTTCTCAATCTTTTAATTTGATATTTTATATATTACCCCTAAAATCATACTTAATGACATTTTATAAAAGGTGAAGGTCAGAGGGATCTAAACGTGCATGATGTTTAGTTTACTTTAAACAGTAAGTGAAACTTTTATTCAGGTTGTCAATTTAAGATTCTTATACAAACTATCAGTATCTATGGTTTATTGTCAGGGCATATAAAATTCGGAAAAGTTGTGCAATCTTATACATCACTCCTACGATGAAATTCTGCAGATCACGATCCAAGGAGGGCGTACGACTAATGAAAATTTAACTTTTTTTTAGTATTTAATGCTCTGCGGCAAATGGCTAAAAATCCCGCCCCCCCCCCTTTTAATGAAAGCGTACGAATATTGCTTTAAGTACAAGTCATGTATGTTGTGTAAGGTCAAGGTCAGAGGAGTCGACACGTGCTTGATATCATGCTTCAATTGTTTAGGGAACAGTTTTATCCTTGAAAATTTTAAACTTTAAAAATGCTCAGGTTAAAAAATTTCTATTCGTAGGGAAAACCTTTGTGTACTTTCTTGATAGAGATTTAAACTGGTCTCTATTATTACTTAAAAAAAAAACACATTTTTTGCTTAAATTTTTAGGTGAATCCATGTTTAAAAAACGCTAGTATAATGCGTCCACCTTTTTTCACCGCCAACTACTTTAACGTTTCGTTTAAAGAACAGTGCACATTGATAACAAATCCCCGGCGACGTTATTTTGCGTCTTCTGAACCCAACAGAAGCAAAATTGTAAATTAGTTTGCCAGCAGAACCAAGGTAAACCTGTTTTCTGTACTTAAATTAAACGTTTATATCAAGGTTATCCATTTTATCCTTTGCAAATTATAATATGTTTGCATATAATCATTATATATAGTTCATATAAAAGCGATTACGTGAAGCTGTTATACTCAAACTATCGCTTTGTTCTTTTTTTTTTCATAATAAAAAAAATCCTGTAATACATGTACATCTGCCATTTATTTTAAGCTAACTGGCATTAGATCCGCTATAAAATAACAATGAAAAAATGTAAATTAAAGTATAACGTTAACTCTAGGTCTATGTCACGTGATTTATTATTTTTAATAGTTAAAGGTCATGTTATTGTACCGGTTTTATACTTCATCTGAAACCGAGAGCAACATAATTGTGTTTAGTTAAGTAAAAAACTATTAATGAAATACGTAAAATTAATTTTTTCTTCATTTTAATAATTGTCTACAATACTTATGTGTCTGCATATAATGTATAAATATTTTATAGAATGTGCAGAAAACCAAGTACCTATCTATATGAATCGTACCAAGCGTTGAACATATTTACATCTTTGGATATTACAAAAAAAAGTTTACAATTAAAGAGGAGAGAAGATTCCAGCGGACACAGACGTGTTTATGTCAGTTTGTGGGACCTGTCCGATTATCCAGTAATTTCAGGGATTCTACTTTTACTAACTCTATACAATTTAATGCTGCCTGCCTCAAGTTTTCTTTCTGGATTTTTACAAGAGCTTTACTTTGGACTGTTATTCTCCGAGAGTATACCATTAAAGAACTTGTCGCTGTGGCTGTGATGGTATCCAGGTACTGTGCACTTTGTTTATTAGGCTGTGTGATTAAATTGATTTGATGTTATACTGTTAATGTACTGTGTAATTTTATTGATTTAGTGTATTGTAATATTAGGGTTGTTTTAAGAATAAATTATAGTTATTTGTTAAAAAACTGTCTTCTTTATTCATTTCCCTAGACATTTAACGCTGTCTAGTGTTACAGAATCTGATTTGTTTTATCTCCATTACAAAAGTTGTGTTCATCACGCATACATTATCTGATTATATTAGGTTCCGTAACAATATATATATATATATTAAATATATTTTTTTTCAAATCATCTGGTTCAATTTTACTCAAGAAAAAAGTATTCCTTGATTAAATTTAATTAAAGACCGACTTGTTGATCCCTCCCACCTTGACCTTACACAAACTGTCATCAAAACATGACTCGAGGGTAGAGCAAAATTCCTTCACTTTTATATGAGAGATAATCTTACCTAGTTCCTTTCGTGCTTCTTTTCCTTGGCCAATGCCGATGCGCTTTTATGGTTTCACAAATGCTTACTGAATGTTTATTGCTACATGTGGGTAACCTCGATTTTGGCTAACCTAGATCCTTTTGTGTAGAAAAACTGCAAGCGTAGAATTATAAAAATGGGTAACGGCAATTCAATTTGTGTATACAGCATTTGTACCGGTATTAACAGTGAAAGCCTTAGTTCTAATGTTAGGTTTCCGCTCCTAGTATAATTATACGACTCCCTGGATCATTTTCATAAACATCTCAGACAATTGATAATATATGTTTAATTGTAATATTATTATCACGTCATCATATAAAAACAACTTACGTCAAAGGTGACTTGACCATTGGTCACCCAGCCAATTACAATATCTGCATCTGTCATGCCACCGTTTGGTGAGATACCAAACCCAACCCATCCGAGGGACTTGACGTGGATCTCAAACGTGATGGTTTCGTCGTCATACTTCCAGTACAGGTGGTACTCCTCATTTGGTAAGATTTCTATTGAATGTGGGAATGTCTCTGTTGGACTGAGCACAGCCCAGCCCGGCACACAGAGCGCTACCAAACACAAACCAACCAGCGACCACATCACGGTACAGACTGACCGCGGGCGTCCGAGGCCACTCCTGTTATAGCAGCAGAAAGCCAGCACACCTTGGGAATAAACAAACTGTTTTTCTAGTACTCGGGACAAACACACTGACTGTCCAATACACACATACATTGACCTCAACAAAGCATTTGCACTCTGTGTTATACCCTAATACACGTGTACCGTCGGCCCTGCAGTCTAATGAACTTTATTTGCGATCTGATACGTTGTGGAATTTCGACATGAATGAGTCATATGATATACTGTCAGATTTTGACATTGGACAAGCACTTCAATCCAAACTCGCATTATTAACGAAGCATATTACAGAGACTGTTTCACCTTATCTGGTATATGCAGAACTGAGCCATCGTGTCACCAGGAAAATACTGATGCCTGTTGACCCACGGTTTGAACAAAATATTAAGTTAAATAGATCGATGGTAGGCACTTGGGTCCGAGAACTCTGAGAACGATAACTGACTACTTAAAAGTTAGATTTTAAAATATTATACTTAATTACAACATATTTAAAATGTTTATATATATATACATATATATATATATAAATTTATATACATGTACATATAAGGAATTACCCTTGAGCAATACTTTCGACAAAGTAAGTCAATCAGTCGTATAGAAAACATCTTGGGTGAACGAAGATTAAAAGATAGTTAACACGCAGGACATAATTTGTTCGGCTTCCACCTGTGTACAATTTGCTGTATTACACTTTTACCTAGGTTTGCAGAACTGTTTTGCTGCTGTTCAAGTACTCTTAAGTTATGATAAAACAGACTTAACCGAGTTGTTAAAGTGACACCCCATGCATTGTCGAAAACTGCACTGAAAATCTTGAAGCGAAAACACTTTGATTTTTCATTTTCGACAAAGCCTCGCCACTTACAGGTAACCTGTTACTTACAATAAACCAGACCAGATATTGATCATATTTAAGTACTTTCTAACAAAACACACCATGTTCTTGAAAGATACCAGTATAACTCAGCACATGGCCATTTTGTAGCCATAGTCTAATGTTCAGCAGGATGCGTGTATGGCCAGCCGATGCAGTGCAGTTTTCCGCATGACTGGTGGTTTCATAAGTCGTATCAGGCCCAGTTGGGCGATTTGAAATGCCTAGCGGGTCTGGTTTTCATGGCTTAGTACGGACCCTGATGTGCTTCTCTATGGAAACAAATATTGAAATTAGGCAAGGAAATTAAATGTAAAATCATTGATTACTATGTTTCGCTTGACGACATCACTTAGAACATCTTTTTACCTTCCGCTCCAACAAAAGATTTATAAAGTACCGTTGTACTAAGCACAAGGTCAAGAATGGTGTTGGTCAGAGAGGTCGTTAGGTACACGCCGTATACATAAACTGTCCACGTGCGACCTCCAACTTACATGCCACGCATAAAGAATGTCACCTCATCGAAGTCTAAGGAAAACAAGCCGCCTTGTCCTATAATGGCACTTTGTACAACCTGCATATTGGTGGTAATACTCTCTTGTATTCATGATAGATCAAAAAACATCGTAGATAAGTATTATTAATAATTTTTATAACAAATAGTTTATTACAATTTTCATGGAACAGGTCACTGAATAATCGTGCGAAAATACACACAAGTTATTTTAATGTCATTCTATAAAACACACCATAATAGACAAGTAGGCCTAACCAATAGAAGCTTACAAAGCTTTCGGTAAGTAAAATGATAATCCGAAGAAAACATGAACCATAATAACTTTAGCGTTTCCTTCATCTGTTATTCCCGAAGTCAGCAATAGCATGCAAAACACATTACGAAATTCTGCTTGAAAGGTGTCACGGCGCATGTCAGAATAGTTATAGAAATGTTCACTGACATAAAGTCTCATAAAGTAAAACAAGAGAGCGCAAATATCATTAACAAATGAAGAAAAATACGTTTATTTTGTTCACAAGAAGCAACAAAACTTGAAATAATTAGATATTGAATCACATAGTTTAACAAAGTTACATAATGTGCAGTAAACTAGATACAACATAACAACCATTACTTTAGATGTAGATATTTCTTGTTATTTAAGATAGTTCTACGACATCGCATGATTTGTAACAAACTTAAAAGTGTATATGTTTCTAGTTATTTAAGGTTCATAAACATGGGCAATAGTATTTGTATTGTCCAATGTTTATTAGTCCATTTGAACATAATACAAACGTTTACAAACAAAACTAGTCCAGCACGAGTAACTATAAGTTGCCCCAGTTCACTTGCTTTATGCGTCGTTATGGTTCTGTATATACGAGTAAACCCTGATTTGAAACAAACATCGAAACAATACTTTTAGGTGTATATGTTTCTTACTATTTAAGATAATTCTGCAGTATCAATTGATTTGCAACAAACTTGAAACAAACAATAGCCATACGTGTACATGTAATAGTATTTTGCGATATCACCTGAACTGCAACAAACATGAAAGAAAACAACCATTACTTATAGGTGTAAATGTTCCTTGCTATTTTAGATTGTTCTACGATATTATATGAGTTGCATCAAAATTGAAACCAACAATGACCATTTTATATAAGTGTACACTTGTACTGTGATCTCACACAGTAATCACGATTTCACCGTGACATGATTTGCAACAAATTTTAAACAAACAATTGCCATTGTATAGAAGTGTACATGTTTATTGTTACCTAACATGGGTTAACGATGTCACAAGATTTACAACAAACTTGAAACATAACCACCATTACGTTTAGGTGTACTTGTTTCTTTTTAAATAAGACAGATCTTCGATATCAGCTGATTTGCAACAACGTTCAAATAACACAAGAGCCAGCACTTACATATCTACGTGTCTCTTGGTACACAATAACGTGTAATCAAGTCAAATGCCTCCCTGTGATTCTGTTATGTTCATTAAGCAGCTTAACATAAAAACCCTGAACTTAAAAAAATAGAAGAATAACATAAGCAATATTGCAAGATCTTTTTTTTTTAAATAAATTTTTATTGCGGAAAAATCATACAATACACATTTTCACACATAATTGTACACAATCACATCAAATACAATATATACAATGTATATAAAACACATTGCCTGGATATTATTCCAACTATACTTCAGATGTATAATCCTTGTTATTTGCACATGCAGTATAAACATATTTTCTTGGTCTTTACAGAATACATTTCCCCTTTTTCTTTCAATACTAAAACTACAATGCTACTGTATGTTATAAATGTTTCCTTATTTTTTCCCATTTTTCTAAATGTGCAGTAATCTTATATTTCCGTTTCTCTAAAAAATCTGGCATTAAATTGCTTGTGTTCTGATTATATTCCTTTCTTCTTAGAAATGTTATGACATGTTATGTTCCACACCGTGGAAGATATTGGTGATACTTTTCTCCAATGGCCATCATAATTTAGGCTTCCCACTAAAACCCTTCAAAGATGATGAGAATGAAACTATAGTCCTAAACGGAAATTAGCTTTGGGCTACCGGACCCGTGAACGACAATAAAGACTGGTCAGTTTGTGAAATCGGCCCTTCTATAAAATGCATCAAATTCAGGCATTTCATTATATACTTGTGTTAAGCAGTCATTTCGTGAAATTAGTAGACTCCTGAGTCATTTCAAGAAATGAAAGGTAATTTTGGCCATTCATTATGGCCTATATATACTGATTAAAGTATTTTACTTTATACACTTACAAGTGTTCGACTCGCAATGTTGGTTTCCATCTAGTTTTCATATTTGAACAATGAAAATATGTTAAAAATAAAATCTGAAACATACAGTGAAGTAAATAAATGATCAATGACGGGCATTTTTATTACGATAAAATGATTATATTTATTTTGATATTTGTAATGAAAAATAATTTCGGCATGTGGTTAATTTTGGATTGTTTAATGTTACAAAAATAGCCTAATTTTTTTGTATATTAGTAATCAGGCGATTTGATAAAAAAAGCCATCCTTACTAGTCATTTCAGATAATGAAGATTTTAATCGTTTCACGAAATAACTGGAAGCAGCTGAAATGAATATTACAGCTGATATTTTATAGTATAAACAACCAGGGTGGTTCACAGAGTATAAAGAGAGATGGATGAATCCACAGAAAAAAGTTGGCTTCATCGCTCCAAAAGAGATGCAGCCGTTAGAAGGAGTAATCCCGGAGGTGTCTCGCGTAATTGTCCGGGGGTAGATGTCCTTGATTCATATATATATAAATATATATATATATACACATATGTTATTTTTGAAAGGCATACTTTTCACACACACCAAATGACGGGTGACGACCTGTTCGATCGTTCCAGTGAAAAGAATACCTGTGGTCAAGAGAAAGATAGTTTTCATTACTGTCATAGTTGTTTGGATCTCCGGGGTACCAGTTTGTGTAGTTTATCGCTGTTTTGGTAGCTGTCCAAACCCACCTGCCTTCCGTTAGGTCATCAGAACCCGATGTCCAGTATGAAATAAAACCTGAAGTAGCATGTATGTATGTAGAGAATATTATATATAGATATATATGCGGGCGTGTTTGATTTAAGCACACAAAATTTACATAAATACGATTCCAATTGTACAAAATTACTGTACCGTATATCAAAGTAAATTGTTTAAAACGACCGTGGTACACAGACACATCAAAATATCTGAACATATCTGTACCCAACCCTATACCATCATTTAATAGACGTGGCTCTTTTTCAGGTAGCACTGTCCGGCTTATGAAATTTCAATTTCAACCCTATACTATCATATAATAGACGTGGCTCTTTTTCAGGTAGCACTGTGCGGCTTATGGAATTTTAATTTCCACTTATTACCTTAATAATAACAACAATCCTTTTTTATGATAATAATAACTGTTTAGTACCTGATCTTTGTTTTTTTAATAACCGGTTAATGTGGGCATCTTCTTCGCTTGTTTCAATGCTAACAAGGTCGCCTTTCAGAGCACGGCATGTCTTTCGTGCAAAAGTCCAACTGCTGGGAAACGTTAAAAGGCTATAGCACGATGCCACGCAATCATTCACGCCAGCCCGCCCACCACAGGCGAAGCCATCACTAAAATATGGATGGCACTCAATATCTGTAAATAAAAATGCATGATTAGGCAAACTCAATGGAAAAAGTTCGGTTTTCAGTCACCGCGCGCGTCTATATTTACCCTCCTCCCTACCAACAAAAAAAAGTTCCCTAGAACTTTCCCTAGATCCCTAGATTTCTATCGATTTTGAGCTCCAAGAAAATAAGATGAAATATCGATAAAATTGGCAATGTTTGGCAAGACAATACTGTCCTCAATTCCAGAACCATGTGAACACCTTTATCCAAGAAAAAGGTAAATAAAAATACGCCTTCTCGCACTCTAAAATGCTTGAAAAACTAATCTTTATTTTACGGCAGTCAGCAACGTTTTCTATTTCTTGACAAATTTCCATTGATGAAGGCTACCTGGTCTCTCTGATATATCACATACCTTATCAACTCTGACTTTTAATAAACCTTGCTTGTCATCTTGATGTATAGTGTGGTTGGCTTATATTCGCGGGGTTAAACATTCGCGATTTTCATTTTCAGTGTTTCGCGTGGGCACACTATTCGCGACCTCGCCATAAAGGAATTTGCACAGAGTATATCCATTATTTATGAATTAATTATAGCAATTATATGTACGCAGTTCCGCCGAGGAATCAATTGAATATCGAACAAGTGAAAATTCTTGTATATTATTGGTTGATTATTTAAAAGATTTGGTATGTTTATTTTTACATTAATCTTTGATTTACGGGTAACATTCAAGATCTGTTATTATTCATGTATCAATCATTTGCGGTCCGATCTCAATTGAAGATGGAGCCTCTTTTTCATGAAGGTTTTATTTTCGCGATAAATTCCCTTCCGCGAATATCGCGATTTTGTAACCCTCGCGAACAAAAAGCCAACAAAGAACAAAACCTTTTTAACATCAGAGACATTCAACAGATACACAGATATCTAGAAATAAGTGAAAATATTTCTTACAGGAAACAAGGAAATATATCTCCCTGACTAATGCCTATGCGTCCGCCAAGTGTCGAGGAAAAGTGAATTTCTCTTTTTTTTTGTGATTTCTTTTATTGATTTGGGTCTGTCTGGATCAGTAAATTAAATATAGAGGTTATCCGGATCAGTGGATAATATATATTTTAGAGGTTATCTGGATCAGTACATTATGTTTTAGAAGTTTTCTGGATCAGTACATTATATTTAAGAGGTTATCTGGATCAGTAAATTATGTTTTAGAGGTTATTAGGACCAGTACATTATATTTTAGAGGTTATCTGGATCAGTACATTATATTTTAGAGGTTATCTGGATCAGTACATTATGTTTTAGAGGTTATCTGGTTCAGTAAATTATGTGTTAGAGGAAATCTGGATCAGTACATTATATATGAATGGTTATCTGGATCTGTACATTATGTTTTAGAGGTTATCTGGATCAGTACATAATATTTAAGAGGTTTTCTGGATCAGTAAATTTAATTTAGAGGTTATCTGAATCAGTACATAATATATATTTTAGAGGTTATCTGGATCAGTACATTATGTTTTAGAGGTTATCTCGATCAGTACATTATATTTAAGAGGTTATCTGGATCAGTAAATTATGTTTTAGAGGTTATTTGGATCAGTACATTATATATTAGAGGTTATCTGGATCAGTACATTATATTTGTGAGGTTATCTGGATCAGTACATAATATTTAAAAGGTTATCTGGATCGTACATAATATATATTTTAGAGGTTACCTGGATCAGTAAATTATATTTTAGAGGTTATCTGGATCAGTAAATTGTATTAGAGGTTATCTGGACCAGTAAATTATATTTTAGAGGTTATCTGGAACAGTACATTATATTTTAGAGGTTATCTAGTTCAGTAAATTGTGTTTTAGAGGAAATCTGGATCAGTACATTATATATGAAAGGTTATCTGAGTTATCTCCAAGATGTCCAAGCTCCCCAGCTTTCGAGGTCGAATGCTGAAACTTGAGTAAATTTCACTTAAATCCTCTCACGTACCTGAGTAGGATACGGGCGGCCCGCCACGGGTTGGATGTGTGTGTGTGTGTGGGGGGGGGGGGGGCATTTACGTCTTAAAGTATCTTAATCAAACTTGCTCCCAGTTCAGTTGATTCATTAATTATTAAGAAGGCAAAAGAACTAATCAAATTACCAACGCACTGACCCCCTGGGCAAGCTCTTGGCAAGCAATAGAAAAGTGATGTAATTTCTTTATCAGACATTTCCCCGCTATGTCTTAATGCCAGGAACTGCTCAGATATATAAGGCGTGTATGTGAGAGTCCTATACTTACATTAGTCGCATACGGGATACCAGTCAGGGAGCAATATTCTGCTAAAAGACCAATAGCCCATGAAGGAGCAGGTGAGACAGGGAAGTGTAACCCTTGTACAGTTGTTGTAAAATTTTAAAATTTGTGATGCAACTGGAGAATTCAAGAACATTTCCCTTGAAATGTATAAATTATTTCCACTCCTGAATTTACCAAATACTTTATTTTCAAAGGTCCTGAGATCACCTTTAAAGCTCATGGTCCCCTTAAGGCTAAAAAATATTTACAATACAATATATTACATTATCTGGAACATCTTAAGGTCTAATAGAAGCCAAAAACCGTAATATTGGCATTTTAATGAAAAACCTTGACCTCTATATTTGTTTGTTATGTCTATCTTGTAACAAAAACACGTTTCTGACGTTATGGGGTGTCAATTGAAAAAAAATAGCATTTTTAATTCAAATGCAAACCCTACGTGGGGTTAATACAGGACCACGCGTCGGCTCGGCGAGAACCAACAGAGTAATCAATTGCTTATTGGTTAACTATTTTTTAGCAGTGCAAGTACATCGTTGATTGACAGGCGTGCGGAGGCCGCTGTGCCCCGGGCTGTGCTGATCTTAATTACCGGCACTTGATAAATGGCACCAATTACTGCCTGAATTACTAATGCATCTTTTGATCTGCCACTTGTGATAGACACGTGTATAACATGAATTATTCTGAATAATTCATTATGTAAAAAAGATAATTTTAATGCCAAATGTCAGGTCTGCAAATGCAAAACTCAGAAACGGGCTAAGCATATGATCCTTGGGCATGTCTACTAGTTATTAAGTTATTTAATTCCACTAATTAATGGGCATTAAACAGGGCCCAGCGTATCAAGATTAGCACAAAGAAGCTCAAACGACCACCACTACAGGTCACAAATGGAGATATCACAATAAGATATCAAGGTCTAAGTACATTTGCCAGCCAATCAGCAAAGTGATGAATGTGTTGTTTCGTTCAGGATATGATTGAGATTCCACTTGGGGTTGACATGTCATTTAAAGTGTTACTTATTTCTTAATGATTGACATCACATGGTAAATATCATGCTTTTCCCTGCTCATATGACATTTTTATCGAAACATACAAAAAAGGTTAAAAATAAAATGCCGCCCGCCCGCAGTGAGAACCATACTTTTTTTTTATTTTTCTGGCCTAACATAACCATTTTTAGATAATACGACGAGCTTAAGATAGAAGACGTAATTTTGTTTTCAAATATATCTATTATAAAAGTTCAGCGGAGGAGAAAGCCGACTAAATGGGCTTAAATTCGCATAAAAATCAAGGCACAAAAGCATAAGGCTATTAAAACAGAAGAAAAATCTAAAATGAAATGATGTAGAATTGCATAAAAGCATAATTTTTACTTTGAGGGTATTACAATTAAACAAAGTTTAATTAAAACTTAGTTTATCCAAGCATTGATTTTTTAAATCTGAAAAATATTTAACATGCCCTGCACATATAGCTCATGGAAAAACCTGCAGCGTTTCGAGTAAAGTATAAGTGCCTCACTAGCTGCACCACCAGCACAGATCTCTATTAGGTTTTGCTGCTGCCATATGAAATGTAATAACAAGGGGAGGAATGAGAAGTTAAAGGTATTAATATCATGGGCCCAGTTTCTAAATTGAACAATATGTCACTCACAAAATACCATTTTACCATGGCAAGTTTTAAACTATTAAGTTATCCATAAGCGGGTATCCTATTGAGAAATGTTATTTTTCTAGCACTTCGTAATGAATATATTTGGATGAAGTCAGAGAAATCTTTTATTCACGTTAGAAGGGTCGAGCTCTTGAAAGTGTGGCAAAAAATTCTGTCATTGTATTCATTAATATAAATGGGTCATCACAGAAGTGATTTTCTTTAATATGAGCAAAAAATGTCCTGTAAATGAATTGATTGATATTTTTTTTTACATGAAAGGGCCACCGGATCCAACGTTCATGGCCACGTCGGACATTGACTAAAGGAAGGAACGAGCGTGTTACCACTGTCCATCGGGGAGCCATGACACGTTTCAATAATAACCAATCATATTTGCTTTTTGAAAGCTGGCTTGCTTAAACCAAGTTAAGTTGATTACGAACATCAGCATGAAGCTGGTTATCTACGTGATAAAAGAGTTAAAGACCAGCATGGGGCAAGTTAAGTTAATACTCCATCATCAGCAATGAAGGGGCAAGGTGTTATAATAGGACCATGTCACCGAATAATGGCGGATACTTGTTTGAATGTCACAGTTTTACGGGACCGGTTCAGTTACCCCGATCAAATGGCTCCACTCTGGCAAAATATTACACTTGGCCTGGAGACTAGTGCCTAAACATTAATAATCATTACAAGAAAAGATTTTATTATAATTTATAGATTATAATTCTCTTAATATTGTAGTTAAAACCATATATAATAATAATAATATATAATACTAAATATATATAGTGACCAACCACTTTGTCTTGTTAGGTCTGCTGCCCATACATCCCCGACACAGAAACCCGCTCCGTGGACCAGTAGCAAAACTATATGATGGACAGTTTCCTCCATCCCCTCTGCCTTAATCAATATTCCTCAAAGACACCTAAATTCCCGAGGAAAGGTAACATTCGGTGATATACTTTTTGAGTAAGGAAAGGTTAAATACATCATTTTCATCAAATAAATATTAAATTTTATCATGTAAGCACCAATATATACTTATTAATAAATATACTCCATTATATAAGAAAAGGTGAATCCTTTATCGGCTAATTTTTATTTATCATTTATGGTATCATTTTTATTACTTTCCCTATATATTTCTATAGTCAGAATACATAACTTCATTGCTAAAGAGTCATAAACGCATGATGATCTCAGCCGTGTACCTGTGGTTAGAAAATGTCTAATCTTATCTGCGGCGATACAACGATCAGCAATGACATAGGTTACACATGTTATATAAGATTAAATCCTAATAAATATAATAATTCAAGAAATTTGTGAAAATAAAAAAATTGAATACAAATTTAAGCTAATTACAATATGCCTAATTCCTTAATATTCCATCTTAGGCTAGTAAAGACATGCCTTATTAATCAAAAATTGTTATTAACAATTAATTAGTTCGCTAGTTAGCTATAGATACAGAACCTACTGCTAAGTAATTTCCTATTCGGGGGGGGGGGATCGAATGCGTCGTTTCACCGTCAATACACAGCCGACCAGTCATTCGGTTTAAATGAAGCTAATAGGCGAGTCAGTGCACATGCTATTAATTAATACTAAAGCCAGCCCCCTGATTTTAAATAAAATGTAAGACAGATATTAATCAGCGATTGATTTTACAAAGCACACAGACAATATAGGTAAAGAAAACCTTTTGAACTAATGTATTTAGTATAAAATTAAACGACATTTACTTTAAAACTGATTTTCAGTACATGAACATGTCACGTATGAAGATTGACACTTATTTCCAGGAGGCGGTGAGGCTTTAAGTGTCTGTCAGCGCTTGTCATTAAAACGAAAGTCCAAGAGAACATGAAAAGCAATTTTACCTCAAATTTACCTTAAAACATGTACATATAAAAAGTGTCATTTTATTAATATGATATCGTCTGTAGTTTTTTTTGGATGAATATGATAAATATACACTCTTTGATTAAGATACATTCTTAATTGTGATTGACTGACGGTTAACTGAGTTTTTTTCGTTAGTTTCATTTTATTTGATTTTATATGATACTTTTGTTAAGTATTCAACAGCTCTGATGGATTGTGTCGGTCATGCTCGGGTTGTTATCACAATCACAAGGAGAGGTACCTTTAGTTTTAATTTCTCCCAACCATTCGTCCTTTTCAAATATACGGAAGTCACGAAAGAACCCTGAGACGAAGACGAATGGTGTGAACTATAAGAATTATGAAAAAAACTGCAATTTTCATCAAGATCCCAACTTAAAGGCGGGACCTGTGCCTTGACGATAGCAACCCCAATCTCTCGGGCTAGCAACTGCAGCTGATTTGCATACTGGCGGTCAGTTTAAATCAACTTACAAAAAGCAGAGACAAAAATAATTATGAGAAAAGGGTGTCAAGAATGAACACTGTAATTCACCTATCACGTATTATACAATTTATTTAGGAAAGACATGCACTCTGTCTGGTGTTGATGGACCTGGACATATAATAAGACTATTTATCATATACGTCACATGTTATGAATCTTAAACCCCCGTCACACTAGAGGCGAAATGAGCCTAAATGCCGTCAGAATGATAATTCTTTGTATATTCCTTGATATTCGAAGTGTATTCTAAAATTTCTGATTGCACTGTGAGTGAATTCCAAATATTCAAAGTGGAGAAATATCAACGGCATTCGAAATGCATTCTAACCTCATTATGACTGCATTCTTAATATTCTTACGCCATTCCAACAGCATTCGAAACATTCTGATCGCATTCGAGGGAGAAACGAAACGGTTAGTCACTTCAAATCCTGCCAGAATGTCCTGAATGCGCCACGAATGAGCCGAAATGCAACTCGAATTCATCCCGATTGCTGCCGGAATCTATTTCGAAAGTAAACAAGTTCAGCTGGAATGCACTTCGCATGCTGTTCACTAATATCCTCCAATTATGTTATAAACGTTGGTTAATTTAATAATCCAATAGCCTTCGGATGAAAAAGATATTCGAATAAAGAAATTAATTACGTATAAAATGGGAAATGAAATAGATCAAATGAATGAAGGGAGCCCATGTTGTTTATCGGAAGAAAAAAAATATTCTCACTCAAAATTCGTACACCCTATATACGCCTCACGTCTACTTCTATATTTGATTTCTTGACCTGCATAATCAGCCATTCTTTACTTATTTTTTTTTTGGTGGGGGGGGGGGGGGGGGGGGGTCCTGAAGAATCCTAGCACAAGTGATCTGTATATCATGAATAACAGCCAAACAGCCTCTGCGAAAAAACAGGATAAAAATATGTGACATTCAGTCGCTACTACCTCATAACAAAATTATTTATCATATATAACCGTGGATTTTTTTCGGCTGCATCTAGTTATTATTACTAGTATTATCAAATAACCTGATATTGTAATTATACATACATTCATTCATTGGATTATTTAAGTGGGCACGGCTAAGTTTATGTGATAATTGTATTAAAAATGTTCTCATCTACGTACATTTTTAAGTTTGCATACCACTGTACCATGTACAATTATTAACATCTCGTGCATTTTTATGGTTTCGTGGTTTATTTTTCTCAGCTAATTTTGCGCTGGATAAAAATATTCAGCATGAAGTGGGTTCCGTGCGGAACTTCCGGCTTATAAAGGTTTCAAATAACAATATTTAAACCCGGTTGACGGACGACATTACAGCATTCCGCTGGTAGATGAATGCTACGCCATCTGTTGACTTCTAGAGTACTAAATGAATGTCTGCTCGAGCTGCAGAATAAGCTTTTTTTAATATTACATTTATATCTTCATAACCCTTTTTAAAATAGCTCCTCATGTTTTAAATTGTTAAAGTAATTTTGCATCGTACGAGCATAACTTTTAATCTTGGATGTAAACATACATGACCAAGACAGCATGACCACTAATAGCTCCGAAGGTCTTCTCTGAAATCAGACCTGTTATTTCGATTCCGAAATCCTTTGAATAAGTCATAAGAAAATGTTTACAAAATATAATAATCCGTTTAGCTGTGTCCAACTTGCAAGTTTTTTTTTGTGACACGTTTTGTATAATGTATATGAATATAATATTTTGTATAGTATATATATATATATAATTTTACATATATATATATATATATATATATATATATATATATATATATATATATATTTATTTATTTAATGACGCGTTTTCTGGTGTTTAGCCCCTTCAAATTCGCCCAGCACATTTCCGTATTAGTTTCTGTACCTACCACGACATGAACGAAAAACACATATCTGCAATCCTGCGACGGACCTAGCCATGGGTACACGACTGAGTACTGGGCTGGTAAGCCTAACAGAGAGCCGAATGGCGTCATCGCAAAGGGACACTTTTGCAAATTTTTGCACAGTTGTGTTTATTGACGCGTCAGCATCTAAAAGAATGGTTCATTATACAAAGTGAGTACGGCCGGCATACATGCATGGGAACTGTTAGATTTTTAATGGCTGCACGTCAAGTAAAATCAAGGTTTTGTAAATATGCACCCAAATTGCAACAAACATCGGGATTCCCCCGGCTGTACTAAATCCTGACCATGCTTCAACTAAGGCAATTGATGGTAATACTGACAGTTGTAATTTTTGGGCGATCTTTCATTTCTTAGCAAGACTGCAGAAAAACAGAGAAGATATATTGTCTCTCCAACCCAGTCCCCCGAGACTTCCTTCATAGAGCTGGCAAATTCAATTTTCTTGCCGGAACTGATGACTTTTGTTATCACAGTAAACTTGATGAGTATTTACTCGTTCGCATTTACTTGGTTCTCGGTGGACGTGGTGCTTTTACAAAATTGAAAATTCCCAATCAAAACATATTTTTTTTATTACTGCAGACTAGACTGATTGTTTAACCCTAAACATCTTCCGTTCTCTATGTGAACTACATCAAAGCCTTATAAAGCATGGACTTACTGGTACTAGTATATGTATGCCATAATGTGCTACCTATGTATTCATATATTGTTCCTTCGATATTACTTTTAGATGCATTGGCTTCCAATATCAACCTTTATTGGACCATACACTTCTGTTGCTGCTGATCTATCATGGCCCGAACATATTTCTTACATTTGTATTAAAGTCAATAAATGAATAGGATTGCTAAGACGTCTGAAATATAACATGAGGAGAAATACACTGGACCACCTGCACAAATCACATGTTCGTTCAATCCTCGAGTATGGATATTTAATATTTGATAAAATGAGCATAACTAACTGTAAACAAACTCGAAAATATCCAATACGAGGCTGCTAAGCTGGTCACAGGTGCACTGTAAGCAACCAGTTATGAAAAACTTTCATCTGAACTTGGCTGACATACGTTAGAAAGCAGAAGAACAAAATCAATGCTATGGCTGTTCTATAAGTTTTAACATGGTCTGTGTCCAGTGCTCATGTCACGATTAATGTGCGGGTGAGTCTCAGACGTTACACCTTGGAACCTAAGAAACGCTAGTGACTTCCGCCCGACTCGAGCAAGAACAGAAAAAAACAAATCACCATTCATTCCATCTTGCACAGTCCCATGGAATTCATTAGACGCATCTTTATATAAACATGTCTATAAATACTTTTAAATCCTCTCAGAACAAATACCTCTGTTTAGCGTACGATCACCCATTATATAATAATTATGAAAGACGACAACAGAATATTTGGATTTCAAGACTTAAGCTGGGACATAGCTGTCACCAGGATCATGTATACAGACATGGTCCGCCCGAAGCAATCGACGTCCACACTGTGGGATGGATGAAACATTAGTTCATTTTCTTAATGTGTCCGAACTAAGAAATCGCACGACAACTGCTCCTGAAACAAATAAATAACATTATCCCTGATATAAAATCTTCCTTAATGTCTAATTCAGGCAGACGACAAAGTGATAAATTTATGCCCATCTGATTACATTGGTCTTCAGATTTAACGTTAGAGTCAACAAATGTATACTTGATTAGTATTCACATATCTTAAATCAACAAGACGCTTTTTATGCTGACCAGTGAACCGAGTCAAAACAATTTAAGATTAGGCCTACACATTTTGTCCTTTATATTAAGATTCGTCTCATCATATACTGAAACATTGCAGGTATTTTTATTATTATGCATAATGTCATGTAATTTTAATGTGAAATATTATCTTTATTTTGTGAAACGTCTACCCGAGTAGTATTTTTAATCCCTGAACTTTTTTACTTGCACTACAGATGTATTTACCCGGCTTTGCTGCTTGCTCTTTATATCTTATCTTGTATGAATATGATGGATACATTGTATTAAGCATGATCGATAAAGATTTTCTCGGTTTTCATATCTGAACATATCAATATTAAATGCTTTGCACCGTTTGCATATTATTAGGACCTATCTTAAATATTTTTATATATTGTTATAACGGATTTATGTTATACATATTGTTTGAAAAATTCACCTTAATTTTTAATGTATGCTTGGAGAGTACCTATATAAGCGCTTAAGATAAGATAAGATAACATTTATCCATCGAAGAGACTATGACCACCGGTTTAAGTAAACAAAAATCGATCCAACTACTGAAGGTTTTTGTTTAAATGTTGTACGTGACAATGACATGAGGGCAGGAATGTTCCGGTGACATAGAATGAATCTAACAATTGTAATTCCACACTTCACGGCATATCTTCAAGAATCCTTATGAGTTACATATTTATGTATGACTTTCCTATGCTTCTTTTGAATTGCAAGCACTAAAGATGACATTCTAATTACGTTAGTAGATTGTTCCATAATCCACTCAGCGCCTGAATTATTCTTAAAGCTTCGATATAATCAGTGTTCTTCACCCAGTCAGTCGGCCTGTTGCGAAAAGAATGCATTAAGTTTTCATTATGGATTCCTCTTTAAATTCGACAAAATGAAATTTGAAAATACACCTTTAAAGAGTTCCTGTATGAAACGGATTAAAGTTTCATTTGGATGGGGAGAGGTTTCAGGGGGTTAAAACGGTTACCCTTATTTTGAGAAATTACCATGTTTTGCAGTTATTTAAAATTTTCTAAATATTTCCTTTTCGGTAAATTAACCATTCATGTCTATATCACCCCCCCCCCCCCGCTACCCTCAATCTAGAAATATTGATATTTTTTTTTACTCATCTTTTTAAACTGACGCTTTGTCTATAGATGATAATAATATTTTACAGTATATATTATAGATAATAATTTGTACCAGAATAAAGGTCATAACTATAGTTTGTTTTAGATATTCATATACATATATTTGTAGCAGAACTGTGACTTTGCTGCAAAAGACTTTTAAAAACTACAAATAAAGAGCGAGGGATTAAGTAGTTCTCGACTCTTTCTTATTTGTTACCTTACCACTCATATAAATAGATGTAAAGTCGGAGATCGTCTATTCGATAGGCCTATACTGTTTAAATTCCTATGAAGTTGAGGCTGCGGAATCGAGATCGCGACTGATTGATGCTGGATCGTCAGGCAGATCATGGCATTGACCTCGGGGACTGATGCACGAAATTCAAACAGTCTTAGTCATTACCAACTTTTGGCAGCTTGTAACGTTTGTTTTTAGAATAGCTTTACCTCCTAATAAATGCGTCTACTTTCAGATCCCCGCCGACTGAAACTGACAATCAGCTAAGACCATATTATTATGTGTCCATGTACTGCGGAGGTAGAAGTGTATATATATAGTATATCTATATGTATATAAATCTAAAAGTGCAATTTAGTGATCTACCAAAGACTGGCTTCTATACTGACGGTCTTTCCTTATTTTTCTTGCTTCCTTAAGGAGCTCACTGGATTATTCCATCGACCTGCACAAATTTAATATTTAATATTCACATAATCATTAAAAAAATAAGACAACATCAAGTGAAAATTAGCCAGTTTGTGACAAATCACCTATTCTGCACTTATACTATTATATATATATATATATATATATATATATATTTATAAATATATATATATATGTATATGTGAGACACAAAAAGAGAAAAGTAGTCGTTATTTTGATGTGGCCGTTAAACTGTGATGTTCATAATTTGAGTTTTATTATATATATCGGCCGAATCAGTGAATGGTGGATGTTTGCTCTATTAGAATGTAGATTTAAAGTTTAACTTTTGAGTCGATGCTAATGCCAATAGAATTAGAGCACTGTTATATTTCAGAATTGTGTGCGTTGTGCAACAGAGATCATTATTGTCTTCAAGTCAGTTTGACTGTAGTATTATATATACGATCTATCTGGAGATTTATACTTAAGGTCCAGTTGGATGTGCCTAATACCTATAAATGAACGTATTAAATGTATTTCTATGAGAAATATTCTAACTTAATTGACAAAACCAGAAGCAGAATTAGATGGTTTTACTGAGTAACGTAACTCCGGTATTTACGGCACCATCAGCGCCTGTTTATGTAGGAAGCTTTCTCAATATACTTCCTAATAACAATTACGGTAACAATAATGCCAGTAGCGGATTTTCTAATGGCTTAGCAGTTGTAATAACAAGAAGATAGATACTCTCACCGGCATTTCCTGTAATATTTTTTTTGTAATAACGTTAGCTATTGGCATATATAGGCGTCATAAGAATTAGATTTAGGATGAATTATTGTATTACTGCACCTGTCACGAACAGACTCAATGTAAGGATGATTATTTGAGAATGAGCGTATACTTTAAACCATCATGAATATATATATATATATATATATATATATATATATATGCCGGCAACAAAAGGACAGTAAGCTGGGTCCAGAGACAGGGAGACAGACGGAACAGACTGTTGTAAGGCCCATGAGACCAGTACTCTCGGAACATCGTTTCAAGCTTCCATTAATAACACAGAGCGCCAAGTGATGTTGACGTAGACAGCTTGGTCCCGCCGGGCCAAAGTTGTTTAGGAGAAAGAGACCGAATAAAAAAGCTCCTTCCATCAGTTTCTTTTACAATAGCCCCCCCCCCCCCCCCCCCGGTGAAACGAAAGCGAGACTCGCGACCATGATGGTTTTGACCATTAGAGGTGCACTTGTAAGGCAACCTGTCAGGTAGAGGTGCGGACCGGACCGGCCTAACCCCTGGTGACCGGTCCATCACATAAGCGGACCGGTACTGGTCCGGTCTAGCTGTAGGCGGTCCGGAGGTTGACCGGTCCAACCGTTCCGGTCCAATTATATTAATATCTTTAAAAATAAATTAAAAATCGTATTTTTTTATTTTGCTCATATTCTACATAATAGTTTCATTATATATATTTGTTCATGTAGTTAACAAAACCGTATACCACATACACAGAAAACCACGCAAAAATTGTAATATTATAGTCTATACGTAAATCGCAAGATCGTGGTTTGGGCTTTAATGACAAGAGTGGAATATTTTGTTTTACTATGCGGGGCATGATGGTCAGAGTGAGAAGGATGGGTTGAGCTGATTCAAATAATATGCTGGGCGGGAATGAAATTACAGCTGAAAAGTGATGTTCTGGTTTAAGTGCGAATTGAAAATAGAAACTCATTAATCCAAAAATGTTACTCATTTAATATATAGACTATATAAGCCTGTGTATTTTAAGTATTCTGCATAGAAATTTTACTTATTATACTTCGATACACAGTGATATGGAGATAAAGCATCAGCATTGTGCAACACAGCAGGGGACGAGAATTTTAATGCTGAACATGTCACTTTAATCATAAGTTAAATAACACTGACCCCTTTATTGTTACTCACAGAATAACACTTGTATAATACTATACCTTTGCAGTTGCCATTGCTTTCAGTACATTTTTCGTAGCTAAAGAGTCTTTCTTTGAAAGGTTAATTACATCCTGCCCATAGCAAGGTTTCAAGGCTGACACTAAATGCATAAATTCATATGTTTTGCTTTTTATAGTTTTGCCAAGTCGTGTATCCAGGAGAAAGTTCAGTGTCACAAACATTCACTCTCCGATTTATTAAAGTTGGAGGGTATGGACACTATATATAAACAAAGTCAATGGACTCTGATAATCAAAATACCTCGAATACATTCACTGACCTAGCTCTCCACCGTGTCGCCAAACATGGTAAAGGATCAGCGATATCATATTCATAAGTCAAAATACATGAAACAGGCATCCTACTGTTAAAGTTGCTGTTCTCTGTTAAACATACCGCTGAATTATATCCACAAGTTACACTACATATGTGTAATTTCGACGAAGGCAGATTTTATGTTAAATATGTAGCACTCAGACACCACATTCCTCACCCAACATTCCAGTTCCCCAACATTCCAAATATTGTCAGGATCCTAAACAAGAGTTGCAGCATGGCACATTATCGACGGAAATGTAAACCTCAAGAGAAACGGTTGTCACGGTTCACCAACTCGATATTTGCGTCACAACACAACTCTCCTAGCTGAGAGATGGACGACCCCGTCTGGTCACACCTATATGCACTAACCTGCATATAGCAATCTGTGGAAATCCCCTTAATGGAATTCAAACTACAAGTTACCATGCACCTCTGGATAATGACGGCCTTGTTCTCGGCCCACACAATCACATTTCTATTTTGAGCAAATGGAAAGATTCTTTAAAAAGTCATGGTTTCTTCCTAGGTCGTTACCTAACCGTGCACTAATTGTTTAAATCAAAATATTAAGAAAAAAGTCGATACACGTCATGTCTTCGCCACAAATGCCAGAAGAACGCCGGAGAGAGCTCCAATTTTTACTGACACGATGACGCCGGCCTGTCACCTCTCGCGACCTTCCTTACTAACACAGCGACACCGGTCATTAACCTCCCCCGACCTTCTTTACTGACACGACAACGCCGGTCTGTCACCTCTCGCGGCCTTCCTTACTAACACGACAACGCCGGTCATTAACCTCCCGCGACCTTCTTTACTGACACGACGACGCCGGTCTGTCACCTCTCGCGACCTTCCTAACTAACACGACAACGCCGGTCGTTAACCTCCCGCGACCTTCTTTACTGACACGACGACGCCTGTCTGTAACCTCTCGCAACCTTCCTGCTGACACGACAACACTGGTCATTCACCTCTTGCGACATTCCTTACTGACACGATGACGCCGGTCTTTCACCTGTCGCTACATTCCTTACTGACACGATAACACCGGTCTGTCACCTATCGCGACCTTCCTTACTAACACAGCGACAACGGTCTGTCACCTCTCGCGACCTTCCTTACTAACACAGCGACACCGGTCTGTCACCTCTCGCGGCCTTCCTTAGTAACACGACAACGCCGGTCATTAACCTCCCGCGACCTTCTTTACTGACACGACGACGCCGGTCTGTCACCTCTCGCGACCTTCCTTACTAACACGACAACGCCGGTCGTTAACCTCCCGCGACCTTCTTTACTGACACGACGACGCCGGTCTGTCACCTCTCGCAACCTTCCTGCTGACACGACAACACTGGTCATTCACCTCTTGCGACATTCCTTACTGACACGATGACGCCGGTCTTTCACCTGTCGCTACATTCCTTACTGACACGATAACACCGGTCTGTCACCTCTCGCGACCTTCCTTACTAACACAGCGACAACGGTCTGTCACCTCTCGCGACCTTCCTTACTAACACAGCGACACCGGTCTGTCACCTCTCGCGGCCTTCCTTAGTAACACGACAACGCCGGTCATTAACCTCCCGCGACCTTCTTTACTGACACGACGACGCCGGTCTGTCACCTCTCGCGACCTTCCTTACTAACACGACAACGCCGGTCATTAACCTCCCGCGACCTTCTTTACTGACACGAGGACGCCGGTCTGTCACCTCTCGCGACCTTCCTGCTGACACGACAACACTGGTCATTAACCTCTTGCGACATTCCTTACTGACACGATGACGCCGGTCTTTCACCTGTCGCTACATTCCTTACTAACACGATGACACCGGTCTGTCACCTCAAGCGACCTTCCTTACTAACACAGCGACACTGGTCTGTCACCTCTCGCGACCTTCCTTACTAACACAGCGACACCGGTCTGTCACCTCTCGCGACCTTCCTTACTAACACAGCGACACTGGTCTGTCACCTCTCGCGACCTTCCTTACTAACACAGGGACACCGGTCTGTCACCTCTCGAGACCTTCCTTACTAACACAGCGACACCGGTCTGTCACCTCTCGCGACCTTCCTTACTAACACAGCGACACCGGTCTGTCACCTCTCGCGACCTTCCTTACTAACACGACAACACCGCTCATTAACCTCTCGCGACCTTCCTGCTGACACGACAACACTGGTCATTCACCTCTTGCAACATTCCTTACTGACACACTGACACCAGTCTGTCACCTCTCGCAACCTTCCTTACTAAAACAGGTACACCGGTCTGTCACCTCTCGCTACCTTCCTTACTGACACGACGACGCCGGTCTTTCACCTCTCACTACCTATCTTACTGACACAATGACGCCGGTCTTTCATCTCTCACTACCTTCCTTACTGACACCATGACGCCGGTCTTTCACCTCTCGCTACCTTCCTTAATGACACGACGATGCCGGTCTTTCACCTCTCACTACCTATCTTACTCACACGATGACGCCGGTCTTTCATCTCTCACTACCTTCCTTACTGTCACGACGACACAGGTCTTTCACCTCTCACTACCTATCTTACTGATACGACGACGCCGGTCTTTCATCTCTCACTACCTTCTTTACTGACACGATGACGCCGGTCTTTCACCTCTCACTACCTATCTTACTGACACGATGACGACGGTCTTTCACCTCTCGCTACCTTCCTTACTGACACGACGAAGCTGGTCTTTCACCTCTCACTACCTTCCTTACTGGCACGATGACGCCGGCCTGTCACCTCTTGCCGACCTACCTTACTGGCACGACGACGACTGGTGTGTCAGCTCCCTCGACCTTCCCTCTTGGCACGACAATGCCGGTCTGTAACCCACTTGCGACCTTCCTTACTGACACGACGACACAGGCCTGTCACCTCTCGCGACCTTCCTTACTGACACGACGACACAGGCCTGTCACCTCTCGCGACCTTCCTTACTGACACAACGACAACTGGTGTGTCAGCTCCCTCGACCTTCCCTCTTGGCACGACAATGCCAGTCTGTTACCTCTTGCGACCTTCCTTACTGACACGATGACACAGGCCTGTCACCTCTCGCGACCTTCCTTACTGACACAACGACGACTGGTGTGTCAGCTCCCTCGACCTTCCCTCTTGGCACGACAATGCCGGTCTGTTACCTCTTGCGACCTTCCTTACTGACACAACGACGACTGGTGTGTCAGCTCCCTCGACCTTCCCTCTTGGCACGACAATGCCGGTCTGTTACCTCTTGCGACCTTCCTTACTGACACGACGACACAGGCCTGTCACCTCTCGCGACCTTCCTTACTGACACAACGACGACTGGTGTGTCAGCTCCCTCGACCTTCCCTCTTGGCACGACAATGCCGGTCTGTAACCTCTCGCGACCTTCCTTACTGACACAACGACGACTGGTGTGTCAGCTCCCACGACCTTCCCTCTTGGCACGACAATGCCGGTCTGTTACCTCTTGCGACCTTCCTTACTGACACGACGACACAGGCCTGTCACCTCTCGCGACCTTCCTTACTGACACAACGACGACTGGTGTGTCAGCTCCCTCGACCTTCCCTCTTGGCACGACAATGCCGGTCTGTTACCTCTAGCGACCTTTCTTACTGACACGACGACACAGGCCTGTCACCTCTCACGACCTTCCTTACTGACACAACGACGACTGGTGTGTCAGCTCCCTCGACCTTCCCTCTTGGCACGACAATGCCGGTCTGTTACCTCTTGCGACCTTCCTTACTGACACGATGACACAGGCCTGTCACCTCTCGCGACCTTCCTTACTGACACAACGACGACTGGTGTGTCAGCTCCCTCGACCTTCCCTCTTGGCACGACAATGCCGGTCTGTTACCTCTTGCGACCTTCCTTACTGACACGACGACACAGGTCTGTCACCTCTCGCGACCTTCCTTACTGACACAACGACGACTGGTGTGTCAGCTCCCTCGACCTTCCCTCTTGGCACGACAATGCCGGCCTGTCACCTCTCGCGACCTTCCTTACTGATACAACGACGACTGGTGAGTCAACTCCCTCGACCTTCCCTCCTGGCATGACAATGCCGGTCTGTCACCTCCCGCGACCTTACTAACTGGCATGACTACACTGGTCTGTCACCTCTCACGACCTTCCTTACTAACACGACGACGAGAGTCTGTCACCTCTTGCGACCTTCCTTACGGACAGGACGACGCTGGTCTGTAACCTTCCGCGACCTTCCTGTTCACACACGGTGGCGATGACTGAGCATAGGCTTTGGACCCCCCCCCCCCCCTCACTTTTTGGCCCAAGCGTGGAGGCCAGTGTGGCTTTTCTTTAAAAAATTACGTAAATTCCATAAATGGAAATCCATTGTATTTCTTCTAGTCAACTGTAGGCCTCACGTGAAAACAGCTGAGACATTCCTTAATTGAGTGTGTTTATATAGGTCAGTAATGTGTAAGTTTTAGAGGTAAGGGTTTTAAATATAATGCAATTCATTTTAGGGAAAATGGTTGGAAATATACTTGTATGCTTAATATTTAAACTGATAACCTGATAGAGATGTCTGCTTTGAAATATAACATTTTTTTTATATTGCTCAATGTGTAATTTAATATGACTGAAATCGGGTCAGTATTCAAAAAATTAATTGATCATGGTTATATTTATTTTAATTACAACTTATACTTCATGTAAGTTTGAAAATGGTATGTGTTTTGCCTCTCAGTAGGCCTATATTTCTTTCGTGCATGCCTATGTTTTTGAGTAAAATTAAAACCCAGTAACGGATCTGAAGTTTTATTAAGATTTGAAAGAGACTATATTAGGGTATAAATATTTTTAAGTTGGCACACATGATGCTGAAAATTCAATATTCATTATTCCGTATTTATCGCGTGGTGCAGCATGTGATTACAAGTAGGAAATGGATATATTATGTTTTATTTTTTCAAACGTTTCTAAATCATGCGAGGGCCGGGGATACCCCGTCCCTCACCCTTCCCCTTTCGCTACACTTGCTGAATGCGACCAACCCCCCCCCCCACACCCCCAACATTTAAATTTATATGTCATTTACTCGCGCCCCCCCCCCCCCGAATAAGCCCCCCCCCCCTTTTTAAAAACGTCCAAAGCTTATGCTAAGCATAGAAGGATGGAAATCTGGAATATCTGTACTGTTCTACAAGACTGTTTCTTGGATATTTCTGTATAGAGTCGGAAAGTCACAATTTTACAATTAATGTATTATCTCAGAGGGCATTTATGACATTATAGTTAACGCGAAACACTGTCGCAAATGCAGTGCACATTAACGAATTCCAAGTTGCACAAAAGAAAACTCTTAAATAATATAACACTGAATATAAGCATTGGACCTGTATTAAGGCCCTATTTGACTGCCTGAGTGATTTATACCATAGTGCCATGTATTGTATAACACGCATGCAGTACTCCACTTACACTAATGAGCTCCATTTTCACCCATTAATTATCCAATACAACTTCACACTCGGTGTCCCCAGTGAATCCATTACAGAGATGTATGATTCTCCGGGAATCTTTAAAATTATGGTGACAGTTTTTATCAATATATGAAATCAGTTATGTAAGATACACTTACTGTAAATCAACATAAGGCAAATTGCCTCTCTATATTCCTTAAAATATATTGTGTTAGCATTTCTTTGTACCACAAATACGGACGCCCATGCAAAGTACATATAGTCTTCCTGCATGCGACTAACTTCTTCTAGGGACATAGTCTAATTTTTATAAACTCCAGTCATTAACGAACACGCATGCGCAGTAACAAGGAAAATCGAGAGGTGGATGGTGGCAAATAGCTGCTTACCTCTAAGTAACATTAATTCTGTATATATATAGTTTATGACACTATATGAATTAAAAGCAATGTCTCATTTTACTGTACAAGAAAAGACATAACAGTCTTCTATGGTCAAACCCGCTCCAAGAAGGCTATAGAAGAGACATTTGCCATAGAGTTATGTAGAGTCAAGCCATTGTTTTTGTAACTGACAAAGTTATGACAAAGTAATTAATGCACCACTGCAAGTAAATATTGAGCACACACGTATATATCTAATAATACTAATGTCATAATAGACTTAAATATTTACATGGATTTAGCAAGTTAAATTGCTCAGAGTGAGGGTTTCTATGTTTTACTGATGGATTGGATTCTTTGCCATACTGATGTCACTTTTATGTAAATGAATAACTTGAATGTTCTGAAGTTTGTATTTTATACTCTATAAAGAGTGCCATACCGGCTACTGCATGAACATATTTTCTGACAAATGCGAAAGTCAAAGGACAAACCACGTGATATCCGAGATAAAGGTACGGTTACCACCAGAGTGGTGAGCGCTGAAGTGGCATTAGAAGGAATACACGGCTGATATGGCTAAACCTCTTACACCAATAGATGTGACGTCGTGATGAATCCACAGCAATGAATACATGGTTACTGGGTGAGAATTAACGGGTTTGTTTGATATCCCGCGCACTGACTGCGCTCACATCGTAAATCCCTTGTTCTATTATAGCGTCTAGACAACACGCCCGCGGGATGTTTAATGCGTCACCGACAGGCTCTGGGCGTGGCTGGTACCCAGGACAGGCTTCCTGCTGTGGAACCTCGCACAGTGACTGCTCCAGTGCATCCTCTTCTTTGTTCAATATCGTACTTTAATACGAGTGTCTTACATATATTGACTCATCTACACTTCCACTCGCTACTTCCCTGCTACTCACCATATACTGTATGGTCACTATGGTCACATACTACGTACACCGTCACTCACTGTGTTAGTTTCACTCTTACTCATTAACTTCATTGTCTCTCTAGCGTCCATTGTCACTCACTTCATGTACTGTCACTCAGTACGTGCATAACGTAAACCGTCACTCGATGAGCATGCACATTGTCATTCTCTCTGTACTCAGTCACTTAGTACACTAGCTGTCACTATGTACACCGCTAATAACTATGTACTCTGTCACTCACTTTGCAAACTATCCGGTGACACTAGCCTACTTGTAGGACAGATTTGCTTAACGGAAAGGTATATATTAATCCATTTGTCAATATCCAAAAACTGCTTTGTAGTATATATAGTTAAACTATTCAAGTATTTTGATCATGACACTTCTAAATGTTATAGATTACAATTCATGAAATGATTAACCAGATATCCAACACTTCTTAATGACCGGGAGGGGTTCCAGTCTTACGTAGAAGAAAGTAAAAAAAAAAAAAATCTTGTATGTTGAAAATATTGACAGAATAAATATGAATTGGTTGCATTATACGAAAATAAAATTAGACTATTTCCAACACTTAACATAAACATTATGCAGAATAAATAAGTTCAAAATATGAAGTCAAAAGCTATCCTTAACCAAATGTTTTGCGGGCGTTTTGCTGGTGCAACAAAGATAACGAAATAACAGGTACCATTGGATATTTGATATGGATGATAGGAACGGACTTTGTTTGCTTAGCTTACAGAGTGGCGAGAAGCACTCATACTATCCTTACAGATTAGATCACATGTTATACTGGATAGTACTTTTCGTTCTAGTACAAAAGGTTGAGTTTTGGGCTGCAAGAGCTGATTCTTTCATTAGGTTTACTGTGCCCTGAGGAGTGATAAAGTGTTAAAATGGCAGAATTTCAATACATAAACTGATACCAGCTGACAGAAGAACGGTTCATCCTTCATCAGGAATGTTTCTGTTTCATCATCAGGAATCTCTGGCATAAACGGAACTCTGATACGGAAGCTGACATCTTTTGAATGTGGAAGAAGAGCAAGAACCTGTCAATCCAACAGCGTCTGATTAAATCTGATTAACTGCCACTCAATGAAAAGCCGATGCCCAAATTAGTATTGTGTCAGAACTGACACTGATAAAGCTACATGTCCACTCGTACTGAAGCCGTGTGAGTGCGGTGCGGGCCACACATGTCACGTTTTTGTGTTTTTAAATATAAAATGGCACAAAGTGTCCACGTACGTTTCCGTATAAGTCATTAATGTGGGGACTCGAGTCCGTTTTTAGCGACTTGGACATAGACTCGATGGTTCTGGACTCGTACTTGTACTCGGAGGTAAGAAGAAATCAGGCAGAGTCCATCTCAAATCTAATAAAAGTAAACTCTGTCACATATTATAAATAATTATTAAAATGTGCGAACTACTAACAGAATATTACAAAATAATAACACTACACATACCAAGCTTTGCACAGTATCGGGAGCTATAAATGTAATGTACATGATAACCTGGAATTTCCAGTTTGCTCTTTAAGGATATTTGTATTGGACTCGGACTTAGACTAAGGTTCCAAATGACTCGGGCAGGAATCTCAAGGACTCTGACTTTGACTCTAGTGGCCTGGACTCGGACTAGCACTCGGACTTTGATGGTGTAGACTCGACTACAACACTAGTAATTAATATACTACACACTCCAATTAGCCAAAAAAAAAACTTCAAACGTACACGGAGTGGCACCGCCCACCGAGGACAATCTTTTTCTGTAGTATTTTTCTGCACACCTACACAAGACATACAAGTGGAAGTGTGGCTTAATTCTAAAATACTGTGACGATACTTCTAAGTAAATTTATCAACAGAACGGTGTACACGTAAATTTATAAAAGTTTCTATTTGCATTATACAACTTGGGTAGTTTGCTCTGCAATAAATTTATAGTAACTAGCTTCCTACGTTAATATTACATTTAATTTGCGTTATATCGACGGGTGATCCGCAGAATAAATATTAGACAAATATTTATATTATGCAAAAAATAAATAACATTTGATTTACATTATATTCGGGGATGTTTCGCGTAAACATTACGTAAATATTGCATTATAAGGGCGGGTCTTTCATTTTAACGTGTGTCCCAATACTTGTTGGTGCATATGAAGTTGAATCAAATAGCAAAACTGGTGACAGACCGTACAGAACATATCAATATTTTATCGCCTTCGCCAGGAAGATATACATTCATTCCCATTCATGAGGGTGGGTGTGCGCGCGTGTGTGTGTGTTTGTGTGGACCCGATTCTTGTTATTGCTACATGCGACCTCAGATCCTTGGACAACCACTCAACCACGGGTACCATTCAACCTGCAAAAGTCAAACACTCACGGGAGACAATTAAAACACTCCAACAATTCTTTATCTTATTTGCTAGTTAACGAAAACTGAATTTGTGGATCTGTTATTTAACTGGCAAAACCAGCTCCAAAAACGTTCAAGTTTTGATCAATATCTGTTAAATTGAAGACAGTGATTTCCCTAGCGAGAGATAACTGTCCGGCCAACACTTCACGTCATGTCCATGCCTGAGGTACTGATATTTGTAAAAAATGCAGAGAATAATAACGGAAAGTATAAAGTATAAAACACTGTTATAAAAGATAATGTATAGAACCGCCTAGTGGCAATATAAATAATCTACACACACGCTCGATATATAAATTTGCTTACAGGTCGCTACTCTTCTAAGTAAGCGAGGTGTACTTATTAAGATATATGACGAGATGTCATCAGTTGCTATAGCTGCAACCGTACACTGGTTATGTATAGGTTTATTATATGTTAAGTATAGTTTAGGAGTAATATATATGTAGGGTTCCTATAAATTCTTGAAATACTTAAGAAAGTATATTCAAAATTTGAATGTTTTTGCATTATGTATTTTCTTAAACATTTTACCCACAAGAACCTTAAATTTTAGCGGACACTGGCAGACAAAGAAGAGAAAAGCATTTTTTGATATATCAGTCTCAAGTTCTCATATTTTGTAACGAGGATATCTACATCAATGCTGATTAAAGAAAAGAACAATGTTCGAGGACTGGACGGTTAAAGCAGTGTATCAAAGAAAAAAAAAAGGAAAATAATATCCGACAATTTGTGGGAAGCCTGATATACAAATTTAAATTTGTTTCCGTGTATGTAATAATACCCGCCTTTCATCCATGTGTTACATTTCTTTTTAATTAAATTGAACATGTTAGTTTTGATAAACCTACTCAGTATTAGCAGCAGCCATATGTCGCTCCATCTGGCTTATTGATTTACTCCCTGAACACAGAAGCACATGGCGTTGGTGTTATGAATAACAAAAAAAAATCAGTTTTTGTGGTAAAAAGAAAACATTGACCAAGGACCATATTGAAAAAAATAGTTTACGGACTGAATAAGCCATCTGAATAAGCCATCATAATGCCGTAATTTAGGAAAGGAAAAAACCAAGGTGAACAGATCTGCTTGGATTTTTGTCTTGAAACTTGACATAAAATATGATAAACGTCTACATTACATCAGGGGCGTCAAATCCTAGGGGATGGGGGGGGGGGGGGGTGGGTTATATCTCTATTCAACGACCGAGTTCATGCAGACCATGCCCGGCCGCCCCATGTTTTTATAAATCAGTGCGCCCATTCAGGCTACGCCAACCTGGACCAGGCTTTGGTTCCGCACGCCCATCTAGACCACGCTCATTAGGACTGACACTGAATTGATAACACCGAATTATCGACTTTGGTTCCATTACCGACATTATCATAAAATGTTATACCTAAACCTGGTTTAGAATTAATCTAAACTGGAAACATAATTGATACTTTTGAAGCATGTCTTTATTATATATATTTATATATATTGTCCCCAAAAAGGTGTCTATAAAAAGGGCGACACCCTCCCCCCCTCCCCACATCACACGCCTTTGAGTCCCCCCCCCCCCCCCCCACACACACACACATCCCACTAGCTAGGCCATTTTATGCTGATGGGATAACTAATATTACAGTCCGTTTAATAAAAAGAACCCCATAGTTTCTGTTTAAGAACCGTCCAGTCAGAGCTGTGATCCCAGGCGCAAAAATACAGATTACAAATGTTTAATAAATTAATATAATCTTCACGGTTCGCCAACCATACAGTTTGCTACCTGACTGCAATATCGTACGCACAAAATATGTCATAAATACATCATATATGCAACATTTTTGCATTTAGTTTTCATGGTCAAAAACTCCAAAGCCTTAAATATCATTTATTTAACAGTTCCGTAGTATTAAATTTGGTCTATCCAACTTCGTGTGCCTTATTGCTGTATGGGTCTATACAAAATATCACTAAGGACATTTAAAGTGTCTCAGCCGGCGGGATTTATTACAAAACATGTTCTTGAAAAGTTTCAGTCAAGTGATATGTAACCCTTTTCTTAGATCCTAGATCAGTGGGACAGATATGTTTATAACATCTGTATGTTTCTCTCTGTATTTTATGCACTGGTTTATGTCCTTAGTATAAAAAAAATAAATAAAAAATCTAATTAAGAAATTCTAATTCCTTGTGAAATGGTCCTCCATTGCCAATAACTGATGTTTATGCTCTAGTAAACTGTCAGGAACGCAAGCAACAATCAATATATGTAGCAGATTACAGCAGACAAAACAACAAAATTGTAAATACACAGCTATTGAGCCTACAGTGGTAATAATACCACGGATTGCATTAAATACATATAAAGTACATCATTACTAGGAAGCCACGGCAACCACATTAAAAAACGCGAGAGAAGGCCTTCCTCTAACAATAAACTGGAAACAGCTGCTTCGTTGATCATAACAGAGCGTTTCATATTAATTTATGTAACAATAATGTCGTCCATAGATTTTCTTCCTGAACATTTTTTTTTCAATTATTTTAAGATACAGCATTGTTTACGACAAAAGTTATTTTACATATTTTTGATAAAAAAAAAAAAAATTCCTGAAAAAAGGTAAGTCTGTTGACGGACTTCTGTGGTCTAGACTGTGCCCAACGGTCGTGTTTAGCTCACAAACCAGTGCGCCTTTTGGGGAGTTCATTTGTTGTATGACCAGCAAAAAAGATGGTTTTACAAGCAGGACCGAGTCTTGTTTACTCCACTTTATTCCTTTGCCATAGCCTTTTCATGCAGTTATAAACTGAAATGAAATTTCTTCAGATGGTCATAGTACTTATTAAAGCCAGCATTACAATAAAAAGAAAGCACGTACTTCCACCGAAAAAAATGTAATTTCTTTTCTAATTTACCTACCAACTGGTGTGACCTCTTCCAAAGATACATGACAAGAATACTCAGACAAAAAACAGGCTCTGCAGCATGTTCATCTACCCAGAAGTAAAACAAAGCTTCAGCCAGTATGCACCATCTATCTGAACCTACACCAGTGGACTCGGCCTGTGTCAAACTCGGCTTATGGAAAACGGCGCCGACCTTCTTAAATTGACCTACCCACGTCACCACAGCCCAAATGCTCCGCTCTTTTAACTTATTATTATAATGAGCCCCCAACACGCTCTTACACATATGAACTTCCATGCCCATGGTATCGAGAGCTGATTATAACATAATAATGACGTCATAAAGGGCGATGACGCATGACGTCGTATTGACTTACGTCATCAACTGGTATCACCTGACCATTGTTTACTATATCGCAGTAATATATGAACTGTGTTGCAATATATATTGGATTATTTGACCCATACGAATTATGTGCCAGGTAAGACATTATTATTCACTCCGTAGTCGGAGGAATGGCTCCCGCAACCTATAGCCTAGAAACTTTTAATACTGTCTCCTTCGTATAATAAAATATCCCGGAAAACATGCCGACATGGGTACTGGTAGTATTTACAGACTACACGTGTTCTGTTTGACAGAGCTCTGCAAAATTATGCAAAATTTTGTTTTTGTCAGATGATTGACGCTTTACAATGTTTAAGGTCACCTGATTGGTTGCTCCTTAGTCCCATGCTTATGTTTATTCATTGAATGAATATGCGATTAAGGTCGCATAGAGTTCATGGATAGGACAATTAGATAGTCAAAGGTAAAATGACCATTATGACCATGATTAATGTGTTACTTTATTTCAGAGAATTGTACAGAGAATATTGAGGCATCTTCATGAAAATTTACATGCTGGGAGAGAACCGGATACAAGTCAGGGTCTATATACTTATATCACACTTGGCAACTAGATGTCTCCAGTCGCAGAGCCACGCATTTGTTGCCTCCTCAACCAGCCCCCGTTTGCACTCGGAGACCTAGGTAAGCCCATTCACAAGACTATAGTCCATTTCACCACCTGCTGTCCACCTGTTTTTTGTAGATGATTTACTTAAAAGTTTATATTTTTCAATATTTTCCAAGTAAACAACATATGGAAGTGACAACCTAATATGGCAGTTAAAAATTTTACAATAAATCCGCCGTTCATGTTTCATAACATTTTAGTCTCTTTATCATGATCAGGCAGATATTGTGTGTCCCTCCATAAGTAGCCATCTTTGTTTTAGCTGGTTTTATTTTTTAGAGTGTTTACATGAGATCATCCAATCAGCAGCTGTCAGTTGAGGCTGTTTTTGCATGTGACCAATGACCTTGACCGCCATAAGTGGGTCTGATATGTTGTAAAATGTAGACTGATTTCTCATATTTTTTATATTATACTTATAATTCTGTTACTCAAATATGGCAAAAGGTAGGAATTTAGTTACCTAGTTGAAAATTAGGTTCTGTAATCCTCTCCTCTACACTATAATTGTTTCCCTTGAAATGTACCTAATAAAAATTTTCATTGCAAAAAACAGGTGGACATGAGGGGATGAACGGACTATAGTTTAATCCTCTGTAAACCAGCGCGTTCGACGAAGATAGTGTGGGGCATATGTCACCGAGTAATTTTACCCTGTAAAAAGTGGACACCTTACAATTTTGTGATCCTTAGACCTTAAACTTTACAAAAAAATATGATGCCAATTTTTCTATAGTTGTTTTGTCATTTTTTCAGGTCAAATTTGAATTTAGAGCAAAAATTGAGGACCATTATATATAAATATTTCATACAGAGAGATATTTAGCAACAAAACACCTCAAAATGGTTAGTAAGATATATTACATCACAATAACTTAAACTAGACACTCAAAGACTGCGTTAAGACGTTTATTACAATATTAGAGAGCACCCGTAGAGCACAAACCTCCGCCAACACATGGATCCGCATCAAGATCCATCAGACTAATCATGAATATTAATCAGCTGTTGTTTGTCCACCAGTTTATTGTTCTACAAAATTTCATTGATGAATTCATTAAAAAAATTCATATAGAGACAACAAGGTATCCTTGGGTAGTTTGTGCAATGTACATATGGCGGACCACTTGCTGATTTCAGGCAACCTGTATCGTATACAGTATGGCTCCACTTTCCTTGGTTTTAACCAGTGACTAAATATTTGCTTTATTTATACATAACATATGAAAATGGCCCTGTTATTCTTCCATATGATATGATTTTGTTATTGCATCATCCTATTGTTCGATTATTACATCACCAACATCACTATCCGCTCGCTGATAGTGAAGGTATAGAAACCCGTCTCTTACGGTTAGTTTATCCAAAGTATTTCTAAAGGTTTCTAAGGAATTCTATGTAGTATTTTTATGTTTTGGTCATAATCCAAAAAATAATTTATAAAATTTTAAGGCGGATGACTAATTTTTTTTTACATATTTTGTGAAGAATAAACAACAGAAAAAAAGAACAACTTTGACTGGATTTAATGCCAGATCCTCACTAACCCAACCCAAAGTTTTAGGAAATTCTACCTAGTCCTCCATTCACAGTGAAATGGAGGACATATTAAGAAGCAAAATATTAATAAAATAATAATAATAATAATAACATTGTTCATAAAACATCAGCTTTGTACGGGCAATAGCATATCATTTGGGAGCAATTATACCTTCTGTGGAGTAGCTATTTTCATCAGTTATTTACAGACATTTATTTACAGACATTTACAGTAGAATGAGACATGTAAAGGACAGATAATCAACATTGAATGAAATGCATGTTTTGCTGCAGAATTTATTAAGGAGAGTGTTTTGAAAAGCAAAACAAAGGGACCTTAAAAATTTAGAATTTAAGAAAAGTCCTGTGAAGGATACAAACTTGAAGTAAATATCAAATCATAACAAAAAAAGTGTCATCATTAGTCATAATGTTATCGAATTGTGTTTACAGTTGTTCTTCTATCCCATCTTTAACCCCCCCCCCCCCCGAATGGTCTATTATTTAATCTATTTTGTTTGGTGGGCCAATTTCTTTTATACATTTATGGGAAAATGAAACCGAGGCATTCAGGTTATACCAGTACAATAACAAAAACGGACAAATCTTAACAGAAACTATGGTAAAACCAATGGTAAAGTTTAAATATAACAATGGTAAAGTTAAATGCTGGTTATTATTGAATTCTTGTCGCTTTTTCATTATCCTTATATGACTTGTGATGGCACAGTGGCTGTTCCATCCGTCGGAGCAAGATCACTGGTACAACATTCATTTTTTTTATGAAAATAGTAATCTGTGGACAATGAGTATCACCTAGCTTGTACTATCAATATATAGTGCGAACCAATTTGATCATTAGTTTTGCAAAACCATCCCTGTACACAGACTTACAATATCCAATTCACCTGTTTCATTCATTTTTATGGTTCTGTGTGTGAGTAAACACAGTCCACGTGTGTCTGTGTACCATAAAAAGACCATAACTAGAGGTCGTCTGTTCTTGCGCGTGCACAACTACCAAACAAGGAGAAATGATATGGAAAATTAAAAAAAAAAGATACACGATTGGGATGGTTGAGAAAATCTTGATTTGTAAAGTAGCGCGGTTTGGCCGCAAGGTGGCATACGCGCTATGTTTGCATTTGTACCACTGATCTCGCAAACCTAACATCACTTGTGTACAGGAGTACTCAAATGGTTTAAATGAAATATTAGCAGATACTATCATATTTTAAGGAGAAAAAAATCAAGCTATGTGTATTAAGCATTTAACACTATATGTGTTTATCACACTTGGTATGTGAATAGGTACATTTAATATAACCAAAAAATAATTTGAGACAATCCCAAACTAGTCAGAGAACTAAGTTTGTGTGTTTTGTATGTAAATACATTCCAAAAAGAACCTTTCCTATCCTCTTGTCCCAGCTTATTTTGTTTATGTTTCGGTCAAAGTTTATTAATTTAACATTTTAAATACTATTTTAATACAAGCTGAAAGACATGTCAAAACTGAATAAAAAAATTGGCACCATGTTTTTAAGGCTTCATAGAAAGGTGAAGAACAAAAATGTATGGGGTGTCACATTTTTACAAACAAAATTTACTCAGGACGAATTTGCTACATATGCCCCTACACTAAAGATCTAGAGTGTTTGGGGAATTTAGAGCTGTCTAGATTTTGTGAGTAATTGGGGCTTTAGACATCTCCATTACATTTCACGCCTGTTCATCTACTACCACAGGATGTAGGTCTGTTATTTTGTTGTGTACATATTTTTTTTGGGGGGGGGTGAGGGGGGGATGGCTTGTATCCACAAAGACTTCCCGAACTGACTGTAAACTGCACATTCAACCAACTGCTGACTCTAAACTAAACCCTTAACATCGAATGTAACAAATACATTATAATGGCTGCTCTGACAGACACAGAATTGCCATAAACCAATGGTGAAATCCCGAACTATGCAGCCCCAGTTTAAGTTTGTAATAAGCGGATGAACTTTCGCGATCGTCGGAACAGTTCCGACTTTTTCCTGTGTCGCAGCAGAAATGTGTCGTAGTTAGGCAAATGTTTTACTTGAGTCGCCATAGTGACGGAATTACTTGATATTTTCCTGAAATGTTTTATTTAAAACCCGTAGGTCCAAACTTATATTTCTGGTGCAATTAATACCAGATTATTCGAACGTACATACATTGTTTACTTGTTTAATGAAGCAGTAATTTTTACCAATCAATGATGCTGCTCGTATACCGCACTTTCTCGAACTAATCAGCGTTGAGCGTGAGGATTTACCGGGCAGGTCAGTGAATTTTTGTGCGTTGTCTGTATTCTGGGTTTTCCGGGTCCGTGTTCCAGGATTATAGCACAAGGCTCAAAGCCGGGAGATCATGATTTCGAATCTCAGCCGGGGTGAGGTCAGAATTTTCACGGTCGGACCCTACCGAGGGCCAGCGCCCTGCAGGCTTTATCGGAAGACTGTACCACATGAACAATCTTTTTTTTAAATCACAAACGAGTGCGTCTTTCAGGGGTTCCTAAGTTTTATGACCCGGCTAGGAGGAAGATAACCTATCTAGGATATACAGTTACAGAACACTGTAACTGTTTAACGACAGAATAATTGTGTTACCGGCCTGCCACGTAGTCTGAACGGAAAAGGAACTCTGCATATATGTTAATTACTTAACCAGCATTACAGAAAATACAGCATTACCCGAAGTGTGTGTCCTCTTCATGGGCATCAGTCATTTGAGATGATTAACCTGCCAGCGCCCTTTATTATACACACTTTCATTGTGATAATAGGACCGAGAGGGAAAAATGCCGCAAGCTTCTCCGTGATATGAAAAAAAACATATCTAAAGGAATTATTAGAAAAGGCTGGAAGTGTTAGGAAGTAAATATGTGCAGTCGAATGAACCTTACCTCATGAATAACATGATGTTATAATGCCACAGCTTTTACTTTCTTGCCACAGCCACTGTTACCAAGCAACGGTACCGTGTGGCTGTAACGAGGAGCCCGGATACAGAGGACTAGGTCTCAGGAAGAACATGATCGGACTGTACTCATTCTTTCTTATCGGTTTTTATCTTTTCAACGGTGACTGATATACAGTGTAGTTTTTTCCTTTATCCTTGAAATGCCGCACATTACCAAGGGGTATTCTGGCGTGAATACATTCAGGCGTCACATATAACTTGGCGGCGAGCAACATGATGCCTTAGCTGTACTGCTATTCACTTCCCGGTTGACATAACAATGTACAACATATAATAACGAGGCAATATTCGTGTTTCAATAAAGCTGTATAGAATGTTTTTTATTACAGTACTGATATTAAGATAACGTAAAATTAAAAACAAAAATACTAGACGGGAGATTTATCATCCCCAATGTAAATGTGTGCAAACATCCAGAGTCGGGAAGCACACGCATTAAGGTATATACATGTATAACTTTTCTTTTCTTTGTTATGTTTTACAGTGTAACCGTAACAACATTTCATATAATGACATACCAGACATTTATAAAAAAAAAAAATGAAAGGGACTGTACACAATTTTAGAAATAAATTATTAACCAATTTCTGATGAAGGGTTTTACAAATTTACTTACAATTTATGTTTTACAATATTATACATGAAAGATACAAGAACGTTTTGCTCTTAATGCTTTTAGGCGGCCATCTGTCTTATAATCTTGTTACAGGAAACCGAAGATTTTGCTTCTCATGCCGGCCGGTGTTTTGTTTAAGCGCCTTCTGTTTTTTCGTATGAAAATATAAAAATCTTATACTTTTTTTCAAATTCATACAAGTTAGAAAATTATGGTTTCTTTTTTTCAAAGGTATGACAAAGGTATGATGTATAGTTAAAAAAACGGATGAGGCTAAGTGGTTTCCTATGTTAATCTGTTATATGTATTGATTGAACACAGAGTTGTAGTTGCATGTGGAGTTTAGGTTTTATGACGTAAAACTACCGATTGCCGTGGTGGATATGCATAATAACAGCGCTTTATCAGAATCTGTTTACTTGAAAATAATGCCAGCTCACTGGGAGAAGAATGATAATTTCGAAAGTGGCTATTATTAGTTTTGTGCAGATGGTGAAATAACATTTTTACGGGAGTAAGAAATATTACATGTTTTGCTCACATTTATTCAAGAGAGACTTCCAAAGTTTCGGGCAATATATACATAGGTTTATGTTTTAATAAATACAGTGGGCAAAAGGAATGATTATTGTAATTGTTTGTTTGAGTCTTGTTGCACTCAAAACGATCTGAGGGAGAACATGTGAGAAGTACCGAAGATAATCAAGTTCAGTGCCGGCATGAAAGGCCGCTCGAAAGAGTGAAACTTTTACTCTAGTAATTGGTAAAAATTTACAGTTTCATCTCTGCACCGTGCTAATCATGACCCTGAGGAGGGGACGTTGTTAAAATAATAAGTTTTTATTAGCAGAATTCCGGGGCCTGCCTCGCAACCTTTGAACGTCATCGTTTAACAGCTGGTGCTAGGGTCTTATCCATTTATTTACATTAAAGAAACATTTGATTGGTTTGGAACATCATTTTATAAGCGCTACTTTTACGTTATGCCTGTTTTATTTAAGAGAGACCGCGGTTGGCACTGGCAGTCATCAAAGACACGTGTAAATGAAGAAACATGCGGCCCTAAGAGGTCATTCATGTCTTATAACCTTGAATTTCGTCTGGAAACATTGAGTATCCATATAGCAGTCAGCTTAGCAATAAATTGGACGCATGCACACAACAGTGGCTTTAGGAAACCATCTGTTCAATAAAACCATGTTTATTATACATTCAAATCAGCTTTTTCATTGCATTTAAATTACCATTTTCGCATTTAACTTACCCGACTCTATATGACTATACTATATATATATATATATGTATATATATATATATATATATATATATATATATATATATATATATATATATTTATATATATATGTATGTATGTAGAAGGTAGAGTTAACCTCCGATGTAAAGTGCTCTATGGCCTACAGACTAGGCCAGAGCGGTATAACACTGAAAAAAAACAACAATGTAAATTCACAACAGTCTGTTTCACGGGATGCGACCCGATCATCAGGTGAATGTGGTTAGAATGAAGCTAACGGCGTGGTTTGAAAAGCCGAGACTTTACGAGATTACGAGAATTTACATGTGAATTTACATTGTTTTTTTTCTTAAGTGTTATATATATATATATATATATATATATATATATATATATATATATATATATATTGAGCTGAGAGATTCTATCAAACTATGCAATGGGTATTCTTTCTTATATGTTTTGACCGAATACAGGACACCCCAGAGACACTCGTCCCAGAGACTCGGCCTTAGCGACATTCGGCCTGGAAACACTCGGCCCCAGAGACCCGATTAGCCGCGGCCCCTGCCAGACTGACCCCGATATATACCAAAACGCACTTGGAAGCCGGGAACGGGGCTGGAAAACCCCTCAGCTGATGAGACACGCGGCCATGAGGAGTGTTTTAGTGTTCTACATACAGCAGCAATCTAAGCTATTACTTGCACGAAAATAAATTATAGCATACATCCGTTATATAAACACACATATATAAATATATACAGAATTTAACACCGTATACATAATTTTGAAACAATATTTTATAATACACTAATGAAATTATTATCATAAATAATAAATATACAGAAACCGTTCGCTATGTAGCTCATGTATGTATTAATTAATTACGGTGCTAATCCTCTGCTTCTTGTATGTTTTCTTGTTAAAGGCCTATTCATTTAGAATATTAACCCTCATGCTTAATATAATAAAGAAATCATAAAACTCTGTTTTATATCAAGTATTTTCCATATATATATATATATATATATATATATATATATATATAATCCAAATTTGTCTGTATCTGAGCGACTCCTGACCCGCATGGAATTTCGTATGAAACGGAGGGTTTCCCGGGGCTTGAGGTAGACCTCAGGGCCGACCTTCTCTGGGCCCGGTGGCCTTAGGGTCGACAGTCTATAGAAAGTCGGCCATTGGCCGAATATGTCTCTGGGGCCGATCGAGTGTCTCTGGGGCCGACTATCGCTTGGGACGAGTGTCTCTGGGGCCGACTGTCGCTGGGGCCGAGTGTCGCGGGGGCCGAGTGTCTCTTGGGCCAACTGTCGCTGGGGCCGAGAGTTCCTGTTACTATTTTGACCCCATTAACATGGTGATAAATAAAATGACAAAACCGCTTAAAAATTTTGTTACACATGCTGCTATATATATAAATAGTGCTTGAATTCAACGGCATAGTTGAATATCCTTTTCAGAAAAAGTCAACCTTGCCGAATGTATATGTCATTTATAAACATAGGTCTTCGGCGCCAAAAAGATCTACCGGTACCGTGCTACGCGATTAAGAGAAAAAAAGCATCTATTGCAAGGTTGGACGTCACGTTTGTCATGTGCGCACCGCCGCGGTGTGAGATATATCTAATTTAAGATATGACATATCCAAAAATACCCTCCATGTGGGCATAAAACGCAGATGTCCGACAAGAAGGTTAATTATACACGACTCTGGCGCATATTGCCAAAAGGACCTTACCGATCAAATATTTATGGGAAAAAGTCAATAAATGTAGATAGTGGAATACAAAGATGAACCCCAGAAGCTGACCCGGACAGACAGGTGCTAGCTCAGATAAGCTGAAATTTACTGGTCTGCTGCACATAGGATCAATCCAATCACGTGACCAGGGCTATTTGGTACCGCCAGGGGGAGCTTCGGCAGATGGCGTTTAGTTATCCTCGCCAGAACTACTTTTTTTAAATATATCCCACGGACAATTAAGGCTTAATTTAAAATGCAGAACATGTTTTCCAGAGTGAGATCCTACCAGAGCTTCTATGGCGAGATGGTTGGAACCACAGAAATTAACTGTTATCTCGTTCTAGGCGTGAATTACTGGAACTCACCAGAAAAATCTGTCAAGACATCTGTCTTAACATTACCTCAAGATACTTGACCATAAATTAAGTAATGAGATACTAAAGTCTGTTCCACGGTGGGGTACCCACTGGAAATTTGCGATTAGGCTATTCTCTTTATTTTGAAAATTATCACACAATTGGACTCTAAAGCTGATGAGGGAGCAAAAGCCTAATTTGAGATGTAAAACTACATAACAAAAATCAACATCCATATTTTGCAACCTTTTGTTGCTTCTTAATCTTGCAGCCATGTGACATGGCCTCTATCATGGGTTAATAGCCTCACTTTGACAATTACATTTATTTGGAATATTTATGATACACCAACCAATCAGCAGCTTGTAGAGCTGTTGTTAAAAATAAACTGTTTCCTCATATATTTATTCTAATGAATTACTACAATATTATACAAGGTTAGTTTTGGTTTCATTCTAGTTAATTATACCATTGTCTCATTTCTCCATTGCAGCGAGTTTAGGAAATATCAACAAATTTCAATGGGCACCCCAACGTGGAATAGACTATAGGTATGAAAGTACCGACTTTTGTTATTTTACAGGTGGCCTTGCGAAGTCAGGTAGTGGTGATTGTACGCTGTGACTGTGACGTGATGTGACAACGATAACATTGTGTGGCCTGAGGTAATGTGACAGGAATAGCATGCAGCAATTGACTAAATATTAAAATGCTTTGCCATGGTATGACGTCATCTTACAGATGACGTCAACTGAAAGTAGAATGACGTAACGTGACAGTAGTAGCATGCTATGGTGTGACTTCATGTGACAATAGTAGCATGCTATGGTATGAGGTATTATGACAATGGTACCATTACATGGCATAACGTACTGTGACAATAAATATATGCTATGGTATAAAGTCAGGTGATTATGGTAGCATGCTATGGTATGACGTCATGTGGCAATAGTAGCATGCTAGGATATGACGTCATGTTACAATAGAATGATGATATAATATGAGGTCATGTGATTATGGTAGCATGCTATGATATATCGTCATGTAACAATAGAATGATGATATGATATGAGGTCATGTGAGAATGGTAGCATGCTATGGTACGACGTCATGTGGCAAAAGAAGCATGCTTAGGTATGACGTCATGTAACAATTGAATAATGATATGATATGAGGTCATATGACAATGGTAATATGCTATGGTATCAGTAGTATAGTGTCACGTAATAAAACAATGAAAGCACGCTAATGAATGACGTCATGTGACATTGGTAGCATGCTATGTGTGACCTTGATAATAATAGCATGCTTGGTATGACGTAATAAAGACAATGGTAATATGCTATGGTATGACGTGATAAAGACAAAAGAAGTATTCTATCGTATGACATCATGTAAAAAAATAGTATAATGCAATGTTATGAGTCATGTGCTAATGGTTGCATACTATGTAATGACTTCACCTGACAATATTAGTATGCTATGGTATGACGCCATGCGACAATAGTATCATGCTATGATATAATTTAATGTGACACGGAAGCATGCTATGGTATGACGTAACGTGAAAATGGTAGAATGTCATGGTATGACGTACTGCGGCAATGGCAGCATGCTAGGGTGTAACGTTATAAGGACAATGGCAGCATGCTATGGTGTAATGTAACAAAGACAGTGGCAGCATGCTATGGTGTAATGTAATAAAGACAGTGGCAGCGTGCTGTAGTGTAACGCAAAAAAGACAGTGGCAGCATGCTGTGGTGTAACGTAATGAAGACAGTGGCAGCATGCTATGGTGTAACGTCATGAAGAAAGTGGCAGCATGCTATGGTGTAACGTCATGAAGACAGTGGCAGAATGCTATGGTGTAACGTAATGAAGACAATAGCAGCATAATATGGTGTAACGTAATGAAGACTGTAGCAGCCTGCTATGGTGTAACGTAATGAAGACTGTAGCAGCATGCTATGGTGTAATGAAACAAAGACAATGGCAGCGTGCTATGGTGTAATGTAATAAAGACAATGACAGCATGCTATGGTGTAATGTAATAAAGACAATGGTAGCATGCCACGTGTGACGTACTGTGATTATGGTAGCATGCTATTGTATGACATCATGTTACAATGGTAGAATACTATGGTGTAATGTAATAAAGACAATAGCATCATGCTATGGTGTAATGTAATAAAGATAACTGCAGCATGCTATGGTGTAATGTAATAAAGACAGTGGCAGCATGCTGTGGTGTAACGTTATAAAAACAGTGGCAGCATGCTGTGGTGAAACGTTATAAGGACAGTGGCAGCATGCTGTGGTGTAACGTTATAAAGAGAGTGGCAGCATGCTGTGGTGTAACGTTATGAAAATAATGGTAGCATGCTGTGGTGTAACGTTATAAAGACAATGGCAGCATACTGTGGTGTAACGTTATAAAGACAGTGACAGCATGCTGTGGTGGAACGTAATAAAGACAATGGCAGCATGCTATGGTGTAAAGTAATAAAGACAATGGCAGCATGCTATGGTGTAATGTAATAAAGACAATGGCAGCATACTGTGGTGTAACGTTATAAAGACAGTGACAGCATGCTGTGGTAGAACGTAATAAAAAAAGTGGCAGCAAGCTATGATGTAATGTAATAAAGACAATGGCAGCATGCTATGGTGTAATGTAATCAAGACAATGGCAGCATGCTATGGTGTAATGTAATAAAGACAATGGTAGCATGCTTTGGTGTAATGTTATAAAGACAATGGCAGCATACTTTGGTGTAACGTTATAAAGACAGTGACAGCATGCTGTGACTGAACGTAATAAAAACAGTGGCAGCATGCTATGATGTAATGTAATTAAGACAATGGCAGCATGCTATGGTGTAATGTAATAAAGACAATAGTAGCATGCTTTGGTGTTATGTAATAAAGACAATGGCTGCATGCTTTGGTGTAGTGTAATAAAGACAATGGTAGAATAATTTGGTGTAATGTAATAAAGACAATGGCGGCATGCTTTGGTGTAGAGTAATAAAGACAATGGTAGAATAATTTGGTGTAATGTAATAAAGACAATGGCAGCATGCTTTGGTGTAATGTAATAAAGACAATGGCAGCATATTATGGTGTAATGTAATAAAGACAATGGCAGCATGCTCAAGTGTGAAGGTGAAGGTCGAAAGGTTATCATCATGAGGGTAGAATGTTACACATTATCTACTATTAGTCTGTATCTGAGCGAATTAGGACCCTAATGGAACCGAACATCGTATAAAACTTGGGCCTTTCCGGGGCTTAAGGTAGACCTCGGGGCCGACCATCCTTGTCCGATGGCCTTGGCCCGAATATCTCCAGGTCCGCCGGCCATGGGCCTCGTTACTCTGGGGCGAAGTTTTTCTGGGGCCGACTGTCGCTGGGGCCGGGTGTGTCCGGGCTGGGTATCTCTTTGACCGGATGTCGCTTAGGTCGAGTGTCTCTGGGCTGAGTGTCTCTCGGACAAGTATCTCTTGGGCCGAGTATCTCATTGGCCGACTGTCGCTCGGGACGAGTGTCTCTGGGCCGAGAGTTCTTGTTACCGTTTGACCAATAAAGACAGTGGCAGCATGCTTAGTGTAATGCGCTAAAGAGAAAGGCAGCATGCTATGGTGTAATGCAATAAAGAGAATGGCAGCATGCTATGGTGTAATGCAATGAAGACAGTGGCAGCATGCTATGGTGTAATGCAATGAAGACAGTGGCAGCATGCTATGGTGTAACGCAATAAAGAGAATGGCAGCATGCTATGGTGTAATGCAATGAAGACAGTGGCAGCATGCTATGGTGTAATGCAATAAAGACAGTGGCAGCATGCTATGGTGTAATGCAATAAAGACAGTGGCAGCGTGCTATGGTGTAATGCAATAAAGACAGTGGCAGCGTGCTATGGTGTAATGCAATAAAGACAGTGGCAGCGTGCTATGGTGTAATGCAATAAAGACAGTGGCAGCGTGCTATGGTGTAATACAATAAAGACAGTAGCAGCGTGCTATGGTGTAATGCAATAAAGACAGTGGCAGCGTGCTATGGTGTAATGCAATAAAGACAGTGGCAGCATGCTATGGTGTAATGCAATAAAGAGAATGGCAGCGTGCTATGGTGTAATGCAATAAAGAGAATGGCAGCGTGCTATGGTGTAATGCAATAAAGACAGTGGCAGCGTGCTATGGTGTAATGCAGTAAAGACAGTGGCAGCGTGCAATGGTGTAATGCAATAAAGACAGTGGCAGCGTGCTATGGTGTAATGCAATAAAGACAGTGGCAGCGTGCTATGGTGTAATATAATAAAGACTGTGGCAGCGTGCTATGGTGTAATGCAATAAAGACAGTGGCAGCGTGCTATGGTGTAATGCAATAAAGACAGTGGCAGCTTGCTATGGTGTAATGCAATGAAGACAGTGGCAGCATGCTATGGTGTAATGCAATGAAGACAGTGGCAGCGTGCTATGGTGTAATGCAATGAAGACAGTGGCAGCGTGCTATGGTGTAATACAATAAAGACAGTGGCAGCGTGCTATGGTGTAATGCAGTAAAGACAGTGGCAGCGTGCAATGGTGTAATGCAATAAAGACAGTGGCAGCGTGCTATGGTGTAATGCAATAAAGACAGTGACAGCGTGCTATGGTGTAATACAATAAAGACAGTGGCAGCGTGCTATGGTGTAATGCAATGAAGACAGTGGCAGCATGCTATGGTGTAATGCAATGAAGACAGTGGCAGCATGCTATGGTGTAATGCAATGAAGACAGTGGCAGCATGCTATGGTGTATTGCAATGAAGACAGTGGCAGCATGCTATGGTGTAATGCAATGAAGACAGTGGCAGCGTGCTATGGTGTAATGCAATAAAGACAGTGGCAGCGTGCTATGGTGTAATGCAATAAAGACAGTGGCAGCGTGCTATGGTGTAATGCAATGAAGACAGTGGCAGCGTGCTATGGTGTAATGCAATGAAGACAGTGGCAGCGTGCTATGGTGTAATGCAATAAAGACAGTGGCAGCGTGCTATGGTGTAATGCAGTAAAGACAGTGGCAGCGTGCTATGGTGTAATACAATAAAGACAGTGGCAGCGTGCTATGGTGTAATACAATAAAGACAGTGGCAGCGTGCTATGGTGTAATACAATAAAGACAGTGGCAGCGTGCTATGGTGTAATGCAATAAAGACAACGGCAGCGTGCTATGGCGTAATGCAATAAAGACAACGGCAGCCTGCTATGGTGTAATGCAATAAAGACAGTGGCAGCGTGCAATGGTGTAATGCAATAAAGACAGTGGCAGCGTGCAATGGTGTAATGCAATAAAGACAGTGGCAGCGTGCTATGGTGTAATACAATAAAGACAGTGGCAGCGTGCTATGGTGTAATGCAATAAAGACAGTGGCAGCGTGCTATGGTGTAATGCAATAAAGACAGTGGCAGCGTGCTATGGTGTAATACAATAAAGACAGTGGCAGCGTGCTATGGTGTAATGCAATAAAGACAGTGGCAGCATGCTATGGTGTAATGCAATAAAGACAACGGCAGCATGCTATGCTGCAATAACGACTGTCGCTGGGGCCGGGTGTGTCCGGGATGGTTATCTCTGGGGCCGGATGTCGCTTTGGCCGAGTGTCTCTGGGCTGAGTGTCTCTGGGACGAGTATCTCTTGGGCCGAGTATCTCACTGGCCGACTGTCGCTCGGGACGAGTGTCTCTGGGCCGAGAGTTCTAGTTACCGTTTTGACCGCATTGACATGTTGACAAATAAAATAAAAAAAACCGCTTAGAACTTTATTACACATGTTTCTTGTGCTTGAATTCAACGGAATAGTTTAGCATCTTTTTTCAGAAATTGTCAACCTTGCCGAATGTATATGTCATTTATAAACATATATGTCTACGGCGTCAACAAGATCTCCCGGTACCGTGCTGCACGATTAGGAAAAAAAGCATCTATGGCTTGGATAGGCTTGGCTGGACGTCACGTTTGTCATGTGCGCCCCGCGGCGGTGTGGGATATACCTTATTTAATATGCTATATATTGTGTAATGTTATAAAAAAAATAGCAGCATGCTATGGTGTAATGTAATAAAGATAATGGTGGCATACTATGGTGTCACGTAATAATCACAATGGCAGCATGCTATTGTATGACGTAATAAAGGCAATGGTAGTACACCATGGTATGACGTTGTCAGATAACCATAGTGACCATGCAGACTTCTACATACGCCAAAGTGCCGATACTGTTAAACCCTATGTCCCGTTACACACATTGGCTTCCAGAAACGTATTTGATTATCGTCCAATGGAGATTCCATTCTTGCATATTCAAGGGAAGATTCTCTTATTATCACATAAGCCAATCGTATTCGTGTGGAAAATATTTGTATTTTTTTTTTCTCGTTTCCAGTCTACCCCCCCCCCCCCCCCCCCCCAGAGTCATCTTTATACATTCATAGACTTGAAACTAGAACTCCAACCGTTAGTTTAAAAACAGGAACGATAATCCATATGGAATCCTAAAGACGTCCGGGACAAAGGTTAAAGGTCATAAACAGGGTCAATGAGTAAAACAAACCCAGCTAGCGTCCCTGTTGGACAGCATGGTCTAACAGAACGACAAACCAGCAAGTTCCATTCAGAGAGACAAGGTTAAATCACTCCCTTAGTTAAAATTCGGCAGGAGCTTATAAAACCATTTCTATTGTGATAATATAAAAATATATCAATATAAATCCATTTCTAGCCTTATTCAGAGTGATTTTAGAAACCGTCCTTGTATGAACGGCATAATTCTGAAAACCTTGGATGAAGGTTGCACGACATTCCAGCCGTTGCAGACAGGCCACATGACCTGTCCCCTGAACCAGTCCGGGTACATCCTAAGATGTGTATAAAAAGTGACATGTTCCTTGGAATGTAATTACCCCCTCATTTATAATCCTGTGAAGACCAAGGACAGTGACCTGTGTAGCCTTTGGACCTGTAAGATACGCTATCATTTATAATTCAGCTGTCCCAGATTAGATCAGTACAACAAGGGAATAGCAGCTCCTTGCGATTAGCCTTTCGTTGATAATTCAGTGACATGAAACACAAGCACGAAGCTGACTAATAAGCATGGCATGAGCTAATCCCAGTACAGGCAGCTACGTGTGTACAAACAGCGAACCACTAATACGCATGGCACCGTTCGTCAGTCTCCAAGGGTGAAAATATTGATCGTTCGGGGCAAGTGGTCCGGTTAAAATGTAAATGCATGCCGAGAAGTCCCCGAGGGGATTCCGTATAAATTAGTTCCGAGGGCTCTGCTTGGGAAGCTACGAGAGCTCACTCATTCATTAGTGGTAGCGGGAAACTCTTTATTCAAAGTTCATTGAAATGACTTTGTTTTTATTAAAGTTTTATATACTTTTGTAGTGTTTTCCAGCAAAACATTTAAACCTTTGATCTTACATCAGAGAAAACCGGAATTTATAATGATCCGGGTAGGTACATCTACGCTGAGCTTAGAAATACTCAAGTCATTTCAGTTTATTAGATTTCCTGAGTACATGGATAAAACTACGATCTCACATATTACAATATCTTTCTAGATAGTATTTACTTTCGGTAAAAACCCCGGGTAATTTAAATAAGAGTCTGCATAAAACATAAAAAATAAGAGAATCCAAAAATATTGTGGTGATTCATAATCAGAAGTTATGTATCAGTGTATCCCACGTTAAATATTACACGACCACAGGATTATCAATAACCTTGACACCAAGATGTCAGCTATCTTCAAGCCATTGCAAGTGAAGCCTCCCCCGGATAACCAGCAGGTAAAAGAAAAGGGGGTGGGGGGGGGGGGGGGAACATCAGATGGAAATCAAATGTAACTATTTTTCTATTGGACAATCAGCTATATTGAAGATTTACCGCAGAACTGAACAATAAAGGGGAAACGGCCATGGTTGAACGACCCTGGAAATTCGCTCAAAGTCGGAAATAAATATCTGGTTACATCTGTCACATATAACTCTTTGTTTGGACAAAGGTTAGTTTTGGAAAATCAGCCATGAAGGAGATTAGGGGAAAACAATAAGAGAAGAAAGATAAAAACAAAAGAATATAAAAGTAATCGCTGTTTTTTACTCGGGGCACCTCAGACGGTCCAACCCTTTGACCCTAATGTTGATACAGAATTAAATTAATCAGCTGTGGCGATCTGCAAACTGTGACTATTTCTGTGTGTGTTTTTTTCTGTCATCGTATACACCAACAGAAGAAAAAAATATATGTTATCAATTATATCTTTGGGGCATAAGAATATCCAGCCCCGCAAAAAATATTGACCTATATATTGATACAGATTTACTCATCGTCAACTAATGGCCTGTCCAATCCTGCCGGGGGGGGGGGGGGGCTAAAATGTCATAAATAAAGTACAACCGTTCACACACTGATCATTCAATATTCAAATGACAGATCGCTTTTCGCATGTAAGATATAAAGATTTTATTACAATGAGAAAAAGTTTAAGAACCCAGTAAAAGCAGGTTCTTGATGAAGTTTAAAAAAGTATATCATATACACAGACGCTTGAGGACAGGTCCATTTCCCAAGCGATATAATGGAATGTACACACACAGTCATAGCAAAATGTTTAATATAAAATCAATATTAACGGGGCCTTACTACAATGTGTGCAACATAAGGATACTTAAGCTTTAAGACATAATACGAGCCTACAATATGATGCTATACTAAATGTGACGTCATCACGTAGGATCACGCTTTACAGCAAAGCTTACGGTCTCAAATTGTGACGTCACGAAGGCGCCGACAGCTGCGTAGACAAGCAGAATTGAGGACTAATATTCATTATCATTTCTTAGTTTTATGTTTTACGAATGAACATTTATTCAAAGTTTCACAGGCAGCATAGACCTTTGCGTAATCCTCACCGCTCTCTTTTTGTTCGCCTGTGCTTTGTTTGTACTGTCCATGTTCATTCGATCCTTTTGTACCGAGGGTCATTTGCTTTTATTTAATTTTTGCCTACGAAAGAGACCTCATAAAAAACTAAAGCAGTGGTACAGTGGTGTAGCCTATACACGGAAAAATAAAAAAATATGATATAAAACTACACGTTTTTTCGACTATAGGTCGCTGATTTTATCCATGATATCATCGGTTTGTTGTCACCTTGAAAATTTAATTGGTGATAAGAATGTATGAGGCACTAACGTCCAATTAGATTTTTTATATGATTTTGGTAATGAATGTGCATTTTACTGGTACAGAATCAACATTTGAGGACGAATGTATTCCAATTTACTATATTACATCACACAAATAGTAGGTGTTTGGTATCTTTTAGGGACGCCAGGGCAACTGCCACATTCCTTAAATGAATCACTAATTACAACTATAAGAATCAACTTATTCTTTAAGGTTGAACGGAAAACACGAACCAACGTTACTTTAATGTCCTTTCAGTAATGTAATTGTGTATGCAGACAACCAACCATTTTTATCCATGTTTTTCCCCCAAGGAAATTGAATTCTCACTGCTTCAGTAAGTAATCATAAATGCAAACGATGTTTTCTCAACTAACAACATTTCAGCGAGTATATTTCTTGAGTTATGACCGGTGTAATAGTGGTTGTAGTGACAGTGATATTATACGAGCATTACATAATGGTATTCCAAGGTTCAATGTCTTCCCACGGTATTTCTTTCTGAACAATATGTCAGTCGCGTACTTGTTCCTCCTCCTCACATAAAACTTGGTGTTACGTTTCAACACAGACTTGGCGAGTGTACGTTTTTTGTGGAATGTATGTTCTACATCAATGTACATATAGTTGCATTTAAATGACATGTATATAAATAAATTGTCTTCCGTATCTGAAATCATCAATTATAATAGAGCTCCCGCTCGCTGACTCGAGGGCATTTATAACTGTATAGTTCTCATCTGGTAGCGTTCACTTAGTCATAGCTGACAGACAAATCAATACGCTATGGATTTTTTTCCGGCATGCTGTCAATCATACGTATCTGGTGCTCCATGGTAAAGCTGCATTTCACCAAATAAACCTTTTTCCTTGTGAACACAGACGGAGTCCTAGGCGTTCTTGCTTTGTTTCGTATCAAAGATCGACGTTGTTTTATCCTGTTTGATATATTTTAACGCCACAGGCCATCTCCCTATATTCTTGTTAACTGATGTCGGTAAGTACCTTAGCTTTTGCCACGAGTTGCCATTTCTTGGCATTTGATGGCCCGTAAATTTGCGTTTGCAGACATCGCTGACGTGGCACGGAGCTTGCTAATGTATCGTAAACCAAGACCTAACCGGTAGCTGGCTCCATGTGCGGCACAGAGGGAGAGAGGAAGGTAACTGTAAGAAGGATTGTCAAACATATATGAAGTAAGATCATTATCCTCCTCTGAAGTAGTATTGGTTCAGGCCAGTTAAGGTATTCTATATGTCAGAAGATGGCCATATGGCAGAATAAACACCATGTGCGAGGCACCCTTAGGGTACATTACATGCCAATAGTCACAAGGCATTTCCAGATCAGGGACTTCATTACAGAAATTTAAATATAACAATAAAACATATACAACACTTATGACATACGAAGGAGTCTTACGGCTAGCACACGTCCTCATGTTTTAAGTATGCCCTTCATATTAATTTTGAGCAATTGGGTCACAGTTCGTGCATACCGTGTTTGACTCATCGCTTTGACTTGATAGACATATACATGTACATAAAATAGTGACACATGGTTGAAAACATTATGTCCTTTTTGTATTTTTTCTTTTCCATTTTCAGTCTGGTTATTTATTTATTTTTACCGAAATTTCTTCGATTCCGAGTGATAACTGCCCTAATGAATTGAATAGGCGCGCTAGGAATATGACAAAACAATTTGTACCTATATATAAGAAGCTTTCTATACATGAAAAACATCAAATGTATCTATGCACAACAGAAGCTATTGTATACAAGATCTATGGCAAGGGGTTATACGAATGCTTTTGTGATGTGTCCAAAGGCTTTTAATATAATGAAAAGGCGAATCTCCTCTCAATAGATTTCACAGATAGCAAGAATGACAGCTTGGCACTCTGCGTTCCACCTTTTCCACTGATGGTCTGCCGTTCTACTTCAGATAAACATCTCCTTTGATGGATGAAAACAACACATCATTTCGATTTTATAATATAACAGACTCTACATTGGCAGCAAATTGATCTGGGAACACTTAGTCCAATGGATTTCGTACATGAGACACTGGAATCAATTTCCTACCCCGCTAGACTGGGGAGCCTACCAGCTTCCGAGCTATAATGTGATCCACTGCCGTCATATCAACAGTGTCCAGTTGCTCGTAGCCATGTTTATTGCCCGTGCTCCGTGTCGGGGTGGAGGTCCGGCTTTGACAGTCAGAACACGATGAACGAACTTTTAAGGTGCTCGCGGATTCATAATTATTTTGAGGCGACATGAAAGTGGAATAACCGCACGTGGCATGATCGTGATTATGCATCTGTCCGTCACCGCAGTCACGTGGGGAGTAATAATCCAATGCGTGGCGATTTACTTGTGATGGGCTGTACTGTAAGCTTTTTAATGGTGTAGGTGAGGGTATGTCTGAAGGAAAACCGTCCTTGTCACACGGGGATTTTTCCATCATCACTCTGCCGCGCTTGTTCTGCTTAATGCGCACGCTCCGTGACCTTCGGCGTTTCCGGATCCAGGACACGAGGAGAACCGAGCACGTGATGGTCATAACGGGAACTGCGATGGATAGCACCATAATGATGATACTCTGATAACCTAAAATATATAATTATTTATAACCTTTTAATAATTAAATTTTGGCATTAGACAAAGTGCATTTTCTTTTAAAATATAGGCATAAAAATTAAGTATTATGTCGTTCTATTGACAACAAAATCATAAATATTCATGAGACATGGCAACACTGGTAAGTGCGAGCAAGAGCCACGTATGGAAAGATAACATCACAGCGGACAACATATAGAGGACAATGAACATAAATAAACTCACGTCTCCAAAATGAACTTGTGCAAGATATAACTCACAATTATACACTAAAAAGGTGATAAGAAGCATACAGGTCAAGCAAGATCTTCACAACATCAGGAATAACTCGTTTATTGAAAACAACTGATTCTGTCTATATATCTGTCTATATATACTGAATCACTCATTTCGTGCATTTGCGCCACGGCAGTTTCCGTTCAGAGGTACACAAAATTCATTTTCTAGGCGCCATTTATGCGTTATGTATAAATGTTGAGTGGCATATCACCCTAGAACGGGTATGCTCAAAGAACTCTCCAGCAGGAACTGTCCAGGAGAAAGTTATCCCAAATACACCTATATGTGGCCTAGCAATGTGTACCAAATAAAGGTTATTTCACTTTTTTTAATAATTAAATATTGTTTATAGTGGTACATAGAGGCCCTAAAAAGAAACATGATTGGGCCTATCTCTATTCAATATAAGGAATATCATAAAAATGTAATAAAACAAATATTGAATAATCCTGACTCCCGAAAAATGTTGGGAAAGAACAACTCTCAGAGCAAGATCAATTTTAAAAAAGGATCACGACTTGGTTAAAAGCCAAGCTTATATTCAGTCCAAGCTTGCAGAATGGGGATGACAACAAGGCAACACACACTGCGGTGACAAGAAGCGCGCCCTGGTGTTCGCGACGGATGCACAAAGACTTACAGCCTTCCTCATCGCTAGGATCCAGAGCCCCGCAATGTCTTAAACCGTCACAGCGGAGAGTGCGAGGAAGGCACACCGGCGGCAACGGACCACACACGCCGTTGGTAACTGCGCAGGTTTCACTTCCAGTACACAGGAAGCCGTCACACTCCTGGCCTGCAACAGACATGAGGTCTAACACCTAATCTGGCAAACTGCTAACACGATCCTCAGATATCCCCATACACCACTGAAATTTTGCCTTCATCAAATATTTCCAACATTGCTTATATTTCTAAAAAATATCCTGCTTTTTTATCATGTCGTCGAGTCTGTTTACTTCTTTGACACGGAAATGCTATATACTGATACCAACTGCATTTGCGCACTGAATTCATATTTTAATCTGGACCTAACATGGAAGACGGAGTGCGCATACGTCCTCCCGTCGTCTGGAAGGCTCTAAAGAATCCCTAACACTGTCTGTAAGATATAGTCTCTAAATGAATTATGGTACATGGCTAGGTGGTAAAAAATTCTTCTTTTTAATATTTCACTATTTTTGACTAATGGAAAGATCTGATATTTACCGATTTATATTGAGATACAGTGATACTTCGATCTCAGTCCATCTCTTTTTCTGCCATATGAAGTTTGTTTAAAGACACACATTTAAATATTCACCAACATTCTATTGATGGGGTAAGGTGAAGCTTATTTTCGGGGTCAGCAAGTCCTATTAGTCCAGCTGATAAGAGAAGAATTGTGCCAAAAAGAAAGAAGCATAAAACTTGGCATAAAAGTTGTCCACAACATATTCAATATTTTCAGATATGGTGCCAAGGTGAACTCACCCTATCTTGGTCAAAATTCAAGCTGGCGGCCATGATGGCCGCCGAATTATAAAATACCAATATATCAAATTATATTTAACCTAGAATGTATTGCAAGAACATTATATCTACGTTTTGGGGGGTGAGAAATGCATTTATAAGGTGTTCAGGTCTGTATAATGACTGGTTATGTAGGTATTGATATTTCGCTACAGTTGCACATAAAACAGCAAAAAAAAATTTCTTGAGTTCTACACAGAAGCAGTGACTGTAATCAGATGGCAGTGTCATTTGCTTGGCTAGGTTTGTCTGTTCTGTCATGCATTTCGATGCTTGAATCACAGAACAGTATTTTATTGCAATATTTCTTATTTCTGCTAACAAATGTTATTGCTATAAAGAGGTAATGGATGCAAGAAATTTATCTAGCAAAATCTCGAATAAAATTAGCAACTTGATATGTCCGTAAACATATCATTTCGGAGATTCAAAACCTGCATACATGGAATTAGATTTTACGATCAATTTGTAAACCTAACGTTCATGTGAACCTCGGTTAGTGGAACTGGAAAATATCAAATGCAAATATCTTACTGTGCAGAAATTTAATATACATGGCCAATGTAACTTTTTAGTACTTGAGCCCTGTGTCTGTTTCAATGCAATGTTATATTCACTTGCGCCCCAGGTCTGACCATCGTTGTTGCTATGATTGTAGGTGTTTCGGTGGTTTTCTCCATGTCCTCCGTTTTCCGCCACCCATATAGAATACCGAGCGCAACCATCTGAGCCACGGAAAATGGCTTGTAATAGTAACTATTACTCATTGCACAATCCATAAAATCAATACAGAAATGTATATAAAATATATATAATAATACGATATATTTGACAATCCATTTAAATTAAGTTTTGATATTGCTTATAATTCATTTTTATATCAGACTGAATGCGACATGTGTAAGACAGATGTAAGAAGCTCGCACTTGTCAGCTGTATAGATTATATGCCTTCTGCTTTTGATCGAAATGATGCAAAAGGGCCTTTTTTTACTAGTTTAACGTATTTGAACACAAGGTTTGTTTCGCCAGAAACCGCGAGATTCTCCCTTATTTCTTAATGACAGTTTCTTAATTTCAGCAGATGGTGATATCAAGAGAGTACTCTCTCTGTCTTCATGCAAACAAAGAGCCTGAAAGCTGCACCATCACTACCAGGCAAAAGAGTCATGGAATCTATACACCTGACAGGTGTGTTATCTGTTTTGCACGCTTTCATTCTGAAATAAAAAAATATGAACAAATAAAATTTATTTTATATGGATTGTACATTTAGTTATTATAATTAATAAGGCACTCTCCATGGCTCGGTATGGGAATCAGATTGATGGAATCAGAAGACACGGAGCAAACCACCGACCTGGGACGGGCCAGTACAACCCACTCTAATAGCAACACCCGGGATAGAACCTAGGTCGTCAGTGGAGAGAGCCAAGTGTTTTACCACTTCACTGTCCTTTCAATGCATTGAAAGGGACATAGTGTTCAAATACTTTTATTATTAACATACATATTAAATTTCAGCACAGTATTAAAAAAGAACATGTTTTACAGTTCGATATGGTGGTAAAAAAAAAGCAAATTTCAGCATAATTACAATTCTAACCAAATCAGAATTCATTCAAAGAGTCATCATACCGACTATAAACCCTTATAAACGATTTTTGCATTTGATATTTCCAAATTGCACCAAGTAAAGTTCAGTTGAAAAGTTAGTTGATAAGTTAAACATATAATCTATTTAAATGTATGCCGGTTTTAAATATTCTTATGATATGTTTACGGACATATCAAGTTCCTAATTTTATTCCGGATTCATCAAAATGCATGACAAAACAGACAAATTTAGCCCAGCAAATGACACTTTCATCTGATTACAATCAGTACTACTGTGCAGAACTCAACAAACAACTGTTGCTGTTTAATGTGCCAGAATTCATTCCCAGAGTCTTTATACAGATGTAAAACACTTATAAATGAATTTCTCGGTCCCCAAAACATTAAAATAGTGCACTTGCAATGCATTCTAGGGCAACTGTAAACGGATGTATTGGTATTTTATTATCCGGCAGCCAGCTTGGCTGCCATCTTCGATTTTGACCAAGATAGGATGCATTCTTTGGGCCTCATATCTGAAAATATTGAGTATGATCTGGACAACTGTTAATAATAATGTGTCATTCTTCTCTCATCTTTTGCATCAATTCTTCTTAATGTGCAATTAAACCGCTAAACTAATGGGAGTTCGACCAAAATCTTTATTAAAAAAACAGCTAATGAGTGCCTGGATATGTTTTGAACCTCACAATTTGAATTTCTCAGCCCCAAAAATATAATAATAGAGTACTTGCAATGCTTCCACGGGACATTATAACCCAAGTTATTGACATCTCTTTATCTGGCGGCCATCTTGGCGGCCATCCTGGCCCCATATCTGAAATTCATGATTAAGCTCCAAAGAACACTTTCATCTGATTACAATCAGTACTACTGTGCAGAACTCAACAAGCAACTGTTGCTGTTAATGTGCCAGAATTCATTCCCAGAGTCTTTATACAGATGTAAAACACTTATAAATGAATTTCTCGGTCCCCAAAACATTAAAATAGTGCACTTGCAATGCATTCTAGAGCAACTGTAAACGGATGTATTGGTATTTTATTATCTGGCAGACAGCTTGCTGCCATCTTCGATTTTGACCAAGATAGGATGCATTCTTTGGGCCTCATATCTGAAAATATTGAGTATGATCTGGACAACTGTTAATAATAATGTGTCATTCTTCTCTCATCTTTTGCATCAATTCTTCTTAATGTGCAATTAAACCGCTAAACTAATGGGAGTTCGACCAAAATCTTTATTAAAAAAAAAACAGCTAATGAGTGCCTGGATATGTTTTGAAACTCACAATTTGAATTTCTCAGCCCCAAAAATATAATAATAGGGTACTTGCAATGCTTCCACGGGACATTATAACCCAAGTTATTGACATCTCTGTATCTGGCGGCCATCTTAGCGGCCATCCTTGCCCCATATCTGAAATTCATGATTAAGCTCCAAAGAACACTTTCATCCGATTACAATCAGTACTACTGTGCAGAACTCAACAAACAACTGTTGCTGTTTAATGTGCCAGAATTCATTCCCAGAGTCTTTATACAGATGTAAAACACTTATAAATGAATTTCTCGGTCCCCAAAACATTAAAATAGTGCACTTGCAATGCATTCTAGGGCAACTGTAAACGGATGTATTGGTATTTTATTATCCGGCAGCCAGCTTGGCTGCCATCTTCGATTTTGACCAAGATAGGATGCATTCTTTAGGCCTCATATCTGAAAATATTGAGTATGATCTGGACAACTGTTAATAATAATGTGTCATTCTTCTCTCATCTTTTGCATCAATTCTTCTTAATATGCAATTAAACCGCTAAACTAATAGGTGTTCGACCAAAATCTTTTTAAAAAAAAAAAGCTAATGAGTGCCTGGATATGTTTTGAAACTCACAATTTGAATTTCTCAGCCCAAAAATATAATAATAGAGTACTTGCAATGCTTCCACGGGACATTGTAACCCAAGTTATTTACATCTCTTTATCTGGCGGATATCTTGGCGGCCATCTTGGCTCCATATCTGAAATTCATGATTAAGCTCCAAAGAACACTTTTGCCAACTTTCATACTTCTTTCATTTTTTGCACAGTTCTTATATATATTGGAGCTTAACCGCCGGACTATAGAAACCTATGCAAGAAAAAAAAGACTATCCATCATTCATGTTTCTAAGGAAGCATATGGAAGCAAAAAAAAAAAAATACTCGGAATAAAAAGATGATTACTATTAAAAACTTCTTTCCAAACAGTGCATTTGATAAAAATCGTGTTGGCAATTTCTGTTAATTGTTGGTTGAATATTAAAATTCCTATTGAGTATGGTCCACCTTGTCCAGACGTGTTCTTCTACAAAGACGATGCCGTAAACTGTGATCAGTTAGATTTTTCTGTTGACAATAAACGCTAGATATGTATTTATGTATTTAACTGTCGTGCTTTCAGAAAAATGGCAGCCGAACATAAAATGCAAACCTGGCTCCTGTTTTGAGGAGTCAGTGTCGTGTAACAGTGTCAAGTGTCGTGGAAAATAGGATATTTGGAAAGTTTTCAATCGTCAGCTTTGTTTAAGAATTACAATACCTTTTGGGCTTTTCCAGACTGTACTTAAATGATAATACTATGTGTTACTTACAGAAAGTAAATGCTTGTACGACATAAAGCAGGAAGACATGCACCCCCTACTGAGACAGAGAGAGAAGTGCTGGGATGCAAAGAGTGCTGTCAACAGACCCGGGGTCAATTCTGAAATCAATTGGAATTGGAGTGAAAAATGCATAAATGGAAATTGAATGGATATAAATCAAAACTAGATGGATCGGAATTATATTTGGACTGATGTTCCAAGCCTTATATGCATTATGCTGAACTGATTGTAAAATGTTGCTGAACTGATGGCTTTCATATTTTCCCCTAGTATTGCTCATTCTAACAGTTGTTACAAGGACTGACGGGAGCAGATGAAATGCTGTTAAATCTCATGTACTGAAATTTGTACCTCAGCACATTCACCTATGAAATGACCTGTAATAAAACCGCTGCAACTCGATCAGACAGTAAATTGTATTTTCATGTATCAAGATTACTTGAATTAAATTGTAACCGATATTTCCCATCACAGTAAGTTGAATTTGGATGAAATTGCTTAAAACTTTTTTTAATCGTAACTGAATTGGAATTGTTTGAATTGGCCCCAGGTTGGCTGTTAGGACGAGAAACAGGACACGGTAACCGGATAGGCCATGCACTACCGGTCTCATGCTGTAGCTATATAACACACGTGTTCAGACTGTACGTGCCCACCTTTGGTGTATAAGCTGTGACCGCTACTACTTATGGCGGCCCAAACAATCTGGAAGCCTTTCCCTGAACGGTGAGACCCAGCTCGGAATCTGTAATGAGAAGATTCAGCATCATCAACAAAACGTTCACATGACGGGCTGACCTGTATCAGAACACATGACCTAATATGTATCAAGTGTCAGAATGAGATGCATTATCTTTGTAAGGTAATTATACCTCCGACAGGAAGGTATTATGTTTTCAGGGGAGGATCCAGAATTTAAGAAAGGGGGGGGGGGGGTTCCAACCCAGGAGGATTCCTAAAACTCCTAAAAAAGGTCCCCAGGTCCTGAAAGGGGGGGGGGGGGGTTCCAAACCGTAAAATTTGGTAGGAAATCCTTAAAAAAAGATTGTGGCGACAGAGAAAGGGTGGTTCGGTGTAGTCTGTACTAGTACTCGCATGTGTTCCCGGGATATTTTTTATACAAAGGAGACGGTATAAAATGTTCATGGCCAAAGGTTGCAGGAATAATTCCACCGACTGCCGAGTGAATAATAATGTCTCATCTTGCACTGAATATGTATATGACAAATAATCCAAAATTTGATAAAACATTTCACATGATTGCGATATATCAATCACTGGAGAAAAAAGATATAGCAATTCCAGCTGATGATGTCATTTAATGTGACGTCATACGGAACCGACCTTTGTAACGTCACTATTGTCATTTAAACAGCTCTCGCAATCATAGAAATTGAACGTCTTCTGTGTAGAAGCATTTTTTGGGGTTTTTTAGCATAATTAGTCCAAGTAGCGGAGCACAAGGGTTGTGGTGGTTAGGTCAAATTGGAGGATCCTAGCGGGGGCACCATGTAGTCGTAGACAACACATACATCTTGCTTTGATGTAATTAAGCCGATAACTGTTGTTCTGATGAAAGAATCATGATATAATTTTATGCGTCATTAAAAAGATAAATGACCTGATGCTAATTCGATGGCCGGTGGATACAAACTGTCTGATGGCTCTGTAGTTCTCCAGCTGACCACACACGAAGTCTGCCGGTTGTTCCTCTGATCCGGCGAATCCGTTGTAGATACTGACGTTACCGTCACTACATCCTATAGCAGGAGAAGACAGAGACATATTGTTGTAGGTATGTTACAAGGTTCGTCTCTTAGACTTACTTTTTTCATATAGCCCAGCAAAGTAGTGCCCATTTGGAAAATGTGAAATACATGGCGAGGCGATAAATAAATAACGCACTCACTTTACCACCTGTATCTCATGTAATAATGGTATATTTCATCAACTAACCGTAAGCAGCGACACCTACTACACAACCAGATGTTAATAATCATAAAACCGGCTTAGTCATGGTAGATGAAAAACGACCAGGTGCACAGCCTTCTTTTTTTACTGACGAAGATCTTTGTTTAAAGCTACTTTAAAAATATGTCATTTATAGAAATATATTGGTTTTTGTCTGTGGTATATCTGTGAACGTCCATGCAAATTGTTAACTCTACAAACACATATAAAATATTCAGCCTTATATCCACATTCAAGTCTTTTTATAAGGTCAGAACTCCTTTTTCCGATACCGATTTTACGTATATTCAAACAAGCAACTTTCCTCTTTAAATTTTATCGGACAGTTGTAAGTATGAAAATCCAGGGGCGGATCTAGAGGTTTTTTCCGGTTTAGTTGAAACCTCCTGTATATAAGAAACTATTTTTATCAGTGTTTTTAGCAGAAGTTTAAGGCTTATCACCTTTTCTGGTGTTGTGAACCTTTTATTAGGATGTTAATTCCTGGGTTTAAAAAGTAAAAATCTTGGAACAAAACCGGTAAATCTTACCTCTCGGGCTGAGATCCAAGCTGTGGAAGTATAACAGTATTCTTCGTTTTAGCTGTGTTCGTATCGTCCAGGTACAGTCTACATTCCGAGGGTAGGGCTTAGGGTACCCAGGGGAATCTAGAACACCCCCATCTCCGGTTACATATGTCGAGCCGCAGGAAGGAGGAGAAGGGAAAGGCTGCCATCCTAAAACACAAACAGAGGCAATAAGAGTTATACATGTGTTAATGCATACTGCTACCACCAATGACTGGCCATGTCAAGCAATCCCGAATTACTTGAATCATATTTAGGCTTTCAAGGGATCCAATGTTTCTTCCTTTTTTGTCCAAGTCCTAGTTTTCCTACTTTTCTTGAAAATTCCAACTTTTTCCTTTTTTTTTTATTTTAAAGCCAAAGTCACACACATCGCACAACACACAGAGGACAGGTCTACCACAGGAAATTGGGGAAGTTTCTAGGATAATCGTGGGTGTGTCATACGCAATTCAGGTGTTCTGCGACGAAAAAAGCTGTCGTGGACCATAATTGTAGAATTTTTAACATGTTCAAACTTTTTCAGCATCGTAGGTAATTCTTTCAGTCCGGCCGATCTTGTAACTGACTGTGTTCGATAACCTACAACTTTCGTACGATTTTTTGGTTATCTGTGGCCCTACCACTTTACTACGACAGCCTATTGCGACGATTGCCGCACGTTTTACCTATGACGGATCTACGAATGCACCACCGTTGTAGGTCATTCATTTGTCTCAGGACTATAAGTCTATTACGACCATCGTAGGGACCTCATACGAATGTCGTATGAAGTGCGTACGATAAGACACAGACAGCCCTAACCAATTTTCCCACGACTGTCGTACAACATATATTTATACGTGAACGCTTCCACGAAATTAAAATAAAAAAACTCTCCGAAACCTACGACGGTTCCATCTGTCGTAGCCATACTTAAATCGTACGACAGTCCACATCGTAGGTTGTTTGTGACCTAGGCTTAACATGCAGGGCCACAACGCTGCGAATTACTGTGAAATTGTCCTCATGTTATTATAAGTAAACCATTATTTGTACTCTTGAGCACCATGTGATCTTAGGACTGCAGGTACAAACTGAGCGCCACATATAATGTATTTAATAGATGTTTACTCAGTAATATCACTTATGAATTTAAAATTTGTTTATCGAGAATAAGTATGAAGTAAGCTGTTACGTATGGTTTTAGTCCTACATGATTCCCACTTTTGTCCTCCTTTGTTCTACTTTTGCCTTACTTTTTCCTTCTGTTTTCCTACTTTTGTCCTACTTTTCCTATATTCCAGTCCTGTTTTTCGTCCTACTTTTAGGCAATGGTGTGCTGGACCCCTGTCATTTTTCACCAAGGCAAATATTCAATTGCACAAAAAAAAATTCACTGGTAATGAATAGCACCATGTTTGGTATCCACTGACAAGTCTAATTTAAGGGGATGTGCCAATTAAAATATTATATTAGTTGAACTCTTGTTTCACCGAGATCTTTCATTTCTCTGAAACGTGTAACAAGGAATTCCGGATCAAATATAGAGGAACCCGATAACAATTTCTTCTTGTTAACTAGGTTTCCTTGATTTTGTCAGATTAAATTACTTGTTTTCGTTGCAAACAACAGTTTACACACCTGCAGTACGTCACCCCACAGTTCTCTAGCCAGGGGCCATGTACCACCAAAAATTACCCTTTGCTAAAAAATAATAAAATACGATGTTCACAGCACACATTGCCATATATTAAACCGAAGAGGACACATCTGTTGGTGTATGGATATGTCTCTATACCACACTATATCTGCAAAGCTTCCCTTAAACGATCTCTGTCAATTAAAAACATGCATGGCACTGACTGTGGTCAGTCTTCTTGGCACTAGCGGAAGTGATATAACCGACTTGACATTCTTCGCCTGGAAAATTATAAATAACAAACCTCTAGCGTCTATTGAAACAAATGTACTAGCTACCGGTGGTGAGTGTCGCACTCGGTTAAACATTCTTCCTTACGTGTACGAAGCAATGAACGGTCTGGCCACATTGTATATTGTTGTTGAATATATACTTGTTTTTCCGGTTTATCTTTAGCAAATTGAAAAAAAGGCACTGGCAAAGAATAAGTAGCGCGTCAGTTAAAGATAGATTAAGGTACGCACACAAAATTGAAGAAAATTAATTATCAGTCTGGTATGTTTATCAAATAACATACTGACAATTTATTATTCATGAAAAATGATTTGGTGCGCCATAGGGTTCGTGTCATGTTGGTCGGTGCTCTGGGTTATCAGGGAAGCACGTATCTTCAACATAGCTGTCTGGTCCGCTCAGGTCAATGGTCGGTTAATTTAGAGTCTCCGTCCTGTCGGGATAATATTAGGACCCGTCGGCTCCCAGCCGTCTGTCGAAATTAGTTCTCTAATAGCATCCCAAATCACCTGGGCCCTCATCGTAGTTTTACCTAGGCTTCTTGTAACAGAGATCGTGATCTGTGTGAAGAGACACATCTTGTGATCGAATGGATCACGTTAAAACCATGTACGCCTTAAAGGTCAGGATAAGGATGTTATTACATACATAAATTGTAGCCCATTGTCAACCTGTCATCGGTATCGACACAAATGGTGTCTTGTTCCTAATACGATCCCTGTGTGTCTGGTACAGCAGGCTACATTCATTTGCAGGAGGCAATAACGCTGTGCCAGAGGATTTTTTACAAAACAACCCTCACTTTCTTACATTTCAATTTAAATAAAATTATCCCTTTAATGAAATGATAATGCTGATTTCACTATGTCAAGTCTTAAATTATCCGACGTATAATTATCCTGATTCCCGGGCCACCATTCCCCGCCACGGGCCCGAAAACGAGGACACCAATGCATTTGGGTATAGCTTAGATGACAAACCGCATACCGGAATCTTTATAACTTACACAATAGGTATTCAGCATCACAATATAATCTCGGGGCAAATATATTGGTTACAGTATCCTCAATAAAAGAAAAGAGGAGCAGAATAGAAGAAACGCTGTTTTTTTTTTTTTTTTTTTTTTTTTTTTTTTTTTATAAATGCGTTCAGGTAAATTAGCGTATATTCCCTGAAGCGCGCATTATACTGGAAGCAAATAACGTGAATGCGTTCCTTTTTAATGTGATAGTAAATTTGTTCTGCAACTACTGCAACTTATACCTTGACGATCATGATTTCATGTTAAAACTGAAGGACAATCAAAGAACTCATGGAGACAGAACGTATGTGTAAAAAAGTTTTAATGTACATTTTGAAGAACAGGCAGGGTGACTCATCGTATACTGCTTTCAGCGCAGTTTCTGACTGTCGAGGCAAAACGACGAGTTTTGCACGGCGATTGTCTCGCTGCGTTCACTGTACTGGATCTCGATACACATGCTTAGCTGCAAGCCCGCTGAATTTTTAAAATCAAAATTTACAAAATAAATGAAAATGATTTGAATTTTTATTAAACCATACAAACTGTTTAACCTTAACTAACAGTTCTGATAAATCAGTGTTCGTGCATGGAGCGAACGTTGCTTTAGGTATTTCATGCGTTCCGTTTCTGTTTAATTTTCGCAAGGCAGCTATGACATTTACGCCGTCAGGGCCGCAGTGCACGACGGTTTTAAAAAAACTGTATTTCTACACCTCGACTCTCTAGCGTTACGACACACAGGCGTGTCACTTCGTCGTTCAGTCGATTTTCACGTTGTCACCATATCCCTCAGGTTGAGACAATTCATGTTTTACCCATGTGTCTGGAAATAGGATTTGTTTTTTCGCTTATCAGGTTTACGTTGTGTTTTGCTACTTCAAACCACACAATAATACACTAAGTTTTATTGTAAACAAACTTATCCTTCGTGTTGCATGTCTGACGTTATTAATTTTAATTTTTACTTTCATTTTTTTTTTCGAAATGCAAAGGTCTTATTCCTCGTTTCCTAAGTAACAAACTCAAAAAAAATCTATATTAACGTCCTAAAATCGGATTGTTTTCTTTACCAATAACCAAGGTTTTTATACAAATACTACTAGAAATGTACACATTTTGTCTTGTTATGTCGGCTGTTTTGTTCCTCAAGTGGTTAGCATTTTCCACAGATAATGAGAATTTTATACCAAACTACCGGACATATATAGTTGGCATGGTTACTGTACATTACCCATGTTAATAAACTTATAGGTTTCTAAAATTCTTTCGTATTTCAGTATATTTTTTTCAAGTAGTTAAACGTCTCAGTCTTAACAATAATCCAAATATAAAATAATCTCATTTTACAATCATCAGTGGCAGAAAAAAAAACATGAGAGTTGAGCTTGAATTTAAAATCATTGAGACCAGCCCCAAGATTAAAAATGCGGTAAGCCACTAAGAGGGTTCAGAAGGGGAGTTGCCGCTCTAAACCCGACCATGGCATGTAGTTTTCGTTCCAGGCATAATCTTCAAACCTAAGTCTTGATGTAAAAGGGTTAGTGGTAAGCTATGATTTTGGTTGAGGGGTCCGAAATGACAGGCAGCGTGACACTAAGGAAGCATAACAAACGATCCACCAACGTGGTTAATTATTAGGATTTCTTGAGGGAACTTCTACTATGAATCATATATGTATATATAATATTCTTTCTCTCTCCACGAGATATCCCCTGCTACATGTTTACGCTACGCCTTTTAGAGCCTTCGGTCATGAAATCATCACATCCATCGCCCACATCAATGTCTCTTCATTTAGCTGAGAACACTTGCTCATTGTCTCTTCAAAATCGAAAATAGCCTATTTAAGCCAATATGGAACAACTTAATTGATGTTAATGATCAAAAATATACAGCAACTATATCCTTCGTGTATAAATATACACTTATGCACTCAGGACCCCCTCCACTCCCTTTTCACTCCCTCTGTGAACTTTTATATGGTTTTGTCATTAATCCATCTGAATTGGACCCCTCTTTTTTTCTGAATCAAGAGTCTCATGTTTTTCATATTTACTGACAATGCAAGTGGTCCAGTGACTAGGTCAAATGTCAGGCCGAATATGCTTTAATCCTTCATTGACAGCAGGGAGTAATTCATATGCACAACAGACCTTAATCCTGCGATTATGTAACACGCCTGCTTGTGTTTTGTAGATCACCAAGCGAGCACGGAGGCATTTCGGTGTTTTCCGAAGACAGTTCGGCTTTTTCCGAAGGTAACGCAATTTTAAAACCACGCAAAAATAACTCAAAATGATGTGTACATTATTTTTATCTCATATCGTCGAGGTCACTGTGAGAACAAAAACCTTTAAAATGAGATAAAACACAGTGTCCTCTACAACGCGTTTTCAGAGATCATTGAGGATGAAAATGGACCCAATCCTCTTATAGGGACACAATCAGGAGAAATGTTATGCCTATTCTTTCACACTATCAGTTCAGTTTTGCTTTTTACAAAATTTCCCAGCAAAACCATCCCAGCACATAGTCTCAGTACCTCGCATACGGCTGTTTTACACCTTGTTATGGCTTTGCGTGTTGGTAAACACTACGTTTTTCTGTTTACCATAACAAGGCCGCGTGACGGGAGGTCCGATTGTGAGTTGCAACACGTAGTGTTTCAGCCAGCTGGAACTTGTATTACATTGTTTCAGCCAGGTCAGCCAGGGCATCTCATGATTGACACGTGCTGTGCCGGGGCGATGCACTCAAGCTGTGTTTATGTTGACACCTGTGATCGCTCCTGATCCACCGTTTTTAACCCTCCTTTACAGGAGTAAGCAAACGGTTTCAAGGCAATATTTTGGCAGTTATAGGTTTATTTCAAAGGGAAGAAGCTGGTTTTTTTTTGTGTTTTTAAAACATGCTTTATAGGTGATTGGATCCCTTTTATAGGTTTTAAATTACATAAGATATATAAGTAGTATTGACGTTTGGGTAGCTCAAGTCATAATTTTGGAGAGGCCTAAAGGGTTCTAAAGGGTCAATAGCTATTTTCAAAGGGTTCATAAAAGAAATTAAAAGATGTTTTCTTACATTTAATAATACAAAAAAGCACAATATGGATCTAGTTTTACTTTATCAAAATCATGAATATCCAAGGGATTAGTAGGTGGTCATATTGTATACCGGTAGGGTGAACCGGGTTGAAGTAATCAGCATTATTCAAATGGACTATGACAGGAGCCCACATGATCTAGTGTAGCCAGAAACCACGCTTCTGCTTGGACCCTAAGAGGAAACGCCATATCGGCCCTCTCACATTACGACCGGTTTACTTGCTGTAAGAGTGCCTTTACATCTAGGTCTGAGGAACGCATTATTAGGCCAAATGAGGATGCGATATTTTGGTCATTTTTGAAAACACCTAATGGCCTACAGGTACACTATCAATTGACATAAACCAGACTAATCTTCAGCATTTTAATATACTTTCTAACAACACCAAATATGAGCGAGAAAGGTTCCGTTTTAACTCAGCATATTAATAAACCCTTCGGCATGTTTGTTGAATTTCTGACCGCATGAATGCAGGCATGGCTCGCACTGGACGCAGTCAGCTATACACGAAATGACTCGTAACCATAGAAGCGGAGTTTAGGTTGTGATTTCACAAGTATTGTCTTGTGTTTATTCATCATTCGTAGCATAATGTTTACCAATTTGCTGTTTACCACAATATAAATGCAATATGATAGAACACCACTGCAATGCATTCCTCGATATTGCATTTATCATGACTCAAGTAGGCTTACCAGCCCAATTATCATTGCCTACTGAGTCTGTTACAGTCACGGTTTGCTTACAGGCCGATGGCCGTGTGTCATATATAGATCTCGAGAGTACTCCCATGTTCCTATAGGCATTTTAATTTTTTACAAGGTCGCATTTGCATTTACATACAGAGCTACAATTTCTCATCAAAAGCAATACAGTTCTCAATTAGTATTTTAGAAAAGTGACCACGGAAGAAAGGTTTTACAAGAATCATGTAATAATTGTTTAATACTATTCGTCCTTATGAAAACATATTTCAATGAATCATAATGAAGGGACTTCCAGCGAACAAGAACCAGATGATAAGATACAAAAAAAGACGACCATTGTAATAAAATATTCAATATTCCATTAGTCTCGAGTAGAAATGAAAGTGGCATTAAGCACAACAACTTACGTTCGTGGACGAAGGCGTAGTTTCCCAGGAAACCTTTGAAACGCCGCCTCCCACGAGGAAGTCGATGGGCAACAAACAGAATCTCCACCCTCTGGTGGACTGTAAAAATTGGAGCCGGTGTCACGCCCCCACACAAGCGTCGGAGGAGGCGCTTGTTTCCATCCAGGGAGACCGTGAACACATCCAGGTAGTCATGGACACAGCTACAAAAATCAAACATGACACTTAAATCGAAAAAACATATATTGTTTCCATGGTTACTGAAGGATGAAGAATTCAATAAGGATGGAAGGAAACAAAATGTTTCAGCAACTACAGCACATAATATGAAAGACATGGAAACACTTTTATGCATGAAATTTATGTCAAAATTTTGAAACAAGAAACAGCTCCTCTATACATCAAGGAATGATGCAGAATTTATATCATCATGTCTTTATGCTGAGTGTAATTGTTTTACTTTTATTTAATTTGAACAAAACACTTTTAAAAATCAGTGACAATGCTAGTTCGAAGAAAAATTCCTGCCTGCTTCACCATCATATGTTATTTTGTCTTATCATACACGATATTGTTATTTGTAATGTAAAAACGATAACTTAGAAAAAGTGCTTGTTCCATGTGTTTTATGAAAAGAGTCAAGAACGAGCAGTAGCTGATTACTAGCAGAAAAAGGTTTTCCCTTTTTTTTTTTTTTTTTTTGTTGATTGCTAACCAGGTTTTAAGGCTGAAAACGATATTTTATGCATCTGCCACTTGGTAAAATACGATGGCGAAATTGATTGGTTCTCAGAAATTGTTTAAAAAAACAGAATGCCACGTTTGTACGAGTACTTTACGACGTGATGAAAAATGAAATATCTCGGCCAGATTTGATAAACTGGTGATGTTTATATAACTTCTTCCAGTCTCCTCTTTGTACATATTCAATGATTTTACATAACTCGTTATATATCGTGTAATAAAGGAACCATGAAAATCGATTTTAACTGCGGTTCTGATTCAGCTATATTGTGCCGCTGAAGATTTAGGAAACATAAAATATCTCATTTATAGCCCGACTTATTCAATATAAAGATGTCTAATTCTATAGAATTGCGACAATGCACCTTCAGTGATGTCATTTACAGTTATTTTAGCTTATGTAGTCCTGTTCATGTAGATTAAATTTACATTTACTACCTACATAGAAAATAAAAACACGAATGATCGAACCCAGATAAGTAGCGAAAAGAAGTGGTTGTCTTCTCATGAATATTCATAAAAAGAGGTCTGCAATCGCAGAGTGACTGAGCGATGACTGGGTAACAGGGTAACAGGGTAACAGGGTAACAGTTTGAAAATTTAAAAAAAATAAACATCTGATGGCAATCTGTAACCTGTGACTATTCTTCTGTGACTATTACTTAGTTAATTTGACATGTAAACGTAATTGAGATTTAGCGAAGAAACAAAAAAGAAAAGAGGCAGAAATTTGCACAAGATCTGCTTTTATATACAATTAGCCATTCTCATCCGAATCGAATACTTCAGGTGTGGCTGATAAAAAATGTAATGTACGGCTCTCTGTTAATTATCGCCGACAATCAATGCGGTTTTACAGAAAAGCAATTAAAGTTTGTTTCATTTATTGTTGTTCGTTTTTCGGGTGTTCATTTACATGTCTGCATTCGACAGCCTCACAAAATATCCCATTAGCTGCTGATAATGAAGCCGCTGCTGAATGCCAAGTCTAGAGCGGAAATCTGCAAATCCCATTCAAAATTGATTTGAGAATTCTTCCAGATGATTTTGCTCGTTTAAACACTTTTGGCGACATAAATTTCACAACCTCATCGCGCTGCTTCCTTGGTCTAAGGATCTCGAAATTATTAAGATTTTTATTCTGAGAACCTGGAAAAAAATTATCGGAATAGACATCACAAAGTTATACACTGTCCCTAAATATGCTCCCCTCCACAATTCATATTGCATCATTTAATGGTTTACTATTGGGGTATACCGTATACAAGAAATTATCGATATCGGTATATCCCGATACGGTGGTCCGCATATTGTCCGCGATATTGTAGTTCGTCAAACGTGGCTGAAACTAATTTATAGTAGCAAAAAAAATGTTACAATTTAGACTGTTAAAGGTTTGGGATTAGTGAAAGGCTGAAAGTGAAAGCAGCTATCGTGTCTGTAGACATGTACCAGGTCGTTAGGTAATGAATGTTCTACGTATTTAATGTACACGACTGTCATTGTTCACACCATCTTTCTCTCTCTGTGCGAAACCACACTCCAGATTTCTGTTATTTGCCAAGTTATTTGCATAAGGCCTAGAAATATAATATTGATTTTAATGTTTCTTTGAGTACTGTCAATAAGACCGGGTATCTGTGAGCCTACTCTGCTTATACGTGTTAACGATACACTTGATTATTTCAAGGGGGCTTATCTTTTCACTCTTTGCTGGACGAGCCATATGTCCACGGAGACACAAACTCGTTACAGGCTTCAGTGTTAACTGCGGGGGTTGGAACGCACTCATATCAAACGAGAGGTCAAATATTTCATTTGCTTAATAGATACGTTATATTTAGGCCAAAACCTTTTCCGTCTCTTTTCCCCCATAACTTTATATATACTGAATTGACTACTAGGTCGTACAATCTCGATCTTGTTTCATATTCAGCGACATCCTCCACCCATCCCACCAATTTGCATTTTTTGCATTTGCAGATTTTAGGTTATATTCTATGAGCCATGCATTTACACAGTATTTCTATATTTGCAGAGAATGTTACTCCCTTTATCACAGTTTCCCTAGTAAACTAGCATTTGATATTTCCCCCAAGGATTTAACCAGGGGCGGCTTTAAAGGAAGTGCAAGGGGCGAATCTCTCTTTTTACGCAAACAAACATGGGATATAGCAAAATACCGGAAAAAAAGTTAGTGTATATACCCGGCCCGTGTGTTTACCTTCATAATTCAGATTGTCTCACGGACTCTGCTTACCATCACAATTCATTTTGCCTCACTTAATATGCAAACCTTCACAATTCATATTGTTTCCCGATAATAAGCTACCTTTGCATTTCACTTTGCTTTACTAAATGTCCCATTTGATGTTTATTTAAACATTTATCAAACATAAATCCCTGATGATATGGCCTAGCGGACTAGATGAACTTTCCAGTGTTCAAGTTTCCACACAGTCATGATTCACAAGTTGACTCCCCTGGTGCTGGATATAAACTGGCCGGTAATGGTTACTCAGAAGGTTTTATAACTTTCGTGCAGTCATGGCCTCGGAACGTTTGATCTCGTTTATGCCCTACACCGTTTAACCATCTTCCAAACCCCCATTCCCTCCTAAAGCTCAATAACCGCAAAACCTTTTCTCCCTCAAAAATATTAACGCCCTCCGGAGCTATTATGCCTCACTATATTTTATCGCTTCAGCAGACCACAATCTTTTACTAGATTTTTCTTAAATTCCATGAGGTCAACTTTCCCCCGCTTATACCCATTTGGACGAACTACTTGAGCCGTGACACCAACTCCCACTTAACCTAATAAGATCCGTATCTGCATTGTGATGGGAAGGCCAATCTCATCTTGAAGCCAGGGACAGCTCGTCAATTATAACACAGCCATCACTAACACGGCATCGTGAAAAGACAAATTAATTCATTTCCAGGTGATATATTATCTAGCGATCGGGTGCCCTTTAATCCCATTATCTTGAGTACTTCTCAACTTAAGATGGATGGAGGTATCAGGGCCGGCGAGGGAGCACATTAATCGTACCCGCGATACCATAAACCGCCAAGAGGAGTCTGTGTTTCCATAGTGAAATAATAAGTTACGAATGAAAGGGAATGATACAGCACTTCATTTAGAAAAAAAAACTTTGTTCATTCGTGCTGAGGCTTCAAACTTGTTTCTTTCCTTACACTTGCTGATTCAACCGAGGGTCACATGACTTTATACCTTGCTCATTGTTATATATGCATAATTTTTTTTATTGAATTAGACTCTTACACGTTCATTTCAAGTTCCTACGAAACTATGCTTACTTAACCATAACGCACACGACTGCGCATGCTCAGCGCCATTTTGTAGATTCTTGTAGTTCCGGCGGAATAAATGGGTTGTTGCCTCCATGTGGTCTCATCGTTTTTATCGAAACTGCTGTCGTCATTGGGTCCACTTCCCCAATTAACTCATAGAACCCAGGAGCATTTCAGCCAGCCCACGAGCAACGAGGGTATTTTATTCAAATTCGAAGAAATATGAGGAGATTTAAAACTTTTCCAAATTCATTATGTTTATTCTCGTATGAAAATCTTTTGAAGAGAAATAATTTAAACGTATCTAAGCAGTTATGGGGGACCATTTATCCTTGACAACCTTTCGATTAGCTCTAACATAGAGTAAGAAAAGTGCAGGGTTTATTTTTAGAGAGAAACATAATCGGTTTGAAATATTTATTTGTGTTGCTTGTATAGGTTGTAGTGACCTCATATCAGACATTCAAAGAGACATTTCAAGTAAATCCCTGGATGCCAAGCTTCAGCAGGTTCTAGGACATACAGTTACGATTTGTGCCCTCCTAAAGGACAACCAGACCCCGACGACAGACAGGTATGATCATCATATAGTTTAAATGACTTACAGTCATGACTTACAGTCATTTGAGCTAAAAAGGCCACTACTGACGCAATTGTACACTGATGCACTTAACAGTATTTTGACAATTATTTACTTGAAACTTATCCATGTGGCCACGATGTTCAACAATGTTGTCTCAAGTAGTATCCTGTAAATAAGTAGAAATTTGAGAATAAACCTGATGGACTATACCCATCTGTGGTCGTGTGCAGGTGATGAGATCAAGTATCATGATAAAAAATGTGCAATTTGGCCATTTTAATTTATTTTAAGAGGAGTATATTGTTTGATCTTATCTATATGCTATACTATCTGCATCGTATCAGTGGGTCCAAATTAACCATTTCGGTTGTGATGTGGAGGTGTTCTGGGACTATATGAGTGAACAGGAATAGAAATATTCAAATAACATTTCGTAAATATTAGTGATACAGCAAAAACATTTGGAAATGTCTTAAAATCACAAAGGTCATACGCGTGTTGGAACAAAAACTTCATACCTGAAAACCCTCTCATTTATGCAAAATGCTATATTCAACAAGGTACAGTTTGCTAGTGAAACTCTGAAATATGAAGCAAAGCTACAGGGAAAAAGGACTAATTAAAGAAACTTTACCTCGGATTATTTCTCCTAACAGCTGCTACCGCGTCTACGGAAATTTTTTTTGTATTTGCCTTTCGCGCCAGACCAATTGCATAAAAATTAATACTGTGTTTGTCTTTTTTGTCGAAGATGATCTTCATGAGCCTGAGCTTTCTGTACAGGGATATCAATACCAGCATTATAGAACATGTATCATCATTACTTTGGTCCAGATATAAGACAACGACTGCTCCTCTCAGACGCAATAAACAAAAGTGTACAAATCTAGACTTTAATTATGAGTAAAACCTCGCGTACTTACATTTGATTAGAAATGATGGAGACAGAAAATACTGAGAGCAGATACAGAATTTAAAAAAAAAATGAAACTGCTGAAGCTTGCATAAAAAATAAATTTCGAATCAATTTTATTTCCCTTCCAATATTAACAGAAAATAAATTATTCAATGTTTGTTTTGATGTCTAAGAGTAAAACTAAACCCTTTAAGCCAACGCTTTCATCAGTTTTTACCAACTCCAGACTGTTTCATGAATAAAAGTCGGCGCCGTTGGTTGTTGTTGGGTTTTGTTAAACACCCGGTAAGGGGATTTCCCCAAAGAGCCTCAAAGTGCAGTTGAAACACAAAGAATCGATACCGAACGCGACTTCAAGTGCAGAGTAATGTGGCAACTTTCACCCATGCCGATCTTTAATCGGACCTGAAACAGTTATTATTAAGAAATCCAGCGGGAATGAACAACCCACTGTGTGACCAAAGCATGACTCGTTTTACACTGATTTGTTCTGCCGGCAATCAGAGAACCCACAGACGCACTTTTCAGCGCGATCAAAGACTGCTCAAACACTCACCAAGATTAGGCAAGACCTCTCCCTGCTGAATGTCACGGATTCAGAAAAACGTACAGGGCCATTTTTTGTATGTTTCCTATATTTACTGAAAGCCTTTGATACATTTATCGCTCACTGTATTACGACTTCAGCTTTCCTTGATCTTATCAGAGAGGTGGCAACATTTAAGTGTCGGTTTAATACTTGAAGATTTTAACAGGGGCGTGATAAATGCTATAAGCTGTCATGCAGGGTCCCCGAAGTCTCCTTACTACTTGTCGTTTAATTTGATACGCGCGTGAAGTGACTTTTGTAAGCTCTCATGTTTTGATCATGATATTCATTAACTTCCCAAAGTGTAAGGTCGCAGGGTGTAATAGTACATTAATTGAGAATTTGGTGGGTAGCAACAGATGTTATATACTTTGCAAGATGTAATCTTTTATAGACGATCTCCATGTAATTCTTATATAATACCGTTCTTTGTGTAATTCTTATAATAATACACCAACGTTTTAACGTGACTAGATTATTTCTAGCCCCGTTAAAAAAATTGAATCCAGAAGGCTTAATAACATATCGTTCTTATTGTTATCCTCAATGGACAGGGCAATGCGCAAATCATTGAGAAAGATACATCAGTGAATGTAGGGATTCAAATGGTTGCGCTTAACACCACCAGGACAGCTTTAACTGGTAGAGTTGGACCTGTTGAGGATTACAGACCACATGATCAGTTCAATGTTAGGAATAATTAAAAGATCTACAGGATGTAATTCGAAATTACTCCCTAGATGATGAACTAGAGACAAATCCTGAGCATTCATCCTCCTGATAAGAAAAGCTTGGACTGTAAGGTATATCCTTGTAAAAAGTACATATGAAATCATGTACTTCATGTAAATTTTTTATTAGAGTTTCGCCATGTTTGTTTGGTAGAGCTATACGTGATAAGTATGTTCGCGATGTCATTCTTACGATCATTAGTAGTTCTTATTCGATTGATATGTCCTACTCAGAGTCGTGACACTAGTCCTTGCCGACTACTTTACTGCAATGGCCGTCTATGCCTACGCCTATACCACACAGCGATATCTCTTTAATTACTTTACTCTGAACCCTAGCTTAGGGTGGGGAATTAATGAAAAAAGAAAAGGTTGATGTGCAAACCTAATCCATGGTCTCTATGGTGTCTTGAGTCATTTTCTGTCCATCTAAAGACTTAGCTGCTCGTCACATAAGCCGCGGAAGACATGATTGTATTAAGTCAGTAATACAACAAAAATGCAGGCAGATTTACGAAAAAACACACTTCAAATCCTCATTAGCCCATTGTCGACCTTTCCATTTGAACAAACTGCGCGCTCATATCCGAATTCTACTTCCGTGAATCACATAAACTTTTGTGGTTTAAATGTATATTTTTGCATATGGATATTTATCCAATATTTTAACATTGTGGACTTTGTATATGTTTCAAATGTGATTGTTTTTTCTTACCAAGTTTCGCCGAAATCCGTAAATATTATTATGTAGGATATTAATATTTCATTTATGTCTTAGAATACACTTTGTAGTTCATATGTATCTCATTGTTTATTCATATATTCTATCATCTACTTCTATTGTAATAATGTATATGAAATTGTAACAGGGCCCCACTAAAACAGTATTGAACTGAATAGGCTCTCCTGATAAATATATTTGTAATAAATAAATAAATAAATCCAAAGTTTAGCTGGATAGTACTTTGAGTGAACTGGTCTGTTCCGTCGTCAGAGCTACTCCTGGGCCAGTCTGACATCTGTTACTTTCACTGAAGTAACTCAATAATGTTAACGGAGTAAGACCTTCTATGACCAAAATAAAAATTAAGATTGTACTAGTACGTGAAAAAAACCTGCTGATGTCAGTTCCGCCATTCATTTGGAGCGGCAGTGAAGGCATTCAGCCAATAATACCAATTTGCCCTAGGGGCAAACAAATATAGAACTGCACTTCACGGATGGCAGCTTCCGTGATAAACATTTAAATTGATGAGACCTCGGATAATCTAGGTATAAGGTCAGCATTTTATTTGATATGAAAGCAGCCCTGTGCACCATGAGAAGTTTAGATCCTGCAGGCACTGTCCATGATGTTTTGCTCGCATGATATACTGACAACCCAGCCAAGGTCGCTTGTACGTTACTTGGACCAGTAGATTATATGAAGTGACAGGATTACTCCCGGGTATTCACAAACTTCTCAACCGGATATTTCAGTCACTTCACCACTCAAGACTACACTTTCCCTTCAGCCAAGGGAAAGGTATAGGCGTCGATTTTAAGACGGATCAAGGGAACTGCCTCCTCCTTACCATATGTACAAATTTCTATGTTTGATAAAGATGATTTCATTCATAATAAAATTGAATCGCTGACCCAAAGGTAGTATAACCTATCACGACAACTGAATATATAAATATAATTATATTTTATATATATTTCATACTATTTCCTCCTTTTGCATATTTTTTTACATTTGATATATCGCACATACTAAGCAACCAAAAAACAGGAAATTATTAAGGTTAGTTTTCCTCGATGAAACCATTTTAACCTATAGTTACCATCACCTATTAGATTGGGATGCACAAAGATGTACACAGAACTGTTGTGGTCATCAGAGGTGGTGCCAAATAAGACTGAGTACATCATACACAGTAAAAGAGTGTCTAACCTTTATGTAAAATTCATATTTCTCCTTATAAAATATTTTTGTCCCCCGCTTCCCGGAACGGGGGACATTGATTAAGGTTTGTCTGTCCGTCCCTCTTTCTGTCCATCCGACAGGTTTTTTTTCATATCATCCGATTTCATTAAAATTTGGTTCATTAATTGCTCTCATGCATGGTTAGGATAGGTTTAGGGGTGTCTGTCAGAAAATTTATTCTCTCCAGCTCCTAAAAATATATTAAACTTTGTTCCTATTTCACAACCAAAATTATGACATGTAGAGACATCTTGAAGCAAACATAAAAACTGAAACATTTTGATTAGGTTAGCATGAAAAACAACAAAAGACAGAAGTGATGGACTTAAATTCCAGGAATTTGCTTTTTGATTTTATCAGACAACTGGCCTTGCTATATTTCTCATCATCTCTCCATTTATCATGTTCTCCATCCTCCAGCCGTCCATCCTGTAATTTGATGTATCCGACAAATCATGATACACGCATCGGAATAAAATAATGGTTCACCCCTGGGTAAATTTTATATATGAATTGCTCTCACGTTAAAGTAGAGATCATTACTCTCTTTTTGGCTGACAGCTTTCCATTTTGATCGTGTTATTATCTGTGTTAACCATTGCAGAAATGAGAAAAGGGAAATAATGATTAACAGATACAGCGCTAAGATGCCTCTGCTGATGAATATGTATTGCTAGCACCTTTCAGTACTATAATGAACAACTTATCACCCGGGAAATCTGTAACTCTGTACGGTTTATTAGTTATGTCTTAGCCGCTCTCAGATTAATACAGCTATTATCCCGGTAGCTGATGTAGATTTAAATCAGCTATACAAATAGTATTCAAGTCTAATTGGATTATATACTGTCTTTAATGAAATATTAACACATGCTTCATCCGTGACAATAGTGATATATTCCTAATACTGCCGAAGATACAGTTACAGAATATACATATCTTATTCTTGACATAAGTATGAGAATCCATATTTCCTCAGCCCGCCTACTGCATCCTTGTTAAACTAACTAGCTTAATTTCTGATTATTTCCACACATTTGTTCGAGTATATCGTGTGTTGATATATAAGCATTGTTTATAATTGCAGGGAGCGAACTTGAATCTGCCTTGCTGATATGTATATTTTTCAGAAACACTTGAAACATTACGTTGCCTTAAGTCACTTGAAAACTATCGCATGTTTTACTGGCTATTGAAGTTTTGGCACAATTAATATTGTGGAACCACATGCACTGAACAAAATGCATATCACATATTTGGTAACTGGCAGCCAATCAAATATACTCTTTCAACATTTTCCCCCAGCATACATTTTTATGAGAAATAAAGTCCCCAGATGGGGGTCAGCTAACCGAGCTCCCTCGAGTGTGTATTTTCACACAAACAAACAAAATATCACTGTTAACACTAACTACTAAAAGAAAGTCGCTGTTAGTAAAAACCGAGTAATTTGGTAACTCTAGCCTCCGAGATTAATTGGGCATTAAACACAGACTACGTAAGCCAATCACAAAGCGTGTAGCAATAAGTCAAACATTTTATACCGCCCACCTGTGTAAAAAAAAGGAAACCAAGCCAAAAGAAACAAAGCTTAAAAAAACACACAAATTTTGATACGATATTGATTGTATTGTATCGCAGATTATATGACAATGAATGTTAGGCTGCTCCCTCCAATAACCGAAATGAACTGTAATGTTTTGTTAGGCGCTCGGGTGTGTGCGTGTCAACGAATTGTATGTCAACTTAAAATACTTAAATAGTAAAAATTCAAAGTCAATTTTCAAGATTAAAAAAAATGCTTGACTCTAAAGATGACAGATGCCTATATCTTGATTAAGGTTTGAAAAAAAAATGTAATTAATATTTAATATTTTGTAATTAATATATTAAGTCAGGATGTTGCACACATGAAGAGGATTCCATTCGCATGAGTACGAATTCTCATGGCCATTGCTGATAAATGCCGATTAGGCCGTTTAGACGGACCTCGCGTAAAAATAGTAACTCACGTGATCAATTCAATCACTAACTCTTACATGGTATATGACGATAAACAGAAATATCTAGAGTTTGTGATAAAGAAGCCGTCAATCAGCTAAAAAATCTACTGAAATCACGAGTATTCCATGTTCTTGCATGCAATCATTATTTCAGGGTGTTTATATCATTAAGAGTATTTCACAATACAGCAAACCCAATTTCTTCTACATTAACATTTTATAACACAGTAACCTTGCTTTGTTTACATATGTGCCAAAAGCCTATTCCGATAGCTGCCGTCTGTTTACTAGAGATAAATCTTGGACATCTTCATGGGCTAAAGTCAGTGTTTTTGCCAAATGCGCTTTACAACTGGTGAACTTTCAGCTCCCGTAGATAAGCAACAAACCACCTTAATTTACATAGTTTTCCCCAATGTAAACTCTGATGTGTTTAATAACAGCTTAACTTCATTTTAGAGGCGACGTAAGAGCTTTTCTTAATAAAGAAATTAGTGAGTGGTAAATAAAAGCTGCGACGAGTAAGCCATAAAGTAATAGAAATTCTGTAAAGAAAGGTGGGCAAATACCTGGCTTTTAGATAAATACTCTTTAGGAAGATAAATGTGTTCACTGAAGCACTGAAGCGGACACATCATATTACTCTTTCGATGTACCTAAATTCTGTCAGGCACAACCATTGGCTTTCAGTGAGGGTTAACTCCGAATTGTAGTGAATATAGCCAGGCACAGACCTCGCTGGTGTAGTTCTATGGCGGATGCAACTAGTAGCAAAAGTAGCATGTGATATACAAACATAACAATTTTGGTGGCCCCGCATCGAGCTCCAGAATATTTTACAAAATTTAATATTTATTTTAAGACGTTTAGTCCTTAACTCACTGCAAATAGGTCATCATCTATATTATCAAATTAAACCCGGATTGTCTAGAGGAAGGTCTTGGTGAGAAATCTTAGCAGTTTACGGACCTGTTGAAGGCTTATCTAATGGTTGCAAACTTCAGAGTTATAAGTGTACCATATTTTTTTTTTTTTTGGGGGGGGGGGGCAATGGGTCAATGACCATTGACAGGGATGGCGAATGGCAATGTGGTACAAATAAAACTAAACACATTTAAATATTTAACATCACATGATTTTAATAACAAATGGTTTAAAATATAATGTTGGTCATGATAAATGTGATTTAACAACGCTATAGCTCTGATCATTATAATAGTCTTCAGCAAGCCTGTATAGTTTTGCTGAATATCTTTCTCAACTATCATCTACGGGTCCCATGAATTTCAGCCCGGGGTCTCTACGCGAATAAGCCAGCAGATATAGGTCATACTGGGTCTGTTAACAGTGGCTTAAGTAAAACTTCAAAGCTTCCAAAGGCATGGCTCAGTCCGCCCCTGCCGTGTCATATCTGAAAATTCTTCCCAGACTTACTCTAACTTAATGATACCTTAATCATGCCCGAAACTAATTGAACAATCTTACTCAGATTTGCCAATGCTTAATCCATAAAACGGAATGTTAAATATATAGGTTGTTTATATATTTGACATACAAAAATTATACCTGCGCGTTAAACTTTTTATGAAGTTTCTAATTGTAAAAACAGAATACTCACTTAGCTTGAAAGTAATAAAATCTATGTACCCTTTTACATATGGCTCGAATAGGTTAATTCGGCACTGGAATATTTATGTATAAGGTAGTTATATTTCAATATCATTTTGTCATTTATTAATCATGGGGATAATGGCATTTCGCAAAATCTGAAAAAGCTTAAAACCTAGATAATTGGAAGACGTAAAACCTATTTGTTGTGTGCAGACAAAAGCTTATTGCATTTGAAATACAAGAGATATTAAAAGAGCTGACGGTGAGACGATTCCTTCTGTCTCAGTGTTTAATGAATTCAATATGGTATGGATATAAATTTCCATAATTATGCATCACCTCGGAGGAAGGGTTATTTCAAGTGAAAATGACTGTGTGGGTGGACTTTCTTAGGACCCCCCGAGAGCGAAACCATCGATTTCAGTTTTACTCTTTTTTTTCTTCCTTTTCTTCTTCCCATGTTTGCGATATATCTGCAATATGAATGATTTTACAAAAACTGATCTTAGGGCACAATATTAGTCGAAGGTGACTGATTTGCACCTGATATTTCTTTTTGACCATGACCCAGTTTCCTAGATCTTACATTCCCCAATAAAGCCTTATTGCATGTGTCGCGGGTGACTTCTAGTGATCGCTTGGTAATTGCAAATCTAGTTTCATCAGCCGATTGTTTTTTATGCGCCCGTCATATGACGGGAGTATTATGGTATACCCACCGTCCGTCTGTTAACTTTAAGTGCCGCAGCGATAACTTACCGAGGATTCGGTGGATTTTCACGAAACTCACCAACACTGCTAACCACTGGCTGGGGGGGGGGGGGTGTCCCCTCAAGACTTTTTGCGGTCGTGAGTCCCCCTATGCTAAAATCCTGCGCACGCCCTTGGTATTATGCCCGTTTTCGGTGCTTTTGTTAAAATAAGAATCTTGTTCGACATTGTGTTTTGAGCGTCAAATCTAGTCCCGCCATGCTTCAATACAAACAACGACAAGGATGACTAGACGTCCGTAATCTTCAAGCGATCGCTGGAAGCCATCCCAAGTCGCGACCTTGAAAATGAACATCAAATCTAGATGTAACCTGTGACTAATGTATGTTTTGGAAAATCTATAAACACGGCGACAATGGCTGTTTATTTACAATGGGATGTCAAGGAGTGGGACGGCAATATTCCTGATACAGCACCTAGTTTTCCTGATTCTCTGCTGAATCAAACCGGATCTAAAGACCGATTATCAGCGTTAATCTTAGATTATGCACATCATCTTCAGAAGCCACGAGGTTCACACGTAGAGTCTCCTCTATACTTAGACCCAAAGTAATTTATTTTCGAAGAGTCGAACAAAACAAAGAACATTTGATAATTGTTATTTTTCATGTTCTTATTTATGACGGGAATACACAAATCCTAGGGTTATAATGAACTATGAATAAACACCATATATACCATATAAATATACATATTTGACAGAAAAAAACTTCCATAGATTAACATGCCATGCATTTCCCTCCATTTACATCCAAAACATTTTCCTTGCCAAGAACAGTGGCGGATCCAGGGGGTGGGTCATTTGGAGCCGAAACAACCTTTAATCCTTTCAGGGTTTCAAACCAAACTTTGCGACCCTGAGACCCTTCTCCCCGGTCCATAGATCCGTCTTTAAGGTTTTCTTTCAGTCTTCCTTGGCGTGACTCTCCCCTTTCCAAAATCCTGGATCCGTCCTTGAAAAACATTTGCCTTTTGATGATGCATGTTCTTTTCAATGCCTTTTGATGATGCATCTTTTCAATATCAAACCGATTCAGAACATTGACCACTATGTAACTGTTGCTATTTTGTAAAGTTCCGTATTGAAAAATTGGAATGTTCTTAATATTCATTGTTATTTTATCATAGACGATTCCTGTCTATATCCTTTTTACTGTACTGGTCTTGAACACGAGATCATTTTTTTTTATTTATGAGGAAAGCTTTCACACTTTTTGCAGTTTTCTCTGACTCAAGAAATTAGGAACGATTTAGGGAAAGAAAACTGACGGTTCTCCTATTTTTATGGGGTCGATACGTGAACGTCGAACATAAACGCAAAATAAGTCTTTAACTATAAAATTACCTTTTTTAACAGATCAATTTTGATTTTCAAGTTGAAAGGACTATCTTTAGCTCCCGCACAAGGACTTGTTAATCAGACCGTCTGACTCAAAATCGTTGACGTAAGGGGAAACCTGATGATTGAAGCTGGAACTTTTTTGTCAACTTAATTATAACATTTGTGATAAAGCATGCCCTATATTGAACATTTTGGGGATAACGCTGAAGTATTCATCCAATGTAATTCTAAAGGGCTGGACTTTTAGCATCATTGGGAGCTTATTCAGGTAACGGCGTTTTGCTGTATAGTTACTGATTAGTTATGTTAGTCTTTAGAGCCAGAGCCATGACAAGCAACAATGTATAATGTCTTCGATTAGAATGTACATTCCGTGCCATTATCTCGGATATCTAACCATGTAGAATGTCCTCGTGAAAGGTTGTTCATAAGGTCTTGTTTTATTCATAAAACAAAGCTAGATAGGTAGTCCCCGACTACATAAATATCTCAATCAGGATGGCGCTTCATCGGAAATGTCTCAGTACAAGTGAGAAGAATACTTCTATCCCGATTCACCTCCATGATTGCATCGAAGGGTCTGCGGGCCAAAACAAAAGGCTCATAATACAAGTACATGTCTCAAACTCTCGACCGGGATAAAATTTAATTGTTCATTCCTTAGGAAGTACTTTAAGCCTAAACCAAATGTCATCAACATTCGTATTTAAGTTTACGATTAAAATTATTAGTAGACAAACCAACCAACCAACCCATCAACCACCCAACCTACCAAATAATCCAGTAAACATCCAACTAAACACCCAACCAACAATTAAACGACGATAAACTTATTATACATCTTAATAATTAATTAAGCTAGAAGCTGATTAATTCTTTTAATACTATCTGCTTCCGATCTTTCCTCGAACTAAAATATGTCAATAACAATAAATATTATATCATGCACACATACGAACGAGCAGACATTGCGCACGGATCAAAGAGCGGCTACAATGTTAAACTCTGTGACATGACTGCTGCGTCTCCGTTAGAATTTCCGACAGCGTAACATGCGGCATCTCCAGCCGTGTAAACATAGCTTTCTTTGTAACGGATGGAACTTGAAGGGATATTAAGGTTGGCGTAATTCCAGTGTATAAAAAGGATTACATTAGCCCCAAGGTAAAATCACAGTAGTTTTAGTACATGTATGTTGGTTGCTGTTAAGTTCAGTCCTGTGTTCAAGCCAATTGTTGAGTTGATTATTGAGATAATGGAGTATTTATAAGCATGAATTGTATACAGTGTACGTGCAACAGAAATAAAGATATGAAATTACCGTTGGTGACATTTCTGTAAAACGTGCTGAACCGCTTTTGTCTGAAATGTACATACTAACATATATTAACGTGTTAATGAGGCACATTATTTTCCTTTCTGGTCCATCGTAGAATATTTGAGTTGCCACCATGACGCTAGGACGAGTCAGGGTGCTAAACGTTATACTTTTGTCCAAGTACTATGCAAAATATTTGTCACATTGACATAATATCTTGTTTCTTAGAAGACTTAACGTCCATCGGCTAAGTTCACACTTTCTAGGTGGAAAGGTTAGGGTCAACCACGGCTGGACAGAGGGACGGCCCGTACACGATAAAAGGCAGGCGGTCGGACGACGGAAAAATGGTAATCACAATAGCTCTGGATCAGCAACGTAAATAAGACTAGTATGGATTCCGTATGAAAATAAAAATGATGAAATGATATAATATAAACGGAAGCTATACTAATAAAATAAGAATATAAACAAATATTGTATATTTGTATTTCTTTTATTTTTCGCAGTGTCTAGTCTGCATCATCAGGAAGAGTGGTAAATGTGGTATTAAAGGAAAGGAAGACATAAACAGCTTTTAATTATTATATATTTAGTGCTGCGGGTTTTCGCCTTTTCTCTTTTGCAGTCAGAGTCGTGAGCGGGTTCATAGACAGTTGGCGGACAGGTTTCACTTTCTGTCAGGCCGGAGGCAAGCCGTTCATTAAGCAGGTACGGTTGGTATATTGCTACCTAAAAGTGAATCAGTGCCTTGTCCTTAAATAAGTTTGTCTTGGTATTCCTTGTTGCTATAGAAACAACAATTTATGTCGCCATGAACACCATGGTCTGTCAAGCATTAAAGTGACGAGTGTTGAAACAGATTAAAACGCTGAGAGGAAAACCCACCCGCCACGCCCCGCTATGCCCACCACGCTTAACATATGTGAACCGCCGATATGTAAAGACAAATCACTGACGGTGCGCGTATGCTGTCGCGAAACTGGTTTCCCTAGGGGAAGCCATTGACGTAATCACATCGTTACGACTTAGCATTATAGGTGATTTCATCGCTCTCTAATGCAGTCCGCCATTACGTCGCCTATTTTACCACCGGTATGGCATCACTCAGCATTCCTACCGGAGGCTTTGGTAAACGATCGAAGCGCATCACTATGCCAGTGGTCGGTTTTAAAATAGATTCCGTGCCTAAGGCTCAACCCGGATTTAGTTTAAATTAATCTTGGCAGAAGGGCTCGGCTCCGGTAAGCCTAGGCAAAATAAATCTGCACCCCAATGACTTGGCTAATAGTGCATGGAAGCAAACACTTTCTGGCTGCAGGTGAGCGTGACGTCAGCACCCAGACAATAGCAGGTGCTAGAACGCAAAATGAAGGACCGGGCCGCTTACCACAACGAGCACTATCTGATTAAACAACACAACGAACAATCCTCGAGTCGGTCGCCCTGAAATAAAGACAAGTTTCGATAAATAATTCAGCGCGCTTCGAAGTCGTTGTTTTGTGGTCGTTTTCAACGCTGGACTCTCAGCCAATTAAACCCTCAAGAAATGCCCCCATGAAGACAGATACGGCCCATGCCGCCGATTAGGATGGGGACCGCGGCCACACAGGAGCCACACATTTCATACATTCTCGGTCGCTTTTTGTTTCTGTATATACAAATTATTGCAGACGTATCCACAGAAGATTTGCACTATGGTAAAACATCCCGATACTTTAGAAGCCATTTTGAATCTTAAAGGTGCCCTTACATCTACCTTTTGAAAAGAATTAATGTGAGTTCTGGCTTCCTCTTTTTATTTAATAATGACCTTACGGTAATTTTGGTTGTGAAAAGTTCTTATAAGGCCTTCTAGAAAGTTTTATTAACTTGTTTATCAACAACATGTTTGTTTACACAGGAATGTTGACAAACAGACATGTAAGCTAAAGTAGTAGGTTGCATAAATGCGGAGGTAGAAAGGTTACTTGTTGTAAAAAAACCATTTGCAAAGCTCTGGCTTATCTGACTTACTGCCAGATGCCCTTGATGAATTGGTTTTGAACATTTTGGCGGGCCCCCACATATTAAAAACACGCTGATATAAAGAAAACAAGCAGCATATGTGGGGTGATATCCACGTTATCTGGCGTATTATTATAAAATCTCCAAAGGATAAAAATTAGTTTATCGAGGTCAGATAGGTGATTGGGTCCCTTTAATCAGATTCCTTGATAACGCCTGTCCCTTGCGAATTCACTAATTTTGTTTGCTATGCGTATACCTCGGCAGTATCGTCCGCTTGTGATAGTTGTTGTGTGGATGTCTGTTTTTTGGCAGTGAAACAATGATGGTAAAATTCGCTGATTCAAGCATTAAATCTAGATTTTTGGAGACCGCTAATGATTTTGTCGTAGGTTATAGGTCTTGTTCTTATCTTTAAGCTTACAAAGTGGCCTTGACCTCTTGAGGTAGTATAAACATGCGAAATATGCGAGAACAAGGTGAATGAGGAATTGGTCGTGCATTTTGACACCTGACAGTAACAATCAATTTAAACGTACAAGGGTCTTTTATCCAATTGTTTGTAATAGAAGCAGGGTTAGAAGACGCTAATTTTGTCCAAAATATTTATCCACCTTAGTCCATTACACTGTAAAGCGGCATACACGTGCAATATATATATATATGTGTGTGTGTGTGTGTGTGTGTGTGTGTGTGTGTGTGTGTGTGCTTCCTTTAGTGTCAACTGCATTTTCAAATGATATCTGAGAATGAATATTTATACAGAACAGTAAGAATGACGAGTTACAGAGGATAAGAATTTAATATGCAAGACTGTTGCAGGCTGTTCCAGCAGCCGACTGGCCTCTTTGTCTACTGTGACACCCTGCTGCCCAGCAGCTGAACCAGTCAGCCACACACAGACAAACGTTAACGGAAGAGGGTAATTTCGTGCATGGGTACACGATAAAGTATCATTTATCTTCCTTGAAATATAACCCCCGAAGTATTCAATGACATTGCCAAACGCCCATGGCTTCTTCTTAAAAGTAGCGTCTTTATAAACCCAGCCTTCAGAACAATCTCTCTGAAGATTTTGATTTGATGAAAGCCCGGGCAGTTAAAGGAATTTTGACGTCTATGTCCGTCTGGACTCGGTCATAAAGGATACGTTAAATAGATTTCTAGACTACTAAATGGCAATATTGCACAAAATGGCCAATACTGGATAACTCGAGCCTCGCATATAGTGTTCAACCGTGCCTGTATTATGCTGGCAATGGAATTGTCTAATATGTTATGTATGTTTGGTATATGTAAAATTTACTCAATTTTACTGCCAACAATGTACGGCAGTATAATATTCGATAGGAAATGCTTGAAGACCCAAACGTTTTAATATATATATATATATATATATATATATATATATATATATATATATATATATATATATACTACAGGTATTCAGCACATAGTGTTCAAAGTATATATCTATTAAACAGGATTAACAGTTTGTTCAATAGTCGACACATTACCGATAATCGCCAGTCGTTCTAATGGTCCTTTTCTTTTTATTGCAGCAGCCACGAAATAACGACACTGCTTGTGTTTGCCAACACAATTTCACCATTTGGTTATAAACTCGTTATTTATACACCATCTTTTTCCGTGATGTACGATGGAAACCTGATTCACACACACACATATATAAGTTCAATAATAAGTAAAAAGATATTTTCTTTACACAAGTCCGAGCAGTGATCACTTGTTTCTATATGTAATATTTGTATTGGTCATTAACTGGATGCTACTGACAATCCTGACATATGTTTAGTTTACAACCTCTCGCCTGTTGTTAGTTCATTCATGTTGCTCTTTGATCATGTTTCTTTACAGAGCGGGCCGGTCCAGGCGCTGAGAGTGAAGAAATCTGTCTGGAGACGTCAGAGAGACAAGAAGGCTGTAATTTGTACGTTTTTCCTCGGTTTGGGTTAACATTGTGCCAATCGCTGGTAATATAAGAGAAAATTGTGTCTCCAGACAGCGGACCAATGTCAGAGATCACAATCACGGAGATGCCGCTCAGATACAAAGGCCCTGGTCCGTGTCTGAATCCGGACTATCTGCTCGGCGGGAAGAGCGTCACGACTTCATCTGTATCTCGGTATTCTGTCTGTATTCGATCAGCAGGTCGGGGTTCCCGTCCTGGGCTTATTCACTAATTTAATTGGATTCGTTCACCAGGACTGAAGTTACCTCCGGGCCTTTTCTAAGTCATAAGGCATAGTTTCTTCATGATTGCTCTCTCTCTCTCATATCGCTTCATTTCTTATTTCACTTCGCTTCGATTACGTAAAAGGACTGTCTTCCGCTATCAACGTCTTAAGCCCCGTCCTAGGGGGACATATTAGTTAATGTTACCGGGAAAAGGCCCACAGCTGCGCACTAAAAGTAATCGAGAAATGTTGTTTCCATGACAACCTAATCCCTTATTGTCCTAAGCATCAATACTCAGCATCCGCATCTGTTTGGTCAGATAATTTGTTGCCATTGAATGTTATGTCGCCAATAATTGGCAAGTATGTTATTTTCATGTAAAATGTTCCATTCCCAGAATGCACATAGTGTTATTCTCAAAGGCACGCCCATTTGTGCAAATCTAATGTATCCTTCACAATGGAAATATATCATAATAAAGAATATTTTTAGATAAATAAAAAAATTGATATCCGTGCCTGGCTTCATCCGTGAGGACACTAGCTGTAAAGATTCTGTCTCTTAACGTACGTAATTTAAATCGTATCAAATTTCACTGCTTTACCCAAAAGAGCACCTGGCTTATCCCTGTTACATGACATCCATTGTTTCTAGCCTTGAGTAACCTGCACCGTCCTCCATACCCTGCTTTATGCTCCATGGTATTATGGGCCTGACGAAAGGCTGCTTTATACTGGTATCACACCCAAGTTCCTCAGTTGTTCAAAAAGGGGGCTTCAAAAGATTTGTTTCCTGCTAATTGCTGTAATTGGTTCAATGAATGATTTTATATATATATATATATATATATATATATATATATATATATATATATATGTATATATATATATATATATATATATATATATATATATATATAAAGTCGCTGATTTTAAATTTCTCATAAATGGACGGACCTGACATTCGCTAAATATATGTGAACATGGAATAACGAATCGAATGGCCCTTATGAAGTAAACTGTATTGCGATGAGTTGTGTTTTGCGTTACATGGATTCTGGAAAAATTAAAGGTCTTATCTCACACTATAAATTCGTTTTGGCAAAAACTTAAGTTTCCTGGCCACCCTATACCGGCACACGGACGTGCAAACTCAGTCCACGTATGTCAATAACCATTACATGACGGCCTGACCAGAGGTCCGATCTTACGCATGCGCGAAAAACTCCCAAAAAAGGAGAATTACTTGATGCCAGATATCAAGAATTCTTTGCAATCAGATTCACAGCAAATTCTTTATTTTGTGATAAAACCTGGCCAGTCACGCTCTTGTGTCTAATATGTCTATCTATGTCTCTTTCTCTCCCCTGAAAAATATATCTTGGACAAATAAACGTTTGTGAAGCGAAAAGCCAAAAAGGGTGCTATGTCCAATTTTGCTACTTTTCGAAATACAATTTCAGTTAGGTGAAGAACTGATGTTTGTATGAGTATTTCTAGTATTTAACCTGTCGTGGTAAGGTGCAATTCCAGTTACTGTCAAGGTAGATTGTAACAATTAAACTTGGTCATTGAGTTCCGCTCTTATCTAAAACAAATGCGCTATCAGGGTTTATCCCTAGTCATCCTATTCTCCTTAACCCGAGGACAGCTCAGTATGATTTCACGTCAGGCAATGTGAGACGGCGGCAAGATTAGGCATCACTCCAGAAGGCTTTTTGAGGTTAATTACCAAAGTCGATCTTAACAGGGTCAACAGGCGGTCATCTCACGAAAGCAGGTCTGTCAAGTGCGTGTTGAGTAATTTTATCCCAGTTTTGTTTTGCACGGCGTCTCGAAAGACATGACTGATGCACGAGAGAGAACCTAGGAACCAACGGCTTACTGACAAACCCAGCGTGAAATTAGGTCTACGCTCAAGCTTTAAGAGTTTATAATAGAGAATAAATTGGGCGAAAACATAGTGATCGGCGTTATCTCATACACGCTCGCTGTTACGCAATGGGCTGATAAATAATAGATATCCAAGGTCCCTCGTCTAGTTTGGCCAGATATCTCAAGTAACTCGAGAAATTTTATAAGTGATGCAACCTTTAGCTTGTCCATTCCCATAAAATTACAGAAAAAAAATTAAGAAAATAGCCATGTGTACTTCTTGTGTAGGGTTACTTGATGAAGATGGTGGATGGATCGCTGTTCATTTTTCTGCTGGATTGGATGCAATCAAATACACGGATGTCTTTTCTTCCTATATACAATGGTACATCCTTTTCGGATCCATAATATACTATTTTCTCCATGAAAAGCCCATTCCGTTCCGTCTTTGATGTTAACATCCCCTATTGTTCTTACATAAAGCTCATTCTGTCACTAACAGTTTGGATTTCCCGTCCTTTTCAAGCGTGAAGCCAATTAACCTCCACCTATGCATAACTGTTCTTTCGCTCTGTATTTATCACTGTGTATTAATTTTTGCTTTCTGGCTAATTATAATTCAAAAAGGTTAATTTTTTGTAATTTTCGAGTGCCCCACCTCCTAAACACACACACATGCACCGTAATCTGAAAAGTTAAAATCGCAGAGGCTCATTCCTGATGCAAAGTAATCTTCTGTCTAATCATTAGTTTGTTTACGAAAGAAAGATATCTGTTAGTAACATCTTGAGAAAAATTTAAAAAAAAATAGACAGATGAATTTCAATGTTTAATGTAACAAATGCAAGCTTAACGAACGGGTTAGCGGCAAATCTACATGTTCATGAATTTTCCAGATCAAGAAAAAATAACTTTTCGTGTCATTTCTTTTTCTCTTGCCTCGGAAGACCGTTGTTAATAATTTTGTCAAGATCAGATTGAGAATTTGCAAGAGAAGTTAAAGACCCGTGTTATTCATTTAATCATAATGAACCAAACACATTTACCCAATTATCAATAATCTCATACCAATGGTTTTAACATTTATAACATACACTATTCATCCAATAAAAAAGGAAAATAATTCAAATTGGTCTGATTTTTCAAGTGACGTCATTATCCTCACCATTTCTATCTCATCTATTTACACCTAGACTTCACGATAACTACAGGATAAAATTGCTGGGGGGAGCGTGGGGGATGAATAACGTAACACCTGCGCTACTTGTGCCTTATACTTTATCCAGGTTTTATAAATAAGAAAGAAATTTTGGCATAAAAATTTAACATAAGTGCTGCAGATATATATCCAGCATACGACAGGAGATGAAAAAGGCGGCAAATGTTGTACAGTGACGTATCGACACCTACACATCCATTAGGAACGTAGCAGAAAATCAAAAGTAAATCTGCTGACTCTGAAAATACATTCATCATTGTAAATTCACCAGCAGTCTCGCTCACTCGAAAATCCAAATTAAAAAGAGTTATTCCGGATATTGAACATCTTACGCAACACTTAAAGAGTTTTTCTTTGTTAGGAATTGGTCTTGTGCCGTATAATGATGACTGACAGCGTGGCGTCTGTATTGATTGATTTGCCAGGAGGATCAGGATTGAGCTGTATTTTGAGTTATTTCAGTGTTGAATTCTCATAGGTTTCCTACTTTTTCTAATTCACCGAAGCTGTGCCGATGGCAGCCGCTCTATCAAACCATTGTTATCTAAGCGAAATTCTAGTGGTATTAAGTTTACTAGGATTCCTTTTTCTTTAAATTTTCATCACTTTGTTAAGCTTAATAATAAAATTAATTTTCCTTTGTCAGAAAGATGAGTATCATAGGACATTCTATTTTCTAATGTCACTCAAAAAATGAATGAGGAATTGAATCTTCACTCGTATCACAAATTAAAGAAATAAAGGTTAATGTTCCTAAACCATGCACTCATACTTCTTTTCCCAGTTTTTTAGATTTTTCATACATTCCAAATTCATAGAAATTTTGCCTAGAAATAGAATATCATTGTCAAACATATTTTGATATACTCAATCCACATTCCCAAAGGATTGGGCCCCTACACGGTAGGGCATTTTTCTGCCAAGGAAAGCTACCTTCAAACTGTCGTCCTGGTTTGGCGAAATAAATAAAATGCATAAAAAAAAAATATTTCAACAACACCAGCAGAGCAACTGAAAACCGAAAATTAAAAACTGCAAGTACATTCCTGCGGATATCTTGCGTGTTTAAAAAGTTTCTAACCATTACAAAACGTCATATAATAAGTTTTACCATTATTCTTCGATAAATTCTCTACTCAATATTGCACTCTCTTAGTGCCACAATTATTCTTTTTATATAAACGCAATGTTGTCACAATTCGTTCCAGCCAAAGTTTTGCATTTATTTAAAGTAGCACTAACATGATTTCGCTTTTTTATATAATGTCAGTGAAATACACAACTTATTTCTGGGCGGACATGATCTTATGTTTATACATCTTATCACAGATATCCAATTTGTTACCCAAATTATCGGATTTAAATTAATACAAAACAGACCACATATAAGGTAAAATGTCAAGATGCTAATTAAGAAATCTGAATTCTGAAGGAAATTCTTCAGACATATAAGATCACTAAATAAATCATATATGGAAATACAGATATCTTGGATATTTGCATGTCTGGTTATATCTGATTGGCTGGATGAAGTATAAACGCTCACCTATTGGACGCGGTGGGCGCCAGGTCAAATACCCGGAAGCTGACGTTGAGACGTTGGTCGGGGTTACCCTGGAACACGTACTCACACTTTGTTGGATGGGGGTAGGGATCCGGAAAGTTAGGGCTCCTGAATGTACCGTTGATGGCGTAGTCACTAGTGAGGTAGTACTGGCAGCCGAGCACTAACAACATAAAGCAAATACAGACATAGTATAATGTGAGCTGAAACACTGAAAACATTTTGAATCAAATAGTACCTCGCATGGACGACCACCTCGAAAATGCAACCACTTTATCGAGGCCCCGTTGGTGGTTATAATTTCGAGGTGTAACTTTGTATTAGCTCTGTTCAGATTTAAGCAAGGATCACTATAAACGCCTTCATCCGCTAGATTAAGCTTATGATGAACCAGTCTATATATGAGCCACTTGATTGAGAGAAAGAGAGAGAGGGGGGGGGGGATGGTATTCCGTAGGAGAACATTTATCTTGGATCTGCAAAAACCCACATGAATACAAGAATTAAATTTGGTTTAGCTTGATTCCTTTTGTTGCATTGTTACATGACAATGAGAATCCTCGTAATCCAGCTAAATACAAAGACAGTGGAACGTTCAATACATTGTATAAATTACAAGAATCTTCAACCTATATATCTTGGTTCATGTATGAATATCGAGAACATATTAGCTGTATGTCTTAGTTATATGTTCTGTTCATATACAACTGACATGTCCGGATGGATTGCAGCTGGTCAGCTGGTGATTTTTACGTGATGCGAGAGGCATGTGAATGGGAATCTGGAAATCATCATGCAGGGATGGGCTGTGGGCTAAATATCACTGTGAGCAGACACCTGAGCCGGACCGGCTACGTTCTTTATGCGTCTTTGATCACCGCATTTATTCAGTAATGACATACTTACAATGATCATCAGTGATGATAACACACTGATCCATTAACAGATTGTTGGAGAATAGCAGGGGTCATCGAGGTCAATGCAATTTGTCCACTAAAGTCAAGCTATTACCGAATAAAAGGGAAAGCAACGACTAATTAGGTTTGGATTGATTATTGCTTACAGGACATTGTGGGTATCCCAGTAACAGTAAACCGAATTGTTTCATTATCTCATTAGGTTATCAAGTTTACCACAAGTTATAAACAAGTACGCTTCCCCCAAGATGTCCACCTTTTCCAACAAAACAAGAAATAAACCGTAGATGCACGATTTATTGAGGAACAGGCACCGGGTTTGTTACGCACGCCGTATTTGTGAAGTTTGCTGTCGAGCTGCTTGGGTCCTCTGTGCGTGTTTATATATTTCTTGTTGTTAACTTAAACATACATTATACAATGAAGTAATTTTTACCCGTATATGCATATTCTACCCCTCTAATCTGTCTTTACAGTGGTATAGGAAGCAGGGAACAGAAGGGGGCTATTGCCTCCCCAGTTTAAATAGGGGATGGGGGGATGCCATTCTGCATCCCCCTCCCAATATTTTAAACAGATAAACTATCCTAGATATCTAGCCAAAGCAGACTCTTGCAGTTGAGCATTCTATCTATGCTTGTACTTAAATAGAAACACAAACACAAATCCTAGATCATCCTCGTTATTAATGTAGTTTTTTCATAAGGCTGTTAATCACCCCCCCCCCCCCTCCAACCGAAATGTGTTCCTATACACTCATGCCCTCTGACAGATGCCTTCCCTGATGTGAGGCCCCCCCCCCCCCCCATGGGGCCTATTCCTCTCTCCTTCTCAGGGGCGGATTTAGAATAGTACCAGGGGGCGCTCCCACATTATTAAACTTGCAAACCTGTGAAATAAAACAATACACGCTCAATCCAGAAAAAAATGTGATTTTCCCCAGTTGCTCTTGTTAAAAGTTTATAGTTTATCCCTCCACCCCCAAGATCATCAAGTGACGAGAACCTGCGGTTGAAGGTAAGTATAAAGGTCAGATCTACCTGAGCCAGGTCATATGGTAGTAAGTTAAGATCACGGTGCTAAATATTCTTTGATTCCACTCGAGGAACGTCTTCCCTTTACGACCCAGTAATTCAAGAAAACGCCTTCTATTTGAAAATCGTTGATCCGCTCCCGGCACACAGCAATCTCCCTGATCAAGGTCTTTTTTGCTAACAGTAATTTGAACCATCACTGTCAAGATACCACGTGAATATCCTGTCAACCGCGCACACGACGCTAATTAAGGCTAATTAAGGTCTGGTACCGGCTACTGTAAAATTAGTAGTTTGATCGAAAGAGCTTGACACGACAAATTGTTATTATGCAATATGTAAACCACTAACAGGTATTATTCTGACCGAGAAGGCAATCCCAACAGGCATGGTATAGTGTCTTTATAGATGTCAACAGTCTGTTTAATTTGATTAAATCGAGTGCCCAATTGCTTCAAAATAACAAAACGTCCTTCAGAACCCACTGGTATATGATGTATTCGCATCATATTTCTTTCAGCCTAGTAATGGAGTAAACATTTAATAAATGCAAGCACAGGGAAGAGCGTAACAAATTACCAGCAGTAGTGAAGTGTTCTGGGTTATTTTATATCAGTGTAAATCTCAGACTCGACTTCCTGTAAATTTTGAAGAAACAGTCAATTATCACCTTCAATCTTCCACGTTAAGGGGCCCCTAGAGTATGTTTAATCATATAAAGGGGGAATTTATCAACAGACTTTCCGCCTTTGTTAAGTTTAGTCGCGACATGGGTGTCTTTTGGCATTCAGTGGTTCTCAGCGCTAATTGCAGGTGGCTTTGCGTCCCCCGGGAGGTGACAACTATACCGGCAGTTGTTAGCAGCGATCTAGCGTCATGGATCGTCATGGCGGCCTTTTTTTACGCGTTTAAGTGTATTATAGTGATATAAAGGTTGATTTATAAAGCCTGCGGCTTCAAACCTCCATTGTATATTCACACTGATTGTCGGTTCTCCTTTGTCTTTGAGACCCTCTCCTTCCCTAAGGGCTGATCAGCTCCATAATTGGCATTCCGTGCCTTGTCTCTATCAGAACGAGAAGTGGGCCCCAAGACAGTACCCGTTGTCCGTTGGTGGCTGTGGAGATAAAACAAGAACAATCGACTGGCCTCTTCGTATTGATTTCTCAGGGTTTTCTTTTCCCTGCTCTGGCTGTTGCATGCGGCAGAATTTGTTAAGTCGGTGCATTCTCGGACTTGGCATCGAAGCTCATGATTTGGAATTGCACAACAGAGGTGCTTGATAAAACAATTACAAAGGTCCCGTGCCCCCGGATAATGCACAGCATCGGAATGGAGTTGATCTGGGGCGGTGAAATCCGTCCAGCTCTTGGTGACTGCCTCCGCTGTCGTGCGGCCATGAATGTAAAATGAATCCAATACAAACCCTGCCGTGTCATGACAAAAAATTACCTTCTCTCACACCGCTGAGAAAAGTATCTCATTCCCGACCGCTTCCTCAGTGATGCAAATATACATCCTGACAGGAACTAACAAGCCGTGCCTCAGATAAGATATCGTTAAGGTTAAACCACGAATCCCTTTACTCAGCCTGTATAAAAAGTCCATTTTCTATAGATCACCTTTCCGACGGTAAACTATGCCATAAGAACAGACACTGAACATTTTAAATGTAACAGTTTTGTGGGCGATATTATAAGGATCAACGGGCGTACCTCTAACTAGTGAGTGGACTATACTTTTCCGACCTTGTCTCCAGTAATCCAACGTCATATGCGTAATTGAGTTTCAATGAATTGAATATCATCCTTTTAAAAATGCCGTATTGAGGGTAATCGCGCGAAAGAAGCCTTTTGATTACTTACTTGTCTTTTTAGATGACACCTCTTTTATTTAGATATGTTTTCAGTAACATATAATCAATGCACTTTTTCATGTAGGTGATCCTTTTAGACCATATGCTTTCCGCGGTCGCTCTGGTCAAACCTTTGATGTATGGAGCCGGAATACACAGCCATATTAAAAGACCAAAGGCTTAGTCAGTCAGGTTCAACGGGTCACAGCTAAACTGAGCAGTGTACACCTGGCATCCTAGCTCAAAATACATCTGAGTTTGTTTACTCTGGCTGGAAATATACCTATTGAATAATAAAAATAATAGTAATATTATTAAATAGTCATATATATATATATATATATATATATATATGAAAGAGGAAGATAATAACTCCAAACGTGCTGACTATTCTTTCACTTCCCTCTTGTGTCTACCACTATTCGACTTGTACCTGTTAGGAACCATAGCCATAGATCAACTAAACTACACTGACACAATGTCCCACTAGTGGAGTGGCGAGAATGCACAAGAGAGGAGGCGAGGGGCATCATCAAGTTGTCTTCTTAGCTGCTAAAGACTGATGAAGGAAACAAGATCAAGCCCCAGTGTATCCGAGCTCTCGCATAACATTAATATTTTAAAATTGAAGCGTCTTAATTTGAAGCCAAGATATTACAAGGGGGCATCATTGAGTTAGGAAAAGGAGGGGTCAAACCAAGGAGGACCAATCATTCAGCCTTTAAAAAGTTCCGAAGGTACTAAAAAAAGGGGGGGGGGAGGGGGGGGGGGGTTCAGGTCCGGAATAAAATGGTCTGAAACTCTTAAAGAAGGTTGGAGGCGGAAAAACAAAGGGGGGGGGGGTCCAGGGGGTAAGGAATCCGCTTTGTATGAGAACGAAACTCCGGCGTTTATAGAAATATGATGTGGATTGTGGTAAACCGTGAAACCAAGCTCAACATCACCAAGCCATTAACCAGGCGGGAAACAACAAGGGCACCACAGCAAAGGATGTCTTAATATTATGAATCAATAATGCAGTTCTTGCTACCAAAATTCCAAGTGCCATTTATAAACAGAGGCTTATATTTAAAAAAATCTTGTATTTTGTTTTTGAATGCAGTTTACCTGTGAATACAGTTGTGGAATTTGTGTCAATAGTCAAAATGTAGGTTTCTCGAGTCCTGTCGACATTATACTCGAGGTTTATTCATTAATATTGGGATCCCACAGGAAATATTTTAATTCTCTTCAACATGGTCAGTGAGAAAGGTGCAAATACGCAGGAGATGTCTCATCAAGAGACGCCAGTGGTCATCCTGGGTTAGCAGACGACATGAACCATAATGTGCGTTATCGATTAAAGTCGGTTCTCCGCGTCATCGATCGTGTCTGGCGGCCATTTTGACGCTGCCACATGCATGACTTGTTATTAGTGAACACAGGTACAGGGCAAAAGCACTCCGACAATGACCAACCATAAAGTATGTTAAAGTTAAAATCCGTCATTGTTAGTACTGGTAGGATCTGATGTTGGTGTCCAGGACGCCAGCTGTATGCAATTTACCCATATTAAACAAATATTATCTGAACGTGTCCAAATCATGTTTAAATATATCTATGAACGATGAACGCCAGATTTGGGAACCTTGGGCAAACAATATGTGGTATTAATACGTTTAATATCTTTCAGGTCCAATAACAATCTACTCGCAACTTGTTAATACATGATTCAGAGTTCGCAACAGAGGGCTATAAATAGCTATAGCAACACAAAGCAGTTATTCGTGATTTCGGAATCTGCATGGTTTAGACGGTCGGCCATGGTAGGACGAGATCTGACGCCTGCTGGTGACATCATTCATTATTCCCTGCGGCATGTTTACCTCCAGTTAAATTGGACTGAGGATCGTCATTGTCTTGTTAATAAGGCGCAAAACTGGCCCGGGCATAAATTTCAACGTGTCCTGAAAGGTTAATGATAGCACCCCCGAAATATATGTACGGCTGGATTCTGTTTCAAAGTGGACCGTACATTTTCACTTGACACGTTCAAGGTCGTTTATTAGTTCACTCGAGATTCATTTCTTGATGTTTAGTCAATTCAGTTTGATTTAGCCCACTAGCTCCATTTGATGTTGACGAGATATTGAGTCGATTCCGTTTTGAGGCCGGATATGTTTGAAGCTTTTCCGTTTGTGACTGCATGCTTTAAGTCCGCTCCGTGTTTAAAGTCGGATCCGTGTCAGTCCTATCCATTTCACCTGGTTCAGTTTATGATGAACCATTTGCTCACATCCCATTTAAGGTTGATCCATTCTATGGAAGACTCTTTGTTTGAGGCTCATCGATTTTAGGCTGACCCATATGAGGTTATGTATACTTGATATTACAAAGGTGACGCCATGCAAGGCCAGAACCCTATGTATACTTGATGGACGAGGACGCCCCAATACTGGAGGTTGTTCCGGTTAAAGATGATAAATTTGAGTTTGCTCCTGACAAGAATTGTAACTCGTGGCCACATCGTCTCATTTGTTGTTGACCAAAATAAATGTTTATTTTACAAAGCCAGCGCAGCATAATAAATGTGTCACGATCCTGGCAAACTGCTGCAGACTTTTTGCATTTTTATATGTGATGCTAAAATTGACTCTATTCATTTGATATACATTTGGTAAACAATTTCGAAAAATATTATTCCACTGATGATAGAGAATGAATAAAATTTATATTATACTTAATGTATACTCAATGTGTCATTGTTAACATCAATCCCACTCTAAAATAACTGGAAATTTGCCGACGAGGCGCTTCTGAATGCCAAGTAATCACAGTCCATTAATGCTCCAGCTTTTGATCTTTCCCGCATACATGCCTAGTGTGTTGACAGGATTAATTCAAAATACGAAATGCGACCCCCAGGCCCGAGATCAACAGCGGCCGAGTGTGACCGGGTGCTGATGAAGAATGAATCATCCTCAAACAAACTCGGCGAGGCGGGGCGGCGGGCCGAATTATTGATCCTGAGCGATGACAAAGTGAAATTCATTATTTCAAAAATAATCGCAGGTGGAATATGATTCGGCTTAATGCTCCACCTTGCCGGGAACTATTAACGAGCTCTTTCAAATCTTCGACCGGGGGAGAGCCCCACATGAAGTGTAAATACCGCCTCGTCTGCAACATTGTGTCATCTGAATCAGATTTACTCCTAAGGGAGGATAAAAAAATACATGATACGGATAATCACGGTAAATTTGTAACAAAACCAGCTGTGTCATCAATTATTGATGGCGGCTCTTCATATCACTGGGTACTGCTACCATCTAATTTGTGAAGACCCTCGTCGTAAACCATGTTGGTGGCATCAACTGTACATTACAACTGATTCTCCACGGTTCTGCAGATTACAATACAACCAAATGAGAAAAAAAAATAGAAACTTAAAAATAGGATTCACCATAATTTGCTTAACGGAACTGACAGTCAACATTGATTCTCCTTTATACATAACAATTCAGGATTGGTCTGCAATATGGGGAAGACATGATGTTTTATAGACCATATTGCAAGCTCTCATGTTCCCTTAATCAGCTCTTTTTGTTACTTAAATTAAACCATTCCAAAGGAAGAAAGGCCAAGTATGTAATAGGGTAATAAAGGAAACGGATGATCAGATGTATATGGCAGGATGTATCTGTGAATCATCAGGAAGGAATTTTAACTTCCAGGATACATTTAAACAAGATATAGGGTTAAATGGTGAACGTGGCATAATATTGCAGGGCCTTGTCCCCAAGACAATCCAAGGCTTAATGAAACACTTCAACAGAACTTTATAGTTTATGTGCGTGTGTGTGTCTCAGTGTTATTATGTTTTTCATGTGACATCTGGACTATATCTTGTATCTTGAAATCCCAAGGGATTGATTCATCAGGATTATTATATGGCTATCTAATCCATTACATCTATAGGAGCATTAATACAGAGGTGGAAATCCCCCCCCCCCCCCCCCCTATTTTGGCAAAATGAATAACTAATGTATCCATCGCCCTGCTATTCACAGAATAAGATTAATATACTTTAAATACAAAATTTATCAGTGATAAAAATAGGAGACTTTTATAACATTTCTGATATTTTACTTGACCATATATTTAAATCGTATATTTGGTCTCAATATATATATATATATATATAAGGGTGGGTTAGTTTGTGTGTAAGTATAGTTGCTCCAACCTATGGTTAGCCCTGGAAGTCATCAACCACACTTGAAGATAAGTTGACGCCACTGTCCTCAATTAAGACACAGTGTCCACATTAACGTTAACTTATACGGTAAAATAATTTATAAGCCAATAATAGGTTCACCATTCCGTCTATAAAACTATCCCTTTATTGAAATAATCCTTCAGATATGTCTTGTATTAAATTCTGGAATAATTCACGGGTCCGGTCTCATTATAATATCATGCATTTAATTATGATCCATTTTTTTCGTTTATGGAGTCGGCACAAGGTAATCTGCCTTTTGCGTTCTATAATTGTATTTGTTTATGAAAGGCATGATGTAAAATGATCTTTTAATATTTTACAAACATTTTACAAAAAAATCCCTTTGATCTACTCAACCGGTCATTGCATTTCTGCATAAACAGCCAAACCAATATTTCTCTTGAGACAAAGAAAAAAAAACACTGACAGAATCCACAGCGAGTACTAGATAACAGAACCCCATTAAAGATTCCTTAGCCTAATTAGCTCAGCTGACGGAAAGTCATCTGAGCACTTATAGCTATCACTCTCTGTCCATCCTCCGTTCGTCTGTCGTGCTGTCTCTCCTTCTGTCCGTCACCAGGGCACAAATCGTAACCGCTTAACCTAGAAAGTACTAACTGGAAACCCATAAATTTCCTTGAAAATCTCCTTGGATCCATTAAAAAAAGGTCACTGTGACCTATATCCTTTGAGCAATGGGGCTCGAAAGTAACCCCCAGAATTTATACTATTAAATTTGATACAAAAGCTCCAGTATCTGAATAACTAATGTATTGATTTCCCTGATTCTTTTCATGCATATTGAGCATTCAAATCTCCTTAGAGGTCAGAAATTAGATCATGGTGACCTATAATTTGCGAACTACAGGCTGTAAACGTGATTTTTGTGCACCCAGTCAGTCAGATGGGGCACAAATTGAATCTGCTAGGCCTAGAATCCCAGACGTTTCCCCCTAGGAGGTACATAAAAATCTTTTAAGAAACATGAAATTAGGTCACTGTTACCTATATGCTCTGAACTAGGGTGCTCAAATGTACCCCCCAAGAATAATCAGAATTTGATACAAAATCTCGGGTATCTGAGTAGCTAATACATTGATTGTCATGTTTTTTTTCCATGAATAATGATCATGGAGAATACATAATTATCAATTGCCGGAGAATTGAATTAAAAAAAATAACAAAACATGGAAGTGGCAATTTTTCAATTATCTCTTATACATAGGAGGCCAACACACATTTTATCGTAATATCTAATTAATTCAGTATGAATGAATAACAATCTAGAACGACCATGCTGGCCTTTTGAGGGACAATGAATAATACGCAAGGGAATCGGTGATCATATAAAAGGCGACGGGATCAGCCAGAGTGCTGGACTGTTTCGTTTATTTAGATGGTAGTTGATTCGTTGACGTAAAAACGTTTTCCTTTAAAGACTAGTTCCATCAGAGGCCGAGGACAAGACTATTCCCATAATACTTTACCATCAAAGAGGAGAACCAAGCACTGGTAACAGTGAAATGATGCCACTGAAAAAAAACTATTAAATTAATTTTCACTTGTAGCATTATATAACTAGAATATCAGCAAAAGCTGATAAAAGCCCTCAGCTAAAAGAACAGTGTTTATAGGTGGTTACAGTAACAAGCACAAAATATTTGTTGTCATTTGGATGTATATCTGTACATGTCTGAGTTATAAATTTAAATTGGAGAGGTATATACCATGTTTCATAACAATCCACCAAATGCTTCCTGAGAAATAAGCTCCTAAATTTTTTTCTATTCTAAGCTCTGTGACCTTGATAAGTCAGTCAAGATCCCCCATCTTTGAATTTGATCAAGATTTTGTAAATATGCAATATCACTGAAAAAAAATGAAGTTCCTGAGGTGAATCCTTTTGGAGATATCCTGCTCACAAGGCCAAAGTTAAAAAATCCGATAAAAATTCGTAAAAAAAATCAGAAATTGTAGGTGGCGCCACCAAACTTGGGGAGCAGGTACAGACCATCAGTCCAAATGACCATAGTAAATTTGTAAAAGTCCTCACAAGGGTTCCTGAGATATAAGCTTCTAAGTGTTTTTCTATAATCAGCTCTAAAACGTAGAAAAATAGGTCAAGGTCACCCATCTTCGAAATTGACTGAGATTTGGTCTATATACGTCATCGCCAAAGAATAAAAATTCCTGAGGTGAATCCTTTTGGAGATATCCTGCTCACAAGGCCAAAGTTAAAAAATCCGATAAAAATTCGTAAAAAAAATCAGAAATTGTAGGTGGCGCCACCAAACTTGGGGAGCAGGTACAGACCATCAGTCTAAATGACCATAGTAAGTTTGTAAAAGTCCTCACAATGGTTCCTGAGATATAAGCTTCTAAGTGTTTTTCTATAATCAGCTCTAAAACGTAGAAAATAGGTCAAGGTCACCCATCTTCGAAATTGACTAAGATTTGGTCTATTTACATCTTCACCAAAGAAATAAAATTCCTGCGTGAATCCTTTTAAAGATATCCAACTCACAAGCTCAAAGTTGAAAAATCCGAAAAGAATTCATTAAAAAATCAGAAATTGTAGGTGGCGCCACCAAACTTGTATAGCAGGTACAAATCATCAAACCCATTAACCATAGTAAGTTTTATGAAAATCTACCAAATGGTTTCTGAGAAATAAGCGTCTAAGTGTTTTTCTATAATCAGCTCTAAACTGTAGAAAAATAGGTCAAGGTCACCCATCTTCGAACCTGACCGAGATTTTGTCGATATACATCTTTACCGAGGAAATGAAATTCCAACGATGAATCCTTTCTGAGATATCCCGCTCAAAGGTTAAAAGTTAACTGACGCCGGGCGGACGGAAGCACGGACGGATGGACAGCTAGGGTGACGACAATAGCCCATCAGCCTAAGGGCTGAGGGCTAAAAAAGGAAATATTTTGATCTTATTGTCGCAACAGATATTTTGTGACAGCGTCCATGTTGTGTGCGATAGCGAACGTGGTTTGGGCTATTAAGTATATGGAAAATTAGAAATTAATTTTTAATATATGTTAACGCTAACACCGCCATAGAATATGCTCCCTGCCTGTAAAAATTCATAAAGAATTCAATGAAAAATATTACTTGTAGGCTGAGGGCTATTGGGTGCCCAAATATCAGCCAGAGTGTTACATGGGCAGATGCTGGAAAAAGCAATTGTCTGGAGTGCCCTATTGAGGAAATGATTTAGTTTGCTGCCATGAGATCAATTGTACATGGTTGGGTGATGTTATATGTAGAAGTTTTATCCGATCAGGGCTTCAGAGAGGACAATAGTTAACGCTCAAGAGATCCCGACTGTATTCTTCGGCCGACCTTTCACAAACAACCTTGGATATTACTCTCTGCGTTCTGCGGATAAACTGCTTTTGAAACCATTTCTCTGGCTGAAAACCCTTGCAATATTTCAAATCATATGAAAAAAAACCAGTTAAAAATACTGGTAAAAAATGCTGTAATGTAATTTATTCTAATACCAGACTAATGGCCACTTTCATTCAAAAGAGTTTTTTTTGTGATTAAATTGATCTTGAATGTATAATTGGTTGGCAAATAATTTTATTTCTCGTAAATATATTTTTAAATACCAAACAACAAGCTAAATGTCTGTTTTTCCGTTTACACTGGCGTAGAATTACATTGTTCAAACTACATCTGAGTCATTTTAAAAGGTGGACAGTTACGGGCGTATTAATAGTGGAATTTGTTTGGTATTAGTTAGTTGATAAAAACTGAAGATAATTTTTTTTAATTCATTTTATTTTAGGATTATTTTTATTTTAGAATTTTTTTACCGAAGATCAATCGATACTGGGTTGAAAAAAATAAATGTGAATATTGGCGGACGGCGGAATTATAGATCTAATATAACCTAAACTTATATGTGAGCAATATTAAACAAAAGTTAATAACATTCAGAACGTGTGTCGAAGATAAAGAAGAGAGTTGACCAAATTTGAAAAGAGATTCCACTTATATAAAAAGAAATGCCTAGCTTTATAAAACACAAATTTAAATGTTGTTGTATAGGAGACATCGGAGCTGAAAAATAGAAATTATGCTGATACTGTATGATCATCCGATGCATTACAACGAAGACCAGCAAGGCATCGTGCAGGGAGCAAGGTGGAAAACAGTCGGATGGTCAGATTTATGAGAACTTTGCCCAGTCCCTTGAAAAAAAACCAAACAAACCTCCCAGTGATATATTATTTGGACCGCGGTGGTCATGATATTTTATATGTAGTATATCGATTCTACATTTCAATTGGAAGAACTTAATGTTTGTTGTTGGCCTTTGCTGCCACAGATGGTTTTCATTTGTTAGTATATTTTAAATGTATACTATGTTTATTCTGTCCCTCTGACTTTTTTATCGTGATGAACCTGATCCTATTGTACTCATCAGCAATTAGGTACTCATCTTTTTTTTCTCATGAAATGTCAAGCCTGTTATTAATCTTTACTGTAATTGTTCTCTGTAGATTACGTTAAGGGACAAGACGGAGTCATATTTTTATTTAATTTTGACCAGCCGAGGTAAACAATTCAGGGGTCAAAATAGTTCTTTAAACGACAATGTGTACCTGCATTAAAAATATTCTTTATTGAGACCACACCTGATATCGGTGTGGTGACAATATTTTCATATATATATATATATATATATATATATATATATATATATAAACTGAATTTATTTAAGTACAACATAAGATAAGTACAACATGTTTAATTAATATATATATATATATATATAATATTTAAAAAAATATTTTTAGTGTGTATCTGAGAGTTGAGCACGGCCATAAGCTGTCCCTGCAAAACAGTATTGTTATACAATTTATGAAATCAAACTAACTATATGGTACATTATTAATGCTCTCCTGCATGGTAGAGCACTTTGACTGTGATGCAACTTCTTTATATACTACATTAATATATATATATATATATATATATATATATATATATATATATATGGTTATTCGTAATAGAAAGTAAAATATAAAATGAAGAAGAAAAAATAAAAGTTACATGAACGAAGGAAGAATGAAAGTTCAGTCTATAGTTATTGCAAAGTCAGTGTGTAGTATATCACTGTCATTTGTATAACAAAGTCTTGAGACATTTAAAAAATGAAATAAGCATCTGGTTGTAAATAATATTCCAGTGTTTAATAAAAGAACTTGAGTGAAATAAATGAAGAACAGAGAGACACAAGAAAGCTATGTTATACTCCAACCAGTAGAAGCTTGCATTATTTATTTGGATTACTATCACGATGACAGATCAGACCCAGCAGTTTACTGATTTTTTACTTCCGGTCAAATGGGAAAACATACATATCATGTACCCAGCTAGCTTTAAGGTCGTCAAACCATCTGCCTGATGCCAGGTCGGAATAGTCTAGGCCCGAAATAAAAAAGGGTATACGGTTAATATAGTCTGTGGGTATGTGCTATACAGTTTGGAAATCCCGGGCAAATACAGTGGAAGAAGTTTGTATTATTATACAACAGAAGCCATGATATGAAGTAGATGGACGGGGCATAGAGTTCCAAGCCAACTCAAAGCAATCTTTACGTAGGGCCTTGGTGACTGCGTTCCTGTATATTGCTTACCATAAACCAGGAGGTATGTTGTCCATTATATATGAGAAAGGAGACCGACGCTGCGCAGGAAGCGAGCCAAGTTCTGCCATAAACTGGGCTGTCTGTAACTCATGCTTTCTTGGCTGTAAGTTCTCGGGTTGGAACCATACAATTACAATTTTGTTTCCTCTGGGAAATTTGCTAACCGCTTTTCCCTCCAGAAATAATCATTTTTAAGAGTCTGTGACCAAGCGGGAAAGATTATTGTTATCGCACGCGAAATTCTTCTTAAAGTGGCATCCCGTTTATATGAAACTGAAGCATGAATATCCAGAAAACAACTTTTCGGTTCGACACGCCTCGGGTTTCTAAAAGCTGAGAATCAACAATGCGCGAGAATGCTCTTTTGTATTGTTTTTGTTATCACAAAATGACGACATGCTGTTTGTTTCAAAAGTGTAGTTTGTTTGCTGAAACGAAATGACCTGACTGACGTAATTCAAGTAAGTTACTGATCCTAAATCTGTTTAAAAAAGCACGTGGATATTGTAGTTTTTCGGACAAGGTGATCCCAAATTCCATTCCTATACGTTTATGACAAAGATAATCTTGACTTAAGGTGTAGTAGGTTTCCGACGAGATGATCCATTTTCCGTGCTAGAAAATTTATGAAAATATACTTACTTACAGGGAGAATCTTGCGTCCATATTCGTAGGTTTACACGGAAAGCCTGATTTCTTTCTGATAGGTTTACGGGAAGGTGATCCGTAACTTTCGTGCATGTAAGTTTACATGGAGACCCTGGCTTCCGTTCAAGAAGCGACCCCAAATCACAATAATGATTTGACTGGTTTTCGACGAGGTGAACCAAAGTTCCTGACTTCCATGTTGGCAGGTGTTCCGATTTCTGGTTCTTTAGGTTGGAGTAGATGATCGTTAGTATTTGATCATATTTCAGGGGGATATAGATTTCTTTCTAACTGGGTTTACTTAAAGGCCACCCTGATCTCCTTTGCCAGAGGATTACTTATCGCATCCTGACTACTGTCCTGGTGGGTTTAGCTGAATACTGTCCTGGTGGGTTTAGCTGACTACTGTCCTGGTGGGTTTAGCTGACTACTGTCCTGGTGGGTTTAGCTGACTACTGTCCTGGTGGGTTTAGCTGACTACTGTCCTGATGGGTTTAGCTTACTACTGTCCTGGTGGGTTTAGCTGACTACTGTCCTGGTGGGTTTCACTGACCACTGCCCCGGTGGGTTAAGCTGACTACTGTCCCGTCGGGTTTGACTTATTACCGTCTCGGTGAGTTTAACTGACCGCTGCCCCGGTGGGTTTAGCTTGTCATGTTGGGTTTGACTGATTACCGTCTCGGTGGGTTTAACTGACCGCTGCCCCGGTGGGTTTGACTGATCTCTGCCCCGGTGGCTTTAGCTGCCTACTGTCCGGTGGGTTTAACTGACAACTGTCCCGGTTGGTTTAACGGTCCAATGTCCCGGAGGGTTTAAATAACTACTGTCCCTGGGTTTACGCTAGATAAGCAGCGGTTACGCTATGCTCAACTATTCGCTACACTACCCGCTGCATTAAACCACGATTGCCGGTCAGGTTTGGCCACCAGGCGGTGGTGTCTCTGTGGAATTCCCCAAACGTAGTATTTAACCAATCACATTGCAGATTTCACCAGCACAATCGAATGTTCTTTGAGGTATCGGTCACTTTGCAGTGCGATGGAAAGCGCTTGGTAGCACAGACTTTTTCCACCCCGTTGGAATACACACGATGCAACCGTCAACTTTCAAGAAAGTCTCTACCCTGACTTGCTGGTGCGGCCTGAGGTCAGTTATCCCCCACTGTCTGCGTATTTCCTTTCTTGCAGTGCTACACGAGTTTGCAACGGGCGCAGCCGTGACTGTTTACACGCTAAGCCAATCAGATTTCTTCAACTAGTTCTGCAGATTTGTTTAACCGCAGAGCTAATCAGATTTTGCTTTATCCAGCGCAAACTGACTGGGTGTTTGGCACCTTGCTAAACCTGAAGAATCCTGCTTTTTTCTCACAGCGTGTGAGTGGAAGGTCACCAAGAGATCACGCGCTGTGTTCAGAGGGTACGTAGGGTTAAACTTACTACTGTCCCAGTGGGCTTAGCTAACTACTGTAGCGGTGGGTTTTAATGACTACCTCACCATTGCGTTTAGCTGACTACTGTCCCGGTGGGTTTGCCCGACAACTGTAGCGGTGGGTTTAAATGACTACTGTCCCGGTGGGTTAAACTGACTACTGTAGCGGTAGGTTTAAATGACTAACGTCCCGGTGGGTTAAGGTGACCATTACTTCCTACCTGCCCAGGTTAGGAGAAAGGGAGTTTGTTTTTTAGATAGATCAAGACTTCTTTTTCCAGCTGGTTCTAATGAAGGAGATCCTCGCTTTCTTAATGGTTAGTTGCCGATAATTCATAGTTTCCTTTCAAGGAGACCATGACTTCAATAATAGCTGGTTGCAAAAATATCATAATGAGAATTTTACACACAGCCGGAATATGCTATTCTCATTTCCAGTTCCACAGACAGTAGAACTTTTGAAATATGTTCTACTGTCTTCAGTTGATCGCCTTAGAGAGAAACATAAATCTGCGAAAGGTCATTTTAAATGTTGGACCAATTATCCTCTGTTGACACACATGATGCGAACGTTCATATATTTCTTTGATAATGGGTTAGGATTAAAAGCCAACAATTAAAAAAAAAACAAAAAATTAACGAATCAAAGACTCATATAAAATAGTCAAACAAGAATATGATAGCTGTCTGATTGCAGACAGTCACCCTACTCAGGCATGAAATGTATTTAATGCCCTCGATATTTGATATTGGTCATCTGTGGTTATTGATTATCCATCTTCAGTATACTTGGAGTTCTTTCATACCTCAAGCAAATCCTTTTCAGATTTGTATCGGGATGCGACATGGCTTACATTTTGTGGATTTTCTTAAAAACAAACCAAATAGTACTATTCTTCGAATCAGAACCTGATTTGATTAACTATATTTTGTTATATGTATTTTTATTTTATAAGTGTCGCAATTTATCATATAGTTATTCATTAGGATTGCATTTCTTATTTCAATATTTAGTCCTATCAAGGTGGAACTCATGAATGAGGAATTTTAAATGTCAAATGCATATAAACTGTGATATATATAAATACATATATATATATATATATATTAAAATCTCGTTGTGTCGCATTCGCTTAAGTCGAATACCCTGTTGAAGTTACAGACTCGATATTCTGGGCAACTGTAGTTAAATTATAACCAAATAAAACCCGCTTGTGTCGAACCTCGGATGTTTCGAAGTTTTCGGAGGGTTCCTTCGACTTCGACACTAGGTTTCACTGTAAATATATATATATATATATATATATATATATATATATATATATATTCACAGCACACTGTTAATTAGTAAATACGTGCATTATACAGGGCTGTACCGAAATTGGTATCAACAGGACCCATTTTCGGTTCGTTCATACCTCCCATGCGCGAGTGATTTATACCCTTTTCGAAATGCCCCTAATCCAGTACCCAAAATGTAACATGTTTTACATAATTAATATTGTAGTAATGTATTTTGTCACATGTATGCACATAATAATAGGGTCTAAAATTTATATACGTCAATAATCATTTTAATGTCAATCATAATTTGCTTGTAGTTTATTTGTTATACGAACACGGTAAATTTGTTATAGATTCGTCATTATTCAATGCTATTTTTCAATCATTCCTTGGAGTGCATGTTAAAAAATGCATTCATGTAGCCCTTGTGTCGTTTCGGCCTTGTGACATATTTCCGGTCCGCACACTATATCGACTCAGGTGCAATGTTATACTTAATCTAGGCATCGCCAGGAATTTACAAATTAAGAGAACGAAAGATGAATAAGTTACAGAGAGAATAATCAGTGTACAATCAAAACGCGAAACATTCCGGACAAATATCTTGAAAACAACTGGAAAAATATTCTAAGAAATAAATCCACACATCTAGAATCTTGGACTCATTATCAAATACAACTGTTGTTATATATCATGTAGCGCGGTATGCTATTTAAATAACGTACTGGTTTATTTATTAAAGGGCAAAAACTTTACCAATAGAATTGGCCAAAACCAGCTGAAAATTATTATAGAACTAGGTCATTTAAAACAGCAGGGTTTCCAACAAAAAAGTCTTCTTGTAATCATAACTGTGAGGTATTAATACTAAAAGCATTAAATTTCTACAGACTTTGCTTCAAGATGTGATTAGATTTTAAAATCAATCCAGGGACCAAAAAGATAGATGAGAAAATACTTGCCTGTTTTGAAGAGAATTGCCCAAGCTGCGTATAAAAACCAAGATTCCCAATCTCCATGGCGACGCATCTGAAAAGAGATAACTGAATGTCCAGTATTTGTGATATTGACAGGAAAAACAACTCAGATTTAATCATGATTCCTAATTCTTGATCCAACGATGTGACGCATATACCCATTAAATAAAAATATTGACCACCGAAATACAAAATATATGGCAATATAGCAGTTTGAAAGAAAATTGGCCGATGATGAAAAAAAATCTAGTTTATTTTTTCGTACAAATGGGCTAACTCAACCTTTGAAATAATTGAACGACTGTCATTCCATCATGTGAATGCAGGTTTATCAGCTTACGGACATCATATTTTACCGTCAAGGACAGACCAATCAGCGTGGCGAGGTGTCAACAGCCATGACGTTAATAACAAAAAGCCGTTACAAAAGCGGCACTTGGCTTCCTGAAACCACAGCACGTGCGTCATCTGCCAGCTCGTAGTAGATTCCCTGTCAAACCTTAGCGACCTGAATCAAATTCCAAGTTCCGCTGTCACTATCATTTTTAGTGTCACAGATTTTTTCAAAACAGTCCTTTGGGGAAATGAAGGTTTTAAACTTTTGTTAATGCTGAATATGTAAAACTTACAGTAAAATGTAAAAATGTTAAAGCAAATGTTAAAGAATATTTACAAAACAGAAGATATAATTAAGTTACACATAGTGGTATCTTTAATATAACTGTTTAATTTAATATAGGAAAAATGAGGTTTGATCATAGTCACTAGGTCTTACCACACTGTATTAAGAAAGTCATATCCTTTAATTATTATATTCTACCATATTAACCGTTTAATATTTTGCCATTTAAGAAAATTATTTTCATTACAAAGGCGATATATGGCGCTGCCAGTGAACCCACTGTATACACTAGGGTGATTTCTCTTAGAATGTGCTGCGATAGCTCCTCAAAACAATGTCGGATTTCTCAGCATTATTCGAAAATGTGGTTAATGACCCCCCTTAGGACAGACTTGACATCGTTCCGAGATTTCGATAATGGAGACAATAAAAAGAGGCATTTCCGAGGCTCTGCACACATTATTTATTGCGTGACCACTGCTGAGTGTCAACACTGTCCATCATGATATAGATAACATTATTTTTCGGCCCTGCTATAGCCTAAGTTAATTATACATTTGTCCAAGTGATGCGCAGTGATAAGAGTGACATTGTTTCAGGTAGCAGGTCCATAGTGGATTATACTTGTGAGGGTTTAACCAGAGTTAATGGCCTGAGTGACATTTGGTATTCCTGATATGATTTTTCGTACGTTGGAAAATAAGGGAAATAATCAGTCATGTGAACACAACATATTTACTCGTGCAAGTAAGGGGTAATATGTTAATCCTGCAGTGGAAAATGCATGCATGGTTAGAACGCACCATGAATATGAGTCGGGGATGACAAATAGGTGGTGAGAAATCCTGTGTTTTAGGTTTTTTTTATTATCAAAGGACTTTTTTCCGCATTTAATGTTTGTCTGCTGAGCGGGCCAGCAGAAATGCATATAGCAAAGAAGGTAGTTGATTGTCCAAGTTCAACGTAACTGAAGTCCATCGTTTTTTATTAGCTTTAGACTGCATGTCCAAGCAACGTTAGAGGAATAAATCTCCTGACCATGCAGGTTGAGAGATCCACCAAGTTTCATAGGATAGGCATGGGACATTCACTGAAAATATATATCCTAGATATCTCAAATATGACAACCCTATTACGTGTCAAAGTTTGATCCTGGTAAGGTTGTAAGAATATGATTGTGCACCTCTTTCCCTCCCTCCTGTCTCCCAACAGTCAGGCGGTTGTGTTTGACGTTACAACATTCTGGTTCAAGGAGCAATGAAATATGGCACCCAACAGAAGCTTTGTTATAACTGATAACAGTTTAAGAATAAATATATCTTTTGTATTCATCATAACCGTCATCGACAGAGTTTCTGGTTTAAAGTCACAGAACTGTGCAAGGAGTCTGTCTACACCTTGTTTCAGTTTTTCGCTAAACTGTTGCCCTGCGACCTCTTGACAGGTACATATTCTGAAAGCAAAATATATTTTCAAAAATTTTGTATGTAAAAACATAAAGAATTCCAAAAACTGAATTTGCAAAAACAAATGACTAATTTTATATATTTTAACTTTAAATAGCTATTTCTGATATTTTTCTGTTCAAAACGTTTTATTTTCACTATATGGACTTGTTATCAGGTTTTCCAAAATGGGTATTTTTTACTTTGTGCCTATCTTTAATGTGAAGTATTTTATAGTTGAACATTAAAAAAAATATTTTAGTACATTCAAAACCTAAATATCCTGTGGCTGTTATAGGTATACTGGAGTAAATTAATTTTTTGACAAATATATACAGTTCATTAAAATATTTGTCAATTTTAATAAAACCAACCAGTATCGAAGAACCCATATTTTCCAACATGTACAGCACATTTTTGCTATAAGAATATGTACATACAAAGGGATCCTAAACCAGCAGTTTGTAAAACATAGGGAAAACGGAAACAATGTTGATACATGCTCCTTAACAGATCTGCAGCCCTTGAGTACCCTGATTGCCATATGCCTTCAGAGTGACAATCGAATTTCGTGAATAGGTAAATTGTTTTGATACACTAGATTGTCGATTGCCTCCCAAACCGACGGAGACATTCCTCCTTCTTCGGAAGCTGATTTTGAGGTTCGGATATGATGATCTCTGACAAGAAAATCTAGAGAATCAAAGGAAGCTGACAACATTCTTTTTCAAGCTAAACATAATGCTATGGGAAAGCATGCGCTTCGTGAAAAATGGGACGTAAGGTGACTGAAACCTGCGTATAAACGCATGTACCAATAGGCTTATCCGTTTAAGGTGACAAACTTTTTAAAACTAAATTCAAGTGACGGTAATTGCAGCTTAACGCAGGGAGAGAGAAAGGGAGAGGCACAAACATATAATAGTGTAAATAAATTATTTGTGACAGGCAAGGAAGATGACCGTGACAGAACCATCAGTACTCAAGATGTGTGCCTTGACAGTCCTTTTGACATCCCTGCAAGGTTGTCAGAGATATTTTCACAACCCAGCTTGTTGTTTAAGGTTTGGTTACCCTAAGTTGTCCATTTGACAGCCCTATTTTTCAGCGTGTCCATGAAGAACACAAACTTTTAAAATTTCAAAATGAGAAATATAAATATATATATATATATATATAAACTAAAAGTGTTAAACCTGGAACATTTAACCCCGTCTCTAACAATTGATTTAAAAATCGTAAGAGAGACTGTTCCGGGGGAAAAAGCTCCTGATCGCTGTAATATTTGTTCTTGGATATGCAGAAGCGGATCCAGGAGGTCCGGACCCCCCCCCCCCTTTTTTTTTAAGCCGCCACAACCTTTATTTTAAGGATTTCAGACCGGCCTGGAAGGAAAGAACACAAAGTACACCCGAGGCAATAATAAAAGCTCCAAACCAATAGAGAACGACACGTAGACAAAAAGAATGTCACGAAGAAAGAATGAAAGAAAGAAAGCTAAAAAATAGAACGAAAAAAGACATAATGCAATAAAGATACAGATACGCAGGCATTTCTGACGATGTAACAAAGACGTCTTAAGATGTGGTAACCCTTTAAAGCATCTTATCTGCTCTGTAGGTGGTATGACATTTCATTTAAGAGTTTATTTTATGTTTGATGCCATCGAGCGTCTCATCTGACTGACGATTCTCGGGTCAGGAGTGTCGCCTTCTGCCGCTGGGGACCTGCGACAAGTGGACGGGGCGAGTCTGACAAAACAACCCCGCCTTTAATCATCACAGGCGAACCAATACCGGGTGCCGAATATAACTCATAAACGTCATACTTATGAAGATAAAGGAGCTCAGGGTGATATCATAAACAGATCGCAAATTTTTGTGATGCTCACGCCGGATTGGTTTTATCAGATAGCGGCGCCGGACAAGTACTATCTGACCACGGGAGCACCATGGATCACGTAAAAGTCACGCAGATAATGTACAAACAACCTCGGTGTCAAACTGGCATGTAGGCTCAAGGAATCTACACAAACATGTGTCTCGTAACCTGACAGGATCCACGAAGATCAGACAAAAGAACAGAAAACGGACACGCAGGTCAGCGACTTGCAAGGTATGTCATCATTAGTTCTGACTGGGCTGTGACTATCTCTAAAGGGTTCGCCCACCGACAAGATTAATGTGACGGACAGGTAATGTCGAACCAAGGTGACATCTCCCCAACACTATTTTTTCTCTCTTAGAATTCGTTGAACATTTCATTAGTTGAAATGTCTGGAAGTTAACCAAATATACATTTCAACCGACCGCAACACAGGCAACAATTGAATAACATTCATGTGCATATGTTAACGAATATAATGACGTAGCCGTAATGAATGATTATCACATAAACCTACTGAAAAGGATCATGATAAGTTACCCAAGATTATGGAAAAGAAAACATAATTTGTATTTATCCGACTAAAATTAAAAGCAAAGTAAATGCCAATAAAACCAATGAGTCATTTAGTTTATATACTATAAATTATTTGAATTTTTATTTTGATTTAAACCGATACGCATCACTTATTCATTTATTTCTTGGTGTTCTGGTAATTTATCAAGTAAACCAGAGTGATAAGAATATACGAATGATAAACAGCTGGAACACGATACAGGTGTTATAATGGATGCGATATAATTAAATGATTATAATTAATAAGCAGTTGTCAATTGTCTGCCTGATATTAATGCAATATATAAAAAAAATCTTCTGAAAGTTTTAATTAACATGTTGAAAGAACGTTTTGGAGTTCTAATTACCAGGCAGTCTTTCATCCCATATCAAAATAAAGATTTCTTAATTTACACTGTGTAATGGAAGACCTTAATTGAACCAATAATCTCCTATTTCTCCTGCGAATAAATATGCCTTTTCCTCAATGATGAATTAACAGTGTGATTTTTATGACGCAAAACGTACATATATTTCAATCTTTTTGTGTATATCATTATCTGTGGTGGGATAATGAACATTCTATTGGCCTCATTCGAAAGATTCCCACATAGTTTGGTGTGAAAGCAATTTCATACCCAGTCATCAAAGATCAGGTTCAACTCACACGGACCCAATAACTGACACGTTTATTTCCAGTAGAGTGGAATATACGAGGAAATGGATCAAACTCTAACGACTTGTTCAAGATATAATGGTTCTTAGTGTAATAACGTGACACGTGAGTCTGATTGTGAGTTTGATGTGGGGAGTACGGATACTGACTAGACAAAGCAGATCAAACTCAATCCACTTGTTCCGGGTCACAGGGCTCACCACTATCCGCGTCACTATAAGCATGTCCGACACGTCTGTCACAGTATTGTGAAAGTGGTCGTTAGAGAGAGCTTGTTAAAACCTGTTTATGGCGCCTTATTTGAAGCTCCGATGGTGGTGACTGGACTGTCAGTGTGGATCGTTATGATATAGCTGTGATGTAATATTTCTTGAAACTGACGTTTTGTTTGCTTATAAATATAATTAAAATGACGTTTATCAAATTAATAAATAAAGTATCTGTCACTTATTTCTAGTGACTTTCTCTAGTGAATTTCTAGTAATTTCTAGTATTTAAAATCAAATAACATATGAGTTCTCTGTGAGACTATATTGTAATTTTAAAAGCATCCTTTTTTAAGTATTAATATATATTGGTTACAGAAACATTTCTCAATACATTGATCAAGCTTGTTCATTATCATGTGACTATAATTGTAAATGACAACCAACAAGGCATTCAGGCCAAATTGATTTAAACAAACTGACACGTCATTATTATCAACATATCCCAGCGCTGGTTTACAACAGCTTCGTCAAATAGTAAACAAAGATGTACGAATAGCCATACAGAGATATAGAACAAGAATACACAGATAAAGGTCGGATTACCCCGGAACGGAATCGAACCCATCCCCTTTCCGAATGCCGGTCGTATGCTCTACCACTGAGCTAATATGTGTCCCCATCCCCTGTTGTTCTATATAGTATACAAAAATTATATTATAATGACTTTATAGAATCTACCTAATCTAATACCTATATCCGGAATAACGTAGCTGATAAGCCTCGGTCACAACCGGGATACGGTCGCCGTACGGCGAAGGTGTTGGGCTATTCCGTGCGGTAGATGCACGGCAACCGTGCGTTTTTTCAGAGGCCGCGGGGTCTCTGCAACGACCGTACGTAACTGACATAAGTTGATGCGGCGGCCATGCGTCAGGCAGCCACCTACGGACTCCGTACGGGCACCGTACAATAGACGTATGGATGTCGTAGGATGCCCGTGCGATTTTTAACGCCTACTCGGCTACCCGAGAGACGTACGGTGCACCTGCGGCTGTCGTAAGGAGTCTTTGCGGCTTCCGCAAGGTTAGCTTGCGGCGTCCGCAGGGTTAGCTTAATGTACCGTGCGATGGCCGTGAGAATAAGGAAGACACCTTGCCGTTCCGCACGTCGGCCGCATAAGTATTCCTGTGGTTTCAAAAACTGAACGGTGATCTACGGTGTGCGGTGACCGCAGCGGGTTGTGACCGAGGCTTAAGTATTCCTGCGGTCACCAAAACCGCACGGTACTCTACGGTTTGCGGTGACCGCAGCGGGTTGTGACCGAGGCTATAGGAGAGTAATAACCGGAAATGAGTCAAACGTTACACGTTCACTTACTACAATGTAGCGTCAGGAGGTATAACCTTTTATTAACAATTCAACACTTATTAAAAATTATAAATCTTAAACTGTTGAAACATCGTTTGACTCATATTGACAGTCAAAGGTTTCCTGCTCAGTAAGATTCAGCCGTTTTTTTACGACTTGCAAGTTATTTGAAATTATATAGCCAAAATGAAGTCGTGTTACAGGGCGTAAGCTCATAGCTCCGAGCGCTCATTTGACAGCCGTCGAACTAATGTCCTGTGCAGGGACACCCTCCAACGGCCCTTTCCAAGCAACCTACGACTTAATTTTTGTCGTATGCTTTAAATGCGGGGCTTCGACAGACGGGATTGATGTGGGTTTTTGTAGACGGGCTTGAAAGTTTATGGTATATAATGTTACGGAACCTTATTTAACAGATCCCGTAGTCGTGACCAGGCGAGGCGAGAAAGCCCCAGACTAGCATTACCGCTGTGTTTACACGTGGGCCGCACCCGGCCAGCTAGAACAAGGAAAGTTGTAGCATAGCAACGCCAGGGCTTGAGCCAAACACGAATCAGAATGTCAACAGCGCACAATAAAAGAGTCATGTCAACAGCTCACAATAAAACAGACATATGTAACAATAACTATATGTGCTTTACATCTGACGCGGGAAAATAGGTTAAGAGTGTCGATGTACAATTCCAATGGAAGTCTCGTGAGAACTCCACGACTGTCGTAGGACAATGAAGTAGTCACGTGACAGTCCTGGATGCTCGGTTTCTGCAGACTTTCGCACACTAACCCAACGACAGCAAAGGTAGCAAGCCAGTTCAGTGTGTATAGCCAGGGGATCGAGCATACAAGATTTTCACGATTGAGAGTGTCGTATGCATGATTTACTTGGGATAGTCATAAAAAGGACGTAGGATTGCGGAACATTCGTCGGAGTTAAAGATAAGGTTATCGTGGGACTATTGTAGACAATTTCTTCAATTCTGAGGACCTCAGAATACCAGAAAGTATTACAAATTGTTCGGGTATTGTGATACAGTCATAGGTCGTCGTATGCACACCGCAACAGACCTCGAAAATAACCCAAGAGGCTGAACATTTCAAAATTCTACGTCAAGGGTCTACAGCAGCATTTACCGTCTCAAAATGATAATCTCCTACTAACACTCAAAGAATAATCAAATAATCAAATCAGGCAATGGTAACATGTGAACGGAAAAAAAGTTCACGAACATTGTCACATAAACGATATGTGAAACCTTATGTGTACGTCCTGTCCATTTGTCGATCCGCTGTTACCTGGACTCTTTATTTCTGTTCTTAATACATCACCCACTGCCTCTCCGTCGTTTTGTATTATCGTGTTTGGGACAGAGCTTTTAAGGAATATCCTGAAAGCAGCTGCAGTTAACGTTGACACTCCAATCTATATTATCCCAATCTAACTTCATTGAGCATGGTATTGTCGGAGTTATTCAACTGATTCACCGTTACAAAGATGCCAAATTACCATGTAAACTGCCCGTTGGAAGGAGAGTTATCTCTCTCGGCGCTGAGATCGATTTCATGGACCATGTGTCATATGTGGCCTTGAACATGGGCGCGGGATATTGTAATTAAGTGGAAAGGCCGTCACGTCAAATAGGGTCAGAGACTTCAACATACCAGAGTATTTTTTTCCATATTCGAGGAAAACTGAAGATCTTTTATGTTTTAATATAATGTTAATCGTTTTTTGTGCATAAAGGAGTCTATGAATATCTAAATATAAGTGCATACTGCTGATATCAGTATTACTTTAAGCGAACGTTCTACCCCCCCCCCCGAGGTCTGCCATCTTATGATGTATATTTATGTCACCAACTAACATGGAGAGAAACGATGAGAACCTTTAATGATATCACTACAGTTTTCCACTTATGTTCATAATCTGATCAGGATTATTCTGAGCTGATATGATTGTTACAGCAAATAACAAAAATAACACATATCAGAATAAGTCAGTTGGTCGTTACCTTACAATGTTCGATTTACATTGTGTGCTTTAATGTCTGCAAGCAACCATTTCAAACACTTGACTAGTCCCACATGTGATAAAGATATCATCCGAGATACGGGCAGTTTTCTTAAATGTTTTTTCCATGATTCTAGAAATAAATCCTCATATTTTATTTATTGTTGTGAAACACATAAGATATGCAGTGACCTAAAAAATACTTGAGTTAGCCGTTAGTTAAAGTAATTTATTAAATGCTTTCATAGATATATTGAGGCACTTGAGAATGGGGGTTATGGTTATAAAATGAAGACACTCCCGCTGGAACCCATTTGGGCCACAGTGATCCAGCTAATAAAGCAAATATTTATACCCTACATCATAAGGAATGTGCGAGTAGTATGACGTCGCTTTGCAGGGCATTAAAGAAAAATAATGTTAGGTATACTGATAAACTTTGTTATTCGGAAGGTCATTTAGATTCTGAGGGCAGCAAAAGGAATTAAAGACCAATAAATTCACCGGAGCCGGAATTGTAGGAGACCTTGCAGCGGGGGATTTTCATTCAAATCATAGCGTAGATGACATATGGTTTCAGTGATTACAGCCTAAAAGCTCCATAAGGGGTAGTTTTTGTTATAAGTGCTGTAGAAGGTACCAGAATATTTTTCGCATCCCACGAATTAACCAAACTTCATAATGACTTATAGCAGAACGGACATATGAAGGCTACAACTCTAGAAACCTGACTCCCGGGGACCATTTAGTGTCCTATTGCCTGCTGTAAGATCAAAATCTGTATCATTTATATAGGTTTATATCTTCTGTAGTGTACTCACCCTCCGAGCACCAATAATGGCATTAGAATGGTTTCCATTTCGTCTTAGCGAAATACATCCACAAACGTCATTCGGGTAAAATATAAAACCCAAAACTTAGAGGATAAGTTCTGTGTACCTGGATTGTCTGGGTAAACATACAATATTTGTACAGTCAAGCCCACTTTGTGTCATATCGGTTAATAGAAAATCCCGTTTATTGTCACATAAATCTGAAAACCCAAACCATTTCCTATATCAACAATGGTAAATCTGACCGTTTAATATCATGGAATATTGACATAATCCCGTGTATTGTCATGCTTGGAACCATTGACAGTGATACCAGTTCGCAGTTGATATCACATCAAACGCCGACACGGCGATCAACGAGGCAAAGAGCCTGTAATCGGTCAGGCGTATCAAACGATCGCATCTCCAAACTGTGTACGGCAGGCAAGTGCAGTGATATATGCGAGTCACTCTCCGTCACCACGCGTACTTTGATATGCCGTTGTGCAATAAAAAATTATCATAAACGTTTTTGTTTCCTGTTTATTGACGAATTATTTAATATCATTTGAGACATAACGCTTCTATAACTCTAAAGGACATTGATGATGAAGCCCGGATAATATCACATCCCGGTTATTATTATAATTTATGCATGCACCACTAATATGTCAATAAGCGGGCGTGACTGTATATATATATATATATATATATATATATATATATATATATATATATATATATATATATATATATATAAAGAGAGATGGGAAAAAGAGTCCAGAGGCCGCCTCATGATTTTTTAATAGCAGTGGTGTGTCTATTTATCGATAATTGGTCGTTTCCTTTCATATTCGATTAAATTGGTGTATTTTGTATAATCGATCACAAACGATTATATATGCATACGTGCAAAGAAGTCATTTGCGAAAAAAATTATTTCTGATCAAGTTAGAGAAGTAAGAAAGAAGAGACACAAACTAGCGAACAGCTTTGAAACTGAACCCTATGCAGTGTGAAAAATTTGGCCATGACCGTGACCTTCTAGCATGATGTACACGTCAGACTGAACTCTATTTTTTAGGTATCATTTTATAAAGCTAATTCACGGTAAAACAGAAATTAAAAAAAACAATCGATTCCTTATAGATCATCGTTCGTTTGCTTTCTTTAAATCATCAAACCTGACTTTACAACCAGTTTCGACCACTAGTAATTAGTGTAAATGTGTTAAAAAGAAAGGTGGCCAATATATATGATTGGTCACTCAGATCACAGAATAATAAAAAGCTGCCAGTACTGAAGGCTAACTTAGAGCAAGTGAAAAAATCATCATTTCGATATGCAGGGCCAAAACTCTGGAATAATATCCCAGTATTTGTAAAAAATAGTGCAACTATTGATATTTTTAAGGTAGATTGAAAACATTTTCATTTTGTAGGTCTTACTATCTTGAGTATAGGTTTTAAATGTTATACACAACACTGTGTGGTTTCTTTTAATAATAACTAGTATTATTATTCTTAAAAGATATACCTATTTAGTATTTTATGTGTAATAATTATAGGAATACTGATGTTTTTTATGTATGTAAAATATATACCTATTAAGTATTTTATGTGAAATTACAGGACTACTGATAGTATGTTTTTATTTGTACGTAAAGTATATATCTATTTAGTATTTAATGTGAAATATAGGACAATTGATGATGTGTTTGTCATGTTGTAAAGCGCTTGTGACATGATTCAATACATATAATGAGGGCTATATAAATAATAAATTATCACTCTGATTACTCTCTTAGTCAGTGTATGTAGTCATGGGTGGGAGTCATTCATCATGGGACTCAGTTCAGAAATGGTGCTGACTATAATTCTCGTGAAACAAGTGTAAATAAGTAGTTACGAAACATTGGGTAGGGAGTGGGGATCTATAAGAGGGTATTTACTGGGTTTTTCTTACAGTGTTCTGGGTCGATTGTGTGAGTAAATACAGCCATAGATCAGGAAGATGATCGTTACGATCCCGAGGAGGTCGTGAGTGGGGAACCTATCCCCCGGAATGACCCCTCTGATCTACTCAAACACAACTTATCGTACTCCACATAGACCGCAATACTCACTCGCACACTTCGTAATTATCATTTCAAACTGATGTTTGATTTAGCTTTATTTTCCATCACGGACTTTTGATCATTGATTTGTTTTCACCACCTCATAGAGACAATTGACTTTCATTCAGCATGTCCTGTGACGAAAATATTGTATTGACTGAAATTTTAAAATTATCCTACCGTAAAATAAAAATGTCCTGATCTGTACGACCTGTTGTTGTGTACTTAAGTGTGTCTACCGTAATTACGGCAAAAACTGCATGTCCAAGACATTCAATGTGCAAGTTAAAAACATGTATCATGTCTTTTATTCTGGTCTACCTATTGCCGTTTATTTGCCTCTTTTTAATGTAAGATACCATCAATGGAAAAGTTGTTAAAGTTGATATAATATTTTTTTTATCTTAGGCATTGTCTTAATTTCATACAAGAAACAAAGAAATCCCTGAGGAGAAAGGTGAAGACCTTTAACAGGATGGTATTATTACAAACATTGCTAAATGATTAAACATAGTTCCTGTTTTTATCCCAAGCTCAAGCGTGGTTTATATATTTTCAAACAGCATGGATTTTCAAGAGTATTGTCTCGATCTGAACGAAATGCATGACGGGACATCAATCTGGCTTCATAGCCACTGACTTCCGGTGCAAGGTTAATATCCGGTGATAGACATTAACGTCAAGGGCGTCACGGCTCGCCCAGCCGAGTATATGGTAGATGAGCGTGTGACGTGCCAGCGACACAGCTAAAATACAGAGTGCTGCTGCAGGAAGCTGGATTGATGAAGTAGAAGGCTGGGCTGCCAACAGGATTTAAACAAAGAACCTAATCTGACATAACATGGTAACATCGCCAAATCTGAGCTTGGGAAAACCAGCTATATCAACAGGCCGTAAGATATTATATCTGTGAGACCAGGAACGATTTTTTTTATTGCTAATAGACACCTGGTTATTCATTTCATCATAGAACACAGCCTTGACGTTCCCAACCGTTACCTCCACACATCCGTCATGTGCTTAATGTTTCCAAGTTTTCGGTTGGAATGGAAGCTAGTCATTGATGAAGCTTCCAGTGCTTGATCCATGACAAAGTCCACCAAGGTCACGTGGTTTTCTTCCTAGATCTATATTTTTTCAGACATTGAAGGAACGCAGAAGGTAGGTCATTTCTATCAGAGTCCACCGAAACCATCTGCGGGACACGTTCGGTTGATTTACTGCTGCTGGGTGGTGACATGAATGCGGCAGTTGGTTCAGCCATTACGTGACTTGGGAGATGAGGGGTTCAGCCAGCGGGTGTCAATACGGACGGAGAACGACCGACTGACAGCAGAGCATTGATAAACTGAATGATCATGAAGCACCATGCAAATACCGGCCCATTCAACGGAGCCCGCGGCTCACAACATCAGCACACCGAGTAAAGCACCGTTCTCAACGAGAAACGACCGGCACTGCCACATTATGGGAACCACAGGGTTTGGTAAAATATTGCCGGCAAAATCTGACAAGTAGCGTCCTGATTAAATCGTGATCAAACGCAATAGATGCATTTTTTTATCTTCGCAGATCGCACAGGCTCGTAGACTATTCGAAAAGGTATTTAGTGCCGACAACTGTTAAGGTCTAATTCCTATGTGTTGAAAAAAATCAATGCAATATATCTTTGTCTATGTACGAGATGAATAGTCGCATAGATTTACTTTGTGCCTGATAAAAAAGTGCCAAAACTCATGGCTTGCGTAAAGCGATCATTATTTTGACGGTATAAAGGTGGTCCCTTGGTAGTTATGTGGCCCGGGTCCCCCGACCCTTCCACTCAGTTTTCGAACCGATCTCGTTCATCAATTACCAAGGCAACACGTTCCCGGCTTCCGCCATCACCTGCGCGGGTCATAAATGTTGCAAAGAAAGCATTTTTCCCTGTATACAAACCGTCCTTAGCCGCCATATTCATAGCATCCGCTGACTGACCGCCAGGTCTATCTAAATTGTTTACCCTTTGATTGTTAAACCAATATCAGTACAGTTACAGTCGGAATTCATCGGATATTGTGTTCGGATAATCTATTTCTTCTGTTATCATTGGCTCAATTTAGAGTAACGTGCAACAATGAATGTCGCTTAAAACAAGTGCAATATCAGGTGCAAAAAAAAGACATTCCTGAAATCCATGTGGTCTTTACTAGAATTAAAATGCCAAACACTGCACAAACAAACATTGTTAAAAAATAAAGAAAGTACACTTAATAAAGCGAACATCCAAATATCGATATATGGGAAATATCTGCAGCGCTCTAATAATAACAAAATTTAAACAATTTTTGTCACTAAATGTAAATTGAAAATAATACCTTGGGAAATTTTTGTCATCCGTACCGCCCACGTGTTTGAAGGAAGACTTCTCACTGCAACCTAATTTTTATATGTTTTTAGTTTTGAGGCTCCTTTCATGCATAAACTTATTATTTTTTACACCTACAGGTAAAAGGGAATTCACTTATCGTATATATAATGTTTTTACATGTATAAATTAATATATTTACAGAAAAAAAGTCTCGCTTTAGGATGAACCAAGCTCACTGTGGATTCCAAAAACAAAAGAATCATTCAGTTGGGGGGAAATTCGAACCAGGGATAATTTATTTTCATAAACTAATTTCTAACACGTCTGGGGAATGCATTATGTAAATATAACCTTTATTTTCACTAGTTCCTATAGTTATTCCCCAACTTTTGTTCATGTCCGTCTGAAAGTAAAGAGACTATCAAAACATATTTATTCCAAATAAAATGAGAATCCGTGAGTATTTATTTGAACGGACAGGGCCGTACAAGTTAATACAGCCCTTAACCTTATTAACTTTGTTAATGTGTTACCACACAAATATGATGCATATAACAGTCATATATGTTGTATGTAAATAATATATAACCAATGACCTATACACAACATCCATTACTCTACCTATTAACTATTACCTATAACTTGAGCAACATAATCTGACATTTTCAGGTGACCTTATTTAAAGTCACACATTAAAACTTATTCACATGAAAATGGTGTTAAATTGTACATAAGCGTGCATTCGATGTCTCTCAAAAATATATATGCACTATATCTATACAAAAATATGTAACCCAAATTTACATGTATTTCCATGTGTTTTTTTTATTACGGTACAAGGACAGCAGAACAACTATACGGGAAGACATCATTACTAATTTTGTTTTGCGTCAAGTAATTTTGTAGTTTTACTTACTGTATGCAGTTATTCCCAGAATGAGAGGTTGGTGACAATATAATGTCTATCATACTCTGATGTATTTCATCATCAGGTTTAAAATACTACATATACTATACACAAGTATAAATTAAATACATAAAACACTGTAAACAACCAAACAAAAAATATGAAACAAATATATGCGTGGGTATACCCAAATGTTTTGTAGCCAACCGCGACACTCTTTTAAAATCCACCGTACACCACTATCTAAACTAAGAATTTGTTTATAAATGTTAGCTCATTAATACCATTGGCTATTTTACAATGAATGGCCTTGCAGATGCATTAATGAAGGTTTTTGTTGTCACATAATATTTATATATCAAAGCTGTATAGGTAATTCTAAAATTGAGAATATGAATCAAATATAATGTAATTTCGTTAAAGGCCGTCCATTCCCTCGTTTGAAAGTAATTGCCGTAAAAGCGACGATCGATATAATTACACCTATCTTCCCCTTTATCGTGTTGTCAATCAGGTCTGGGCTGTTTACGCGGATACAAATATGAAAACACACACCAAGGCGAGAGCAAGCTATTTTTTTTTCAATCTGTAGGAGCACTAGAATTAGTCCTGGCCCTGTCAGAGATTAATTCTGTTACAAACACGGGTTTTCCGTGCGCTGTGTACCTACCTCAATATGTTTTGTATCGACGTCGGAATAACGACCTGCGGCTTATGTCGCTCCTCTACAATTCCGGAGGAGTATCCCCAGTCAGTATCTCTCTATATATCACACAGACCTTATGATGGTCTTTTATCCAGGGTCCTGGGAGGAGTAATTCCAAAGGCACAAGGTCGCCTGGAAGGTTATATCCACTGCGGATGGGTTCCTTAAAGGGCCTGGCCGGCTGTCAGACGGCTCCGCCTAAAAGCAACCTGTTCCCATAATTGCTGGATGCGCGTATGACGAAGTCCCGCTACAAATAAGCCTGGCTATAAGGAGAGAGAGAATCAGCCGCAACCTGGCCGCCCAGCTACCACTAGCGGGATCCATAGCGTCAGCAATCAATACGACAGAATAAGCGTACATCCCGGCTTCACATAGTGACTCGACGTCACTCCGCGTCCTCACTCACTCCCGTCTCTTGGACAGAAAACAAGTTTTCTTGAAGAAAACTGGCTTCCAAATATATACAATTATATCTTAACTGAATCGCTCTTACTCTCCAGTAACAAGATTTGCGTGCACTTGCGGGGAATAAACACTTCCAATATGTACGTTGAAGATACATCATATAACGTGTAATGCAATTAAAACCGGGGGTTCTTCTCAGATAAATGTGAACATGTAATTATCACCCCTTCGATGTCGTTGTAAAACCTCTAAGGCGTTGCTTCAGGCGAGTTATTCTTCACAGGTGTTAAAATGACGTCATAGTTTTAAGTCAGCAGTTATTGGGCTTTTACGGCATTTACGGTAGGTCTTTTATCTTTCACAGTGGTCATAAAGGAAAACTTTGATTTTCCGCTTGGGATGCATGAAGCATTTTACAGTATCGGGCTGGAAGTCACATTGTGCATGAAGGACACCCCGCGTAAGACTATGACAGGTGTCCCTAGCGGAGGATAATGCAGTGTTTAGATCTACTGAGGAGGTTGATTATTATTTTAAGCTCCATGTGTCACCGGACCCAGAACTCCTTCACTGTATGTACACACACGACCGCTGTACAGCCTGAACGTGTATCGACCTGGTAACATACACACGAACTCCGGCGGTCACTCCGACTCCATGTTAATTCATACTCCGATCAAGGCATTAATTTGATTATTATCACTGTCGAATTCTCGAGTCTGAGTCAGTGTAATTATTCGAGGGCAACTTTACAAACGTTGCAGTTTTAATGGACTATATTCCAATTTTTCCCAATGTGGTTTCAACAACACACACAATGCAACTAGTCATTTTTCAGTCCACAGAAATAATTATCTAAAATATATTTGTATAAATATTTAAACATTTATATTAAATCTGTTACGATATATAAATGAATTAACTATTACCTTTAACGTACATGTTTTGTTGTAAGTTCGATACTTGTGCGACTCTTTATAAACAGTGATAATTACTTAATTAAAATAAGTGAATAAGGCAAAACACATATGAGGTATTACTAAGTCTTCAGTCCCCCCCCCCCCCTGCTGTGCTTACTGTAATGCTATATGTTTATATCAATGTTGCACTTTGTCAGACATATATCTTACTGTTCTCCTCCAAGATACTTGTATTGACTTCATAATGTTTTGTGCATATATGTCTGTATTTTCTGAATAAATGTTTGGTATACATGTACATATAAAAAATCATCACCTCTCCTGCGAGAACATACGGTACTATAAACCTTTACCTAAAAAATATTCACTTTTGCTGAGGAGCGCCCTCTGTATTTGACTCTCAGACTAAAAATAATGACAAAAGCCATTGTCGTATTGACAAAGCCAGTGATGAATATTGTCGAATAATGGATCTGGCATTTCGGAAACGCCCAGGGAGCGACTTCACTGGAACGGTAATAGACTGGTACCCTCCGCCATTAAGGCCGCGCTCGGCTCAGAAAATGCTATTGACAGTCAAACACCAGTCATGCCGTGGGCCGCTGTCGTAACAATTGAGTCTTTGGAAGACATTCACTCCTATAAACTCACTGATTCTAATATTAACTTAATGGGCACGAGCATTTCCATGCCATTGCGTTTTTCCGCTTTAATACGGCATGAAAATTAACATCGCCAAAGGAAAGATCGAACAAGTTAAATTGAAATGCTTCGATGATTCATACGCATATGGTTGGAAAGTTCTAGTAAAATAACGTTTTTAAGCCTTTTGTTTGGGAATTACTCGAAAAAAAAACTTCGAATGTCGTGACCCAGATAGTCATGAAAATATGATTCCGTTACATTTTCCTCATTGCGCTGCGTTCTAACAAAACCATATGGTCACACAACCAATACTCTCATATAAATTTTAAGATTATATATGGATGTTAAACGGGTAATAAAGGGACAAGGCTGAATCAAGAATACCCTTTATCCGGTATAAATTGGAATCGACAGGATTTCCAGTAAATCTGATAAAAATACTCATTTTTTCTTGGGTACATGATCAGTATAGTCAGACGAGCTGTCATGAACTAACTGTCATGCTGTAACCAATTCCATTTATAAGAGATGGCTGGATCTAGTGTTCATTACAGGTTTCAAAGCATAGTACGTATAATTACCGGGCTTCCTCTTGAGGACCCCTGTAACGGGGCCTGGACAGTCGAGTGGCAAAACGCGCGGCTCTCTTCATTAGCGACCCGGGTTCGATCCACGTTGTGGCTATGAGAGTGGATTGCTGTTGCCCGACCTCGGCAGTAGGTTTTCTCCGGGTTATCCGGTTTCCTTTACCAATACAGACTACAGAACGTTATCATCGGAGCCATGGAGAGTGCCTTGATTAGTTATAATAGCTATTTGTATAATCCATGTAAAATAAATATGTTTATATTTTACCTAACCTTGCTAATGATAACATTCCCATCACATGGTCAACAGATTATGATCTTTGTTACCTGCTTACTTGTTAGGACCTCATTAATTAATTTAATCAAAGGATACATGTAAAACCCCAGATAAAATTCGAAACTGAGGGACCACAGATAAGTTCTATGTATCCAAGGTTAGACAGGTTCAGTATGTGCTACCTTTTTGGTGACACTAGGGCCATAGTCTCCGGGGGGGGGGGGGGGGCTGAAAAAGTGAGGTGCAAAAAAAATCTTGCAAAATTTTATAATTTAAGTATTCACAATAAATGACAACAAAATGCACCAGAATGCAGTAGTATATATATAGATTTTTCAAAAATTTCCACGGTGAAAGAGAGAAAGCCGCTCCCCCACCCTCCTCCCTCGGGGAGTTTGCCTCCTCGCATCCGCTCACTGCCCCCCCCCCCCCCCCCCCCCCCCCCCGCGATTTGGGTCAGGCTACGGCCCTGGACACACAGCTCTCTTCTCCAATCCAGCGTTCGACACAATGACTTTTTTTTGTTGCGGTAATACATGTTTAAAAAAACAAATGTATGAATCAACAGTCTCTCACAGTCCTGGAGGAGTCCATTACGGCATCCACGACGTGACATGGCCATTACACTATTGCATGTAGTATACTGTACATCTCTGTGTGTTACACAACGAGTAGAAAAACCAGTTCGAAAAAGAACATGTGAGAGGTGTATCTTTCTATCAGAGCTGACTTAGAGTCCAATAGTCAGGGACACGTACCTCTTACAGCTTCGCCCATTACCGGCACGCCGTTAATATAATACTAGATGTTCCACTCTAGCTGGCAATTATGGTTAGACTGATTCAATATTTCTAGCTCTTCTGACAGTGTTCCCTGGCGCTCGTCTAATGGTCCTTGGAATAAACCAAATTAATAGAAGTTTTTACTTCCTGATCATTTGATAGCGTCGTCTCTCTGAACTCAGTGTTTTTAATCTTACGCTTGTCCGGTTGACAGATCATGATCGTTAATCAGTCAGGCCATGCTTGTCCGATTTAACGATCCTGGTCGTTATTCTCGCGTTTTTTTTCTCAGAAAATGAAACGACATGGTGTCAAGACAATGTTATTTGTGCTACTAAAAACTAAGTTGACTTTAATACCGTAGTTAATGGTAGTATTGTTTTTGTTTTTGTTTTTGTTTTATCAGAATTCAGGATTACTGACATACAGACATAGAACATCAAGGATGTAAATGATGACAAATTAAAGCATTTCACACTGAAACATTAAAACATGAAGTTTTTTTTTATAATTAATATAATTATACTTATAAAGCACTTACTTTGGGTCAACGATCGTTTTTTGGGGTTAATTATGATGTACCAGCCCATTATACTACACTCAGGAACAATTTGGTAAGCATAACCATTTGGCAGAATGACATGTTCAATCGTACAATTTAATTTACATGACTTGCTGGTATTTATGAAGTGACGAAAATGAATGACCCAATTTGTATAAAGCTTTCAGCCGAAAATTATTGTTAAGACTGTTTATGGTGTAAATGCCTAATCAGTGTCTGTTATTATTGTTAAGACTGTTTATTTTACCAATTTAAAATCACTGTCTGTCATGAGATCATAGTTACCTTGACATCGTTACATTAGATAAGACCCTCCATTTTTTCAGCGCCTCCCTTTTTAATTAGTTTAAGTACTTTTTGTCATGTCCTGCAAATATTTGTCATAATGTTAAACAGGGGTCCTACAAGGTACTTTCTTGATGAATATTTTCTATCAAGGATGAAACACAATTGTGAAGATTATATACCAACTCATAATCTAAAATCAGACAGGAAGAAACTTTGCCAGGGGTGGATATTTTATGTACTCATATATTCGGGGGGGGGGGGGGAGAGAGAGGGGGGGGGGGGAGGGGATACAGACACAGACAGACTAACAGACCACACAATAATAGACAAACAGACAAAGGAGCTGGATAGGGAAATCCTCTCCGCCCTGTGCTCCTTTATGGAACTGTAAAGGGCTCTGCGCTGAAAAGAAGCCCTAGGCTGTATGTGGCTCACGGCCCTACATATCCCACCTTATTCATTAGCCGCAACTTCTGTTATCAGGTCAAGCAAACGTATTCCAAATCTCATTATATAATATTATAACACAATTGCCTATGAAAAAAAAATATTAATATTGATTTGACGGATATATATATATATATATATATATATATATATATATATATATATATATATGTATCAGAGTTATCGAAATGTAAAAATGCAAATAATGTGTTGCTCTTTATTATTTCCTAATAAGCAGATCCATTGATAAATTGTGTCGAGTGCAAAAACAGATGCAGCCATGTAAATTGTTGGCCGAGGCAATCTTAGAGGATTATGCCTAAATATCTAGACCACCTTCAGACAACAAAAATGTGGATTTTTTTAGAAGTAAACTAACGTGCTGAGCCCAAATAAATCAATACACGAGATACAAATAATGGCATGTCCGGATTTGCGAGACCCTTAAGATTAACGAAATGACCTAAAAATAGTGCAATGCGGCACTGTATAATCCACTAATGAGTGTGGCCCGGCCTCGGTGTGGTTTTATGTCTCCCATGGCGACACGAGATACTCCGGGGAGTTCACCTAATGCTGAGCAGACCTGTGACATTTACTACATCGGCTCCCACGCATCCCAATCTGTTTGTTAACATCGAAGACGTAATGAAAGCCAAAAAAACCTGAAATGTCTCATCAAGTTTTAAGTTTCAGAAAGTCAGCATCCAGTTGCATTGGCCGCGGTGACGGACTCATTAGTGATAACGGACACGACAAGAATGATTTGCCTTTCAAAGAAACATAGATTTAGTTTTTGATTTTACCTTTATTTTCAGTATAATGGAAAGGTCAAAGCAGTTGAGAAGCCGTCACAACGAATCTCCTTATTCCTGCATGGCGATAAATGTACAACGCAGGCTGAATAACAGAAGGTACTATAAAAATGCATCTTTAAGAGTCTCCCATGTCATCTTATGTACATATTGTAATGAGAGAATAAGCTCTTAACCTTTTTATCCACAAATCCAATGCTTTTACTTTTGTTTATCAAGTCAGGTTGCAATTCAGACAACTCAATATTAAAACATCGGTTTCAGCCTGGTATGAAATTCAAAGATGTCACTTTAAAGACATGTTTTAACATTTCAATTATTAAATGTACGTTGGTCCTTTGGTTTTCTCGTCCTATATATTGATAATGAATCATTAAGATTTAGGTTTTTTAATTATCTCGTCTTTGATACTGAAACTTCATTAGAATGGTGTAGGCTATGTAATTATCTTGTTATATACTGATACTTCATTAGAACGGTTTATGCTATGTTATTATCTAGTCCTCAATTAACATTTCATCAGTAGGATTTAGGTTATGTAATTATTTCGTCCTATATATTGATATTATAAAAATCATTGTTTCCTGGGTTGACAGCAGGTCCAGTTGAAGCGTATGGCAACAGCGGTCGTGCAAGACTGGCCAGGTCGCCATGTTGCAGAAAAAGTTAAGAATAGTAGGTCCTGCCATCTAGAGGCAAATAATATCATTAAATTAAATATATACATTAAATTAAATATATACCACCATGTAATTAGTATGATCAATCGAGGTTCAACATGCATTTATTTATAACATATTTTAGTGGCGATAATGTACTTATTTATATCTGCTTCCTAAGTCTATGGTCCATTGTTCAAATATATAACTATATAGATCAGCGCTCTTTAGACGCCCAGCCTCCTGGTAACATAATACACCATAATAAGACGTGATAAGTGCGCCACACTTTGTGATTTCAACAATAGGACAACGTTTGACAAGAAAGCACGGCCACCAGATCACTGATCCATCTCTGTCTCGCCCCCGTCTTATTAGCCACTCAGGTACAGAACGAGCGATCACTCCTGAACGCGGAGAGCGGGTGGCCGATACTGCTGAGGACTTGGGAATTGGGAACACGAGTGCGAGTTAGAAAGAAGAGGGCAATACCGAATCCCCGGAGTACATCTTACGACGGCTGAGAATACTTCAGCGAAATTCAGACTTGGCTCAAGCTTCCAACCAGAAAACTCTCTGGACCCAAAAGCGGCCTAGCCAAATGTCTTGATCTCAGGCTGTCTGTCATTCAAGGCCGCGGTTCAGCTTGCCTGATAGAAACCGCGCGACATCGTGTTGTTATGTTCCTGAGTGATTGTGGGATGCCGTGTTTTTCTATCAGATAGTGATGAAAGTCAAGAGAATTGACTCGGGTGTGTTACCAATGTATTCAAGACCCAATCATCAAATCAGTTTCAGTGCTCCTCACCAAAGGCACTTCTGACTTCAAATCAGGAATTTTGAAATGAATCTTGGCCCGATGTACTGTTTTTATTTTAACCGTAAGGTATTATTTTTCATAAATTCATATACTTTACCCTCGGTTTGTCTGTCAGCAAAAGTTAAAAAAATTCCGGACAGATTTTGTTGCAATATTAGAAAAATTAGAAAAAAATGAACAATCTATTACATTTTAAGTAATCAGGATGACATCATATATTGTTTCAATTCAAAAGCTCATATTCCATTTAGTATCTCTATTTTAGGCGTCGGTTTCGAAGCTAAGAACTTTTGCCAGAGAGGTATAACCGGTGAATGAAGCTAAGGACCGTGACTCATATTTCCATCTGCGCTTTTTCGAAGCGGCAACTGCTATTAAAAGAGCCTGCAGAAAAAGTACGAAGATAAGCAGGGGTTGTACGTACACCTGATAGAGAATTAACACCGACGTCATAAATTATTGTTCAGGTTGAGGAGTTCATTTGTCATTTTTTTTAAACATTTTTATTTATTTGGATTGTACAAATAGCGATCGTGAACTGATATGTCTTCTCTGCTTTTATATTAGCAGTACAGTATTTTATATCATATATTGCACGTATTGCACATATTTATGTTCCAATTAAATAATCCCAAGTAAAGGGGATTTATTGTATCCCCAGATAAAGTCGGAGGATACTATGGTTTACTTTGGTCCTTTAGATCAATCTTGTTTGCGCGATAACTCAAAAAAATATTTCATATATATTATAATATATATAAAAATATAATATATAATAATATATATATAATAATATGATAATATAATAATATAATAATATATATATAAATATAAATAAGATATATGTGAGAGGCCGAAACCTAAATAAAATGGGTTCATGACCTTTACTAAAGATATCTTCATAGATTTAACCAAAAATCAAGTTGACCGAAGATCTTGGATAGCGTTGTCAAGTACCGGAAACTGGTGGCGCCATCTGTAATCCTTTTCTTGTTTTCGCGCCTATTTATACCCCCATCATTGCCACTTGACAGTACTGTGAGCATTATGAGTAAAAAACTAATGGACAGATTACTTTCATATTATGCATATACATAGATAAAGGTTATGGAACGAGATAAATTATAATTTGGGATCATGGCCCTCCTATGAGAGTGGCCTTGACCTTGAATATTCCAATATTTGGTGAAAAATATTGTTTTCTCAAGTTGATAGATCTAAGAAACCATGGTGGCTTGCCCAGTGTCAGGGTATGCTTCTGAAGATGGGGGCCTATTCTTGAAGGGGGGGGGGAGGGGGGGGGGTTGTAATTGTCCTTGGATACCATGGCACCTGCGGTGCCAAGAAATGTCTAGTTATAATCTTTTATTGCGAGATGTAACACTGATGCACGAATTATGCAGTCACTTTATGATAGTGATATTAAACTTAATATAATCTCACAAACATCCCATCAATATGCAATAATTTATCATAGAACACACTTTTTTAAGAATTATAAAAAAATGGAGAATAAGAATTTTATTGGCGAAGGTCTTCGTTTTCTGAGCGCTATCTAATCTTTTAAATACATGTGATGTACAATCACAATTCAAGCTGTGTACACATTTGTCATTATATAAGCATAGCACCTTGTGGCACAATGTATCATGTATGTATTTTTTTAGTTTTGTATTTGGTAACTTAGAATTCAGTGACCGGCTTCTGTGGCTCAGGGGTAGCTAGACCACAGGACCAAGAGCCGGGAAATCGTAAGTTCGATCTCAGCCGAGGCGGTGAGGTTTTTCACGGTCGGACCCCACCCAGGGTGAGCGCTGTGCAGGCTTGATAGGAAGGTCGAACCCCACAGCCATGTTTCACTCACAGACGAGTGCGCATTTCTGGGGTTCTTCAGTGGTATGACCCTGCAATACGTCGATTACGCACCAAGAGCCCGCAGGTGCAGTAGTCATCGGGCCTGGTTAACGCCAGGATAAAAATGAGAAGAAGCGTGTGATACCGCCCTATGACGTAGTCCGTAACCGAAAAGGAAATCTGCAGATGTACATATACGTAGTTACGTTAGCATTAAAAAATGGAGCAGGTTACCTCCACAAAAAAAATATTAAAAAAAGACTGTTAATACAGCCCATATATATTCACTACAGAAATGCTGAATAAGTTACCAAATACATTTGAAATAATTAAAAAACAAAATTAAATTTATAGGATTAAATTTAGCTCGTATTAATAATTTAATTCATAATTGACTACCTAAGATTTACACCTAGAAAACCCTGATATGGCTAGATTTTGATTGGTCAAAACATATTGAACATTTTTCTTTCAGGACTAATTATATCCTTTGACCGAAACCTAAGCCTCTCTGTAGCAACGGTTTAAAAACTGGCAAAATACAATGATACTGAGCGAGGTGTATAATGTATATATAAAATGTTTGCTCAGGTTTTAATTCTTGAAAATCCCCCCCCCCCTCCCCCCCCCCCCCCCCCATTTTCCGGACATAGGACCTTTTTTCAGTTTTGTCTCTAGTCCTCCTGGGTTTGACCTTCTTAGTCCCCGGGATACATCGATTTAATTGCAAAATTTTATCGTTAATCTTAGGTTTATTTTCCGTTGAAGTATACTTTGGGACATTAGAAAATGGCAGTCTTAAGTTGCACAGACGGTAGTTCTACCCTGCAGCCCAAAAAAGCCAACCCCTACCCCTATATCGGTGATTTGCCACAATCATGCCATGCAACCTTCAGATCACAATATTTCTGGAAAGCCTTGGCAGATTTGGATAATCTTGGTATCTAGTTGTATGTTTTCAAGCAGGGCCGACATGATAAGCATAATTTCACGGCCACCTGAGGTTAAAATCAAGGCCAAAGGTCAAGTTCAAGGTCACTTCAAGGCCTCAAAAGCAGAAAATATCCTATTTTTGCATGAAATCTTTATATATATATATTTATTTTGACACAGTCTCACAGTTTCAGTGGATTCAGTGGAAGATTGATTAATTAAGATTCCGATAAAATAGTTCTCAAAGCATAGTAACTTATAACAAGGTCAAGGTCATCAGTTACACGAAACAAATCGGGTTAGGTTGATCCGTTGTATGGTAATACAGACGAGTTTGAGTATACTTATCTGATTAATCAAGAGATGATTCTCTTATTCACTTGCGGAATATAGATACACTTTAAATATTCGAAACCAGTTTCCAAATATAAATTAAATCTTCTTATTCTTGGGCTTCCCAAACAGTACCAGCTTCAGTTTTGAAGACAATGAACAAGTACTTTTGCGCCCTTTTTAGGATCAGGAGTAAATGCCAAGATATGAAGCGTGTTTGGCACACACTACTTCCCAAAAAGATTCCGCAGAGAAAAGCAAAGCAAACTCTGTTTAAGCTCATTTCATATAAAGGAATGGGACCCCTGAAACATGGTTGCATGAAGGAGGAAATTTCATTCCTAAATTGTTTGATGGAGAGCGAGTTCCGGATAACCTGTTTCATGAGGAAAATGAGACAGAGGATGATGACATGAGCGATATTGTTTATTATGAAGAAGACAGTAAGAGTGACAATGGAAGCAGTCTTCAAATCATGGAATATATAAACTCACTTAACGTGATTATTATTCAAGCTAATGAGCTTATATCATGCACATATCAATATTCAACTTAGTTTTAATTGTATACTAGAAATTAGATCAACATTTTGAATTTTTTTTTAGGATATTAGCATCAATTTTAATTTATTATCTTAAATTTTGCCCAATTTCGACCACGGCACATTTTTTTCCTTTTACCACTGTTGAATTCATTTTCACATCATATACACATGATGATTGAATCTTGTAATATCTGAAATATCAAAGGAATTGATTACAATTTTAAAAAATTGATCAAGAAAAGTATATTTTTTTTTCAATTTACACGGACCATGTCAACTGTTTTTATATCAACCTCACCCAGAACATTGATTTATACAGCCCTGTATTATTTAACCCGATCCAGGCATCTGCCCTAGCTCAGCTTGGATGGGCTTCCAGTCTGCCCTACATCCCCCCCCCCCCCCCCCAGGATGATGTGTCAACTGGATGAATATTGTAATTTTCTATATTTTATTCATTCTTGTTCAGGACTTTTGCTACATTTTGGATTATGATTTGTATCACAAGTTGTTAAAATGATTAAAGTGAACATTTAATTATGTCCACAAAGTGATGAATTGCTACTAAATTGTGGATGTTTATAAGATGAGGATTTCCCCACATCAGAACAGTAAAAACTTTTGAATATTTTTTCACCAGCCCTTTTCAGTCGCCTGCATGTCACCCATGTTGACCTTTCAGGTTAATTATTCACGCTTCAAGCGGGGAAAGCTGGGCAGCTAGCTCGCTCTTGGCAGGCCACTTTTGGCCCTAGGTGCCCAATCCCCCTCCTCTAGTAGTTGTTTTGTTTAATTATTGATAAACAATTATGATTATTTATTGGTTTATAATAATAACTTAAACAATATTTATGGAAAAGGGAATTAATAGTTAATGATTGACAGGGAATTATCTTGCAATTACTGATGTTATATGGATCTTGTATGAATGGCCCTAAGTGCATTCCATAGGACACCATGTAGTCACCTTTGGGTATTTTTCATTTCAAACTTAATAATGAAAAAAAAAGAATAAAATTGATTTATACTTTTAGGGATTATATGAAGCAAATCAATGATAGACAAGGCTGCAGTTGATTATATAAAATTAATCTAAAATTCAGGTATTTTTTAAGTGTTTCTGTTTGTTAATTTATACTATTTGCAAAATTTAGAAAAAAAAATAAAATATGTAAAACATTTAAAAAATACCCAGATCTATACTCATTACAGATGTCATTATGTTTGACTTATGATATCAAGAGTAATGGCTATAACAGATGTCACATGATACTATGTAAATAATCAAAATTTTTATTAAAGATCCCTTTATTTCCTCATCTCAAGTTTGCTCCTTGTATAAATTATTGGGTGTTCTAATCCTTGAGGTAATTTTACATGTGTATAAGTTCTCAGCTGAGATTACTGTTCATTTTGTCTATATATGCATTAAAAATAAAATTATTCAAATGCGATTAAACAAATCAGAGCTTAGACAATTTCTCATTATATCTACAATGTTAATAATTTTCCAAAGACTCTTGCTATGTCCAGTGTGTAGAACATAAATTTTCATATGTTAAACATAAATTCAAGCCGTATATCCAGTTACGTATTAAACTTATTTAAAGCGACATTATCAGAGCAATATGATGTGTATTCTCTCAAACACTCAACTGCTTTATGCAAATGTTTCCCAGCAAAATCATCCCAGCACTCCACACAAGGCTGTTCGGCACCTTTCAATGGCTGTGCGTGTTAGTGAACACAGTCCACCTGTGTCTGTTTACCATAACAAGGCCGCGTAACCGGAGGTCCGATTGTGAGCCTCAACACGCAATGTTTCAGCCGGCGGGAAAATGAATTACATTTTCTGGGACAAGTCAGTCAGGGCACCGCATGATTGACAGGTGTTGTGGTTGAGTTCCGAACGATGTGTTATGTTGGCACTTGTGATAGCGCCCGGTCCACTGTTATTAATAATTGTTTACAGGAGAAGGCAAACAATTTCAGGGAAATATTTCGGGAGGTACAAATTAATTTTAAGGGAAGAAGCTATATTTCGTGTTAATACGACATGCTTAATAGGTGAATGGGACCCTCTTTAAATTTGTGAAATTTGTATGTCTTAGATTCTCAACAATTTTGTTTGACTGAAACTGAATGATACTCATGAGATACAATTTACATGATAAAACTGACAAAATGGTGTATACTTGTAGCATCAGGCTGAGTCACTCCATTTCCATTTCCAAATGTAAATTATTTAAATTGACATAAGTCACCTTTGCTATATAGCAGGATTTCATCAAAATCTTTCATAACCATGGTTCCTTTGTCTAAACCAGTTGGTTGTTGTACCTACAATAGGTATTAAGAAGAATTAATTTTATATTTTGAAACTGGTTTCAAATATTAAAGTGTATGTACGTTCCGCTAGTGAATAAGAGAATCATTTCTTGATTAATCATTATAGTCAATCTCGTCTATATTACCACACAACGGATCAAGCTGACCTTAGAAGTTGTTTCGTATACCTGATGACCATGACCTTAAACCAAGTTACTTGGCTTGGAGAACTACGTACTCTATCTAAAATCATTCAATCAATCTCCCACTGAAACTATGATATTGTGTCAAAAAATATATATATATAAAGATTTCGTGCAAAAACAGGATATCATCTGCTTTTAAGGCCTTGAAGTGACCGTGACCTTGACCTTTGGCCTTGATTTTGACCTCAGATGGCCATGAAATCATGCTTAACATGACGGCCATGCTTGACAACATACAACTAGATACCAAGATCGTCCAAATTTGCCAAGGCATTCCAGAAATATTGTGATCCGAAGGTTGCATAGCATGATTGCGGCAAATCACCGATATAGGGGAAGGGGTTGGCTTTTTTAGGGGGCTGCAGGGCAGAACTACCGTCTGTGCAACTTAAGACTGCCATTTTCTAATGTCCCAAAGTATACTTCAACGGAAAATAAACCTAAGATTAACGATAAAATTTTGCAATTAAATCGATGTATCCCGGGGACTTTTTCCTAAATCATGGATCTGCGTTGGCATACCCATCCTCCTGAGAGTACATGTTCGGTGATATGACACTTCAATTTACACCTTTGGTCAGTAGGTAGACGGTAGATTAATCGAGAAATAAATCATGTGTTTTGTAAGGATTTAATCATGTATTAAAGGTGTGAAACTCCTCAAAATCAGGAATAATGTGTTTTGTAGGGACAATAAATTATGTATTTAAAATGGAAAGCAGCTATAAGTAAGGAAACAGAGTTCAATTAATGAAATCTTGATGGAATGCCTGCGTGGCGGATCCCTTTTTTGGCCGGGTAATGTCCTTGTTGACATTGTGTCACATTGTTTACACAAACGGTTTATCTATGAATGTCAAGGATAACCCACCTGCCCACATTCATACGCACGCCGAAGATAATCCACCTGCCCACATTCATACGCACGCCGAGAATGTAACTTATCAAAAGTAAGTAAATGGAGCAAATGTAGAGTATGCGTCGACAACATCCATGCAAAATATAACCAACAGAAGGTACTTGTCCGTAGAACATATAGTTCATCCATGACGCGGGGTTGTAAATGTAAAGAAAAACTTATGCACGTGCTTCCTGGGATAGTGATACAACTGTTTCCTTATTTTGAAGATGCAAATGCAAGGCGATGGTTCAGCGACACTTTTCCTGGTTATTTCAAATTTTCCAAAAATATAACCTGGATGATTTGAGGGATTAACCATTATCGTATGCTGAAAAAAAGAAATGAGTACCAAGGGATCGAGAGTGTTGTTCACATTTACTGACCAGGCAAGAAGGTCATTCACAGGGTCAAATATCAGGTCAAACATGCTTAAATCCGTCACTGACAGCAGGAGTTATTCATGTGCACAACATGATTGTGTCACACGCTTGTGTTGTGAATAACCAGATTACCTCGAAACACGGCCGATGGGCTCGACCTTCCCATTAAGCCTGCAGAGCGCTCACCCTGGGTAGAAGCCGACTGTAAGAAAACTCACCGTAACTGCTGAGATTCGAACTCACGATATCCCGGCTTTGAGTCATGTTCACTACCCGATGAGACGCAAAAGCCAGAAGTTTCCAGCAGTTTAAGTCTTTGTTCATGTCATAAACAGCTGCGATGTGTCCCGGCGTGAGAAATCACGGTTCTTGGCTCGGTGAGTGACACGATACGGCTGAGAAACGCGAGCAGAACAAACCAGAGTCAGATCCCAGGATGCAGAGGCGCGAGGTTGATGGCGCAGGTGACAGCTGGGGAAGCTGATACTTGGCACAGGGTTGAGAGCAGTGACGATTCACTAAGCTCCTGGGACACGTACAGTCTGTAAGATAGTTCGTCATTTTGATCTTGCGTCGATTGTTGTCACTTCGGTAAAAGATGATCTGTCATTTTGCGGATTCGATCAATCCTCTCTGCTGTTTGTGCCATTTCAGATTTAACGTGAGGTTCAGCGACAAGGTACATGTATGTGTTCAACAGGGACCCGTCGGCTTCGTATCTCCTGCCGCCTGTCTGTGTTTGATTTATTCACCTACAAAGATACAAAAGCAATGTTATTCAGGAGTCATTATAAACATCTTTTCGTAGATGCTACCAGGACGCCACCCAGATATAACTGTAAGAGACCAGCTGATCAATACCACCTATATATATGTCGAGATACATGCTTATGCTTCACGCATTTATATCGCTAACCTGACTACTCCAAAACATACACTCACACTGGAAATTTGCACGGACCATCCTCATTTAACGGACAGCTTTAATTTGGAGCATTCAGGAATAGACTACGGGCTGCTTCAGGGATATTTTGATACCTTGCCAAGAGGAACCCCGCCTTGCGACCACCCCACAATTGCGACCACCCCAAAATTACGACCACTTTGATGGTCCCGATTTTTTTTTGCTTATTTATAACTCAAACTTACGACCACCCCTGAATTCAGAAATACGACCACATTTCCTGGCCCGAGCGCTAATGCGACCCCGCTAATGCGACCACCGCAGAGAAGTACTGAAACAATATATGTCACCAGTCAATGGCTGCGCCTTGTCACGGGCGCCTAACCGAAAGATCAAAGAAGGTAACAAGGTTTCCCAACCCGAGTGTTAATCTGGTCCCATATTTTCCTGACTCGGTGTCCGCGCCAAGACTCGTTGAGGCGTAATTTATACATCAAAGAGGGTAACCATCATCCTGATTACTCAATGAGCCGGTCTGCCTGGCTATATTATCAGCCCTGGGGACTTGAGCTAGCGATGCCCTCAGTGGTCACCTGTATTACAGCTACCCTAAGTGCGGGGGTGAGAGCTTAATATTTCTATACTCATCACATATTGTTAGATTCTCATTGGTCAAATTAACGACCTAGTTAATCCAAAATCTGCTCATACCTACCTTACACTGTGTTGAGCAATCAGTAAAATGTATAAAAAAAAGCTTGCATGGGCGATAATCCCACACATTTTCTTGCCTTATCAGAAAGATCGCTGTAGGCTTATTTCCGTTTTCCGTTGGTTCCGTTTTGGTTTCAATGACTTTAAATTTGCTCAGCAGTTAAGCGTCAGTAAAACTCAAGTACATGCAATATATACTCAAGCGGAAGGCTAAATATATAACAGCCACATATTAGTCTTCGTATTGCCTCTAGTGTATTTATGTGTTAATCATCTGTCACTACGTATGTATATATGTATTTTAATTTTTATCATGAATAAATATATAAAACAATTTTGGTCGTAATAAGGGTCCTCCACTAAGTAAATTATTATGTCATAATCCACATTAAAGATATGCAATAGATACACACTGATACACATAAAACATTGGCGTGTTAAATACGACCACCCCGAAATTACGACCACTTTGCTCAGTCCCCAGGGTGGTCATAATTGTGGGGTTCTACTGTATTATCTTAACAATTTTGGAGATATTATTATCACCTTACTATGTGTATTAATAAAAAGGATCCGGAACAATTCAGAGATTATTCATAATGGCCGACGATTGGGTGCCGTCGTTGTTCTAGCGAGCAGAGCCAACCTATGATCCAACAAATTAGATGTTTAACCGTGAAACATTAGATACTTTGTTTTTCTTGGCTATCATGGCTTTCATGGGTCTTAGATTTGCTGGGATTTAAACATATATCTATGGAAGGCATCCTGTCTTTTTTTAGGTGGGTGGCTTTATTTACTAAGCCAGAGCAAACAAAAACTAAAAAATACCCAACTAACTATGCGAGAGAAGTTATTGTGCTAGTCTGCGCTTTCCTCTTTTAGTTTTCTTTAAAAATATCATCGCACGATACAAAAAAAACAGGAAGTTACAAGCTTTCAGGAAGACCTCAAAACTGTACTTAAACTTTCGAAAAAATGTTTGTAAGCAGCACAAAAATTAATCCATTTTCTATAACTGTGATATTTAAGGTACGAGAGTAGAGCAAATAATGACCTTACTGATGAATTTGTGCTCATTCAATAAAATAGTTTCTGGAGGAAAAAATTGATTCAGTAGAATATATTGTATTTTAGGTTTGGCCTGGAGCTGATTTTCTATCGATTCACTCAAAAAATATAATCGAAATTACGACCACCAAGGGGACCTCCAAAAAGTTGTCTCATTTTCGAGCAGATAGTATAAACGAGGTTGGATATAAAGAAAAAAATGTAGTCGTTATTTTGAGGTAGTCGCTAAAATCGAGGTGGTCGTTTGGCATGGTTTTACTGTATAAGACAGAAAATCCAATTTTTTTTTGCAGACATACTGACCTTATATACAGTAAAAACCTGAATTCAATCCCTTATGTTTAAAAATTTTCTTATGAATAAAAGATGACCTGAAAACATTAAAAATAAAATATATATAGTAAACCTCCTATATCTGTGGTAAAGTTGAAACAGAAGGAATAAACACGTGATGTTAAAATGTCAGATGAAGTGAAATAACCGCAAGGTCCCAGACAAGTTAGTACGCTGTAGAGTAATTATATTAAGTTTTTGCCTCAAATGAGAGCTCAGGTTCATTTTTACCTAGTCGTCGGTCGTCATAAAGTCACCTGAACGCCACTTTTTCCTGCTACCGTTCCCCGGTTACGATACATTTAGGGTTCCCAGGACGGGTGTTACACGGTCATTATGTGGAGAAAAAGCTTGTGTGTAAAGGTTAACAGCAGTTGATAATGTACCAAGGATAATTCAGGTTCGATATCTAATTCAAAATATAGATTATATGCGCCTCATAGTTTGCGGTTACTTAACATGCGAAGACCATATTTAGAGCTTACATGATATATCTAGTTCGATGAAAAGGTTTTTAAAAGGATATCGATGGCTCCAGCGAGAATCGATAAAATTACGTAGGAACAGTATCATTGATCTGGTAATACGATTTTTATATTATTATTATTATGTATAGGTTATTAAGTTGTTTAAGACGAGTAAAGATCATATGAAACATCTGACCTTATCATTGACATCATCACCATCCGAGAGCTATTCCGTAGATCTATATAACGGAGCCTATACGAAAGCTCTACCAGAGCTCCACCACAGCTATGCCAGAGCTGAGCAGAGCTATTCAAGAGCTATACCAGAGATAAACCAGAGCTATAACAGACGTATATCACAGCTATTCCAGAGCTAAACCAGAGTTATACCAGAGCTAAGCAGAGCCATCCCAGAGCTAAACCAGAATTACATCAGAGCTATATCAGGCACTATTTCTGCTTTGTCATTTTTTTCACGCTAAGATATTACAATAGAGTTACAGGCACAGGACCTGAATTTATCCTTTTCATTATATCACCGAAAAGGGCCGATATAATAGCTAAAATGCACCACACATATATGATAGAGAGAGAGACCAAAATTAAAGAAAAAAAAACCTTGGGTAAATTGATATGGACTTATGTAATGTATTTGCACTTATAACCGTTCTAAAATGGGTTGTTTTAATTTGGAAACATCTCCATAGCCACCTGAACAACGGGGCTAAATTTCCCTGCTCTGAATATTTACCGTGCACAGTTCACAGTGTTTCCTTCAAATTTCCAGCTTTTCATGCTTAATGTGTTATAAAACTGTTTAAATTTTGAAATGTAATCTATTGAAGAAATCTAGGTGTATGAGGACTTTTTATGTCATGGGGAATAAGGTTTGATTTGCCCGAAATACTAAACAGTGATAGACCCGAGACTGGCAAATCAGAGTGGAAGCCCTGGGAACTATACATTAATCGAACTGTCATCCGGTACCTAATATCAGAATCAACGTTCCCATACAACACAGGTGACCCTTCCAGATACATTGGTGTTACCATTAATATTGTTACCAGAACAGCAGACAAAACAGTGTGTACATATAGCTCTAAGAAACAAACATAAAGGTGGTCAGAGAATGTAGGCCTACATCACATACATTTGGATATTGTTAGCCCATAAGAATCGACTCCTCATTTGCTTCTTTAGTGACTGGCGCAATAGACTTGATATAAAACATGTTGCGTCTATAAAAAAAAAGGGAAAGACATACAGCTTAATACAACTGTTATCAGCCGATATATTTAAAATAAAGGTTCCTCCAAGCTTTCAGATAACAAGCTTGTCGGACTTCAAAGAAGTTATTTGTTGGATTGCTTCTTTTTACCTATTAAACACTAAGTTGCACGACAATATATTTGTCAGATGGTAACTACAGTAAGCGCCAGTTTTCGAGTGACTGCGGTCATGTTTAAGTCAATGGTTCTTATTAAGAATATTCTTAATTTATTTTATATGGATTGTACAAATAGTGTTACAGGTGCTCTTTTTAGTGTGTGGCACAGGCGTAGCTCCTGTTGTGGCGCTCGTGTCTGGCCGCGTATTACATTCTATGTTTAATCCGTGTTGGTTGAACTCTCGTGGTCATTTGAGCCTTGGGTTTTCACGCCTGGTCGTGGATCACGTGATGACCTGGTATGTGTAGATACACAGGGATGTCTTTCTAGAGAATTCCTGAAACGCGTGTTTACTGCATGTTGAGTAGGGTCCTTACAGACTGTTCGAGAAGTGGAAAATTCCCGCCTTGGGGTGTGAAGGTATATAAAGGGGCTGTTTTTTAGAACCAGAGGGCAGACAGCTGAGCAGATACCAGCGGACGCAGTAGCGTGTATCAGATTCTATGACCTTATCCGACGAATGCGGCAATTATACATTTTCAATTCAATTCTCCTGGATTTTATACATTTGGACTTCAGTTTAATTTCCGGTTTTGTTGCAAGAACTTTCCACTGGACTGTCATTCTCCGAGAGTTTACATTCAAAGGACTTATCGTGGTGACGGTGTTGGTATCGAGGTACTGTACCATTATCTTTCTGTGTGATTATATTGACTTGTTGCAATAAAGCTGTTTTACTATATAATTGTGTTGGTTTAGTGTGTTGTATTGTTAGGGTTGTTTTAGGAATAAATTATAGTTATTTGTTAACAAAAAACCACTGAGTTCCACTAAACTTATATTATGTTGGCCTTACACAACATATTTTGTATCTAAGTGGAAATTAAATGAGTTTAAAACATTAATATTAATTAAACAGATTTAGTTATCCAAATATCCCATACTAATTTTTATATAAATATGTATGGTCTAAACAAAAAAGCACAAGGTTTTCTTCCTGATTAATAGTTATACTTTTGGACCTGTTAAACTAGTAAAAAAGGAAACTTTGCACGACTTACAATATATCATGGGTAATGGCAAAGACAGTAATGTTTGATATACAAACGATGATAATGATTGGCTGACCTAGTTTCACAGCTCTACCAGGTTACAATGACCACATTTAAAGGATGAGCTCTAGCTGGTTACCTTTAGTCTTCAATAGAAGACCAGCTGACCTGCATCCTTAAAAGTAGCAATAAATTCTTAAAATATAAGTCAAGGTCAGTCATATATATGTAAATGAGTTTTAGAGTGTCATATGTGATAAAATAGAAGCATACCTAATGAAACATGTAGGTACTATCGCGCTCTCAACCGACCTATATGCCTTCAATGTAAAGTCAGCCTCGATTTAGAAAGCAAAGTTCAAGGGCACAGCAGCATGTAAATGTTTTTACCACTGCAAAACATTAAAGTACAATGTTTATTATAAGTAGATGGAGGCATGTCTGGAATATTAACATTTTCAATTGTATATAGGATCACCATCATCTGGGTAGACACTGGCACATACCTTGTATAGGAATAAGCCACCGAAGGGTGTTTCAATATGCAAATTATCTGATTAAGCATGCAAATCTAAGATTTAATACAATTCTCATTTGATTCTATGGGAGGACATACCAAGGGGTCCATTGATTGACTAAATTAAATGACAATTAGTTGTAGAAATATGAATTTTAGTGTATGTTATTGTCAAGTGCAATAAGTCTCTATCTCACTAATTGGATACTTAATTAAGAAGGTAATGCATGCAGTAATACCAATCACAGACAATATGAATCAACTAACCAACACGGACTCTCACATTTAATTTGATCTCTTGAGTATGAAGCATACTTAAGAAAATTCCAAAATTATGATTTTTATTTTAGTTCTTCCTCATTTCTGGCGTTGTGTAAAAATGTTAGTTACAGGGTTACTGTCCTGGGGGTGCGAAGCGCAAATGCTTGTGTCAGCATGTTGTTACATTGTTCCACATGGGAAATGTAAACCTCATACTTTGATGCTAGAAGCCCATGTGAACGCACGAAACCGATTTTGCATAACCGTTTTGCCCAAAACGGTTTAAAAACGTTTTGTGTGTAAAAGTGGTAAGCTATTACAGAAAAAAAACTAAAAATTCCTCAATGTATACCAGACTTTATTTGGTTGAGGGTAGTGTGTGTGTGGGGGGGGGCAACTTAGATGCGACAGCCCAAAATATAGGCCTATGTGAATACCGACTCTCTGTAAAAGTAGACTGGCCAATGTGATATTGTATCCTCCTTGTTGATGAACGTCAACCTGCATATGTAGATCTTCAGGAAACCTGGAATGGGACAGAGGAAGCTCTACGTTGAATGGACGCTGAATATTTAGTTAACGGCTTCGTTTGGGATCCGGTGAGTCTCTTACGTTTTTAGGTTTATGTGGGCTTTACTTCTGCTGACAATAAACCAGGAAGGCACCTTGAGACATTGGAGTCGCTCAGACATAGCCCGCTTTACTTCTTTCTATTTCCAGCTCCACCTGTCTGCACGGACGACTTCTCTTATCACCGATGTCAAAACTACCGGATTTCTTTGATCTTACAAACCACCACCAGCTTGGCCTTGCTCGTCTCATTAAAAAAGGGATTTAATCTGCCGGTTTTCCTGCTTTCTGAAACAGGATTGCCCACATACTCACAAACCAGATATTGGTATGTAATGGCTTTCATCGAGTCATCACATGTGAACACGACAGGGCGGTCTGGAGTACGCAGGTCAATTTATCGAAATAATCCCTGCGGTATATGTATATTCCAACACCCCGGTGCTGAAGATATTGTTCCCCAAATATTGTCGTGTCGAAGTCCTGATGAAACGTTAATCGCTATTCCCTACTATGTTTGTTACAAAGTTTGTATTTTTATTAAATGTTGTTTATTGAATTATGAAATAAACATTAGTATATTTTTCTGACCTCTCATGTTAAAAGACACAGTCGCAACACATGGCCAAACACGTCCAATGATGAACTGTATTTTATATTATTATTTTATCTAAGCTTTACTGTCCTCCTGATGATATCAAATTTATTTATATATATATATATATATATATATATATATATAGAGAGAGAGAGAGAGAGAGGGAGAGAGAGAGAGAGAGAGAGAGAGCAAAATAATATTTCACTATCTTGAAGATCATGCAAATACTCGTATACTGATTTTGTACCAATATGTATTTACGAAATAATGCTAGTTACGATGCAGATAACGCTTTAACAAACGTGGTGATAAATAGATCCATGAGCAGAAATAATGTAGACCACGGGCAAAGATATGCTGTAGTTAAAATAATTAGTATTCCGTGGCATTGACGCGAGCTTCAGGTCGTCTGCTCAATACAGATCACAGACAGATGACATTACATGTCCAAGGAGAATCAGCTTTCTGATCTCGGACCTCACCATCACTCGGCTGACATTAAAGTCCGGGACGAACCAGCTTTTATTTATTCCCATAGAGGATAAACTGCAGGCGAACCAAGAAGGCAAAAGAGAGCTGTAAATAACACAGAAGACTGGCTTAAAACAGAATGCAATAAATACCACATGAGCTCTGGCCTTTAGAGTGATCCGAAATGTATAAATAATAACATCTTAAGAACCAACGATGCTGCGAATGAATATATAATAAAAACACATAATATAGAATGCACACTAAACGGAAATTAGCGAATGGTCAAACGATAACACGACAGATGATAAAGATCATATCAAGTATAATCTATGAAGTATTATCAAAGAATTCTATGCAAATACTGGCATTATACAAGTTATTAATTGGCAAAAAATTAACTAAACCGATCCACTCTCATCATGTCTTTTTCTGAAGGTTCTTTCTGCAGGAACCTGGCAGTCACGTGATTAGCGCGTCTGACTAAAGAGCCAGTGAACTTAAATCCAAATTACTGGGACAGGTGAGGTTCTTCGCCATTTTGGAATGTCTAGGAAGGGGTCGACGACATGCTGTTATATCTTCGCCATGTCTTCTTGTTGTTTGCCTGTTGGGGTCAAGATCTAGGCTTGTGGCCTACCAGCTTCATTCTTGTCTGAGATGTGAAAATCCCTCCTCGTTTCTTTCAATAAATATATTATTATTAAATAATTATTTTTGGATGGGCTCAGGCTCTGATTCAGAGTAACAAACTGCATTTTGTCTTGATACACACTCGTAGTTGCCGACAGGTGGCATTTTGGATTGTACCATACTGTTACATATCAAATCGTTTTGAACTATGTTACATGATAATGAGCCATAGTGTCCTGAATTATCGTTTATCGTACTGCATTTTCCTAAATTGTAGCTTAATGTATCGTACCTTATACAGAGCACAGACGCCACAGAGTATGACTCTTTTCACTTACCAGAGAGGGAGACTCCTAAACAAATGCAGTCAACGTATAAAAACATCTGTGTTTGGGAAATACTATTTTCCCCAAAATCGTCCCCCCGTCGCCGCAACTTTGAAAACGTTCGTTTCTGTGATGCTCCCGTGCCGAGAGCGTTATTTCCTGTAAGTGGATAAGATATGTGACCAGTGACAATATCAAATGGAACGAAATGTTGCACCATTATTAGCGTTGTACGTTAGCGTTGTGTATAACAGCTTGTCACGAGCGATAATAGAGGATATATAGGTGTGAACCGTGTGGAGAGCGAGCTGAGTGGAGTTCGATATGTTGGAACATGAATAAACTTGTTATAGTTTAATCTGTGTTGTATATAGCTTAGCGCGTGAACTGTGAACAGAACAACCTTGACGATTCATGAAGATTCATATTGTATAGAGTAATTAGACTGGTTCCATGGAGAACATTTTCATATTATAATTAGGATCAATATACAGAAGCACAAGGGCTCTAAAATTGTGCCACCTATTCTATACGACAAGAACATGAATGTTCATGTAGTTTTGGCTTTAATATACTCAATGGGCATTTATATTGGACACGTAGGCCTACTTGAATCGTATCAGAAAGCAAGAAGAGAAATGCATTGCAATGGCCATCCATTCTATATTGCATCGATCTCGTGGTAAACAACCTTTTATCTTAAGATTAGGCTACAGTGATGGATTAACACAACAGAATTTATATGAACTCATATATAGCCATATGTTAAATGTTCCCCACTCAGTCCACTTCCAAGAACCTTAAGGGTTCTACCTAGTACCTAGAACCCTTTGGGTTCTACCTAGAACCCTTTTTTTTTTCTTAGAGCGTAAACCAAAGTGAAAAATACATCTCAGTGGTTACGAGAGAATGTTTCGTGTACAAGTTTGTAGAAGCCTGGACAGCTGAGCGGTAAAACGCTCCGCTGGTGATCCCAGGTGTTGCCATGGGAGTGGGTTGTAGTGGCCCGTCCAAGGTCGGTGGTTCTCTCCGGTTTCTCCACCTTTTTCCACCTTTCTCACAACGACCTGAACCTCTATCAGTATCTTTTATTTTCGCCTAAAATATCTAACTGCATACCGACTCAATCTGTCAAACTTTGTCAGGGAGCCTTTGCGGGCCGGATTTTCTGTAGACCTGTGACTGGCTCGAGCGCCGACTACACTTTCAGTCAGTCAGTACAAGTTGGTATCGTCCAGTGATCCATTCGAGCCATGTTTGCGTGCATAATATCGGAAATTAAGCAACATGAAGGAAGGTTTAAAATTTTGATGTGTTAACGGATTTTATTGTTGCACATGGTAAGTGTTGTTATAAAGTATACACTAACATGGATAAAGATTGGTCTGGCTTATGTAAAGTGACCAGGCATTCACAAAAATGATGAAAATATCTGCATCCTTGTCGAATGCTGTCCTGGTTATAATTCAGTGTGGCACTCTGACATCTGGATAGACTTGTCAAGGGGCCGAAACGGCGCTACATGAGGTTCTATGCCTGTTAAACTCACTATGAACCCTCCTGTAGGTGCTTTATTATAAAGCTGAGGTATAAATACATGGTGTGTTTTATTCTCACTGGATATAAAACTACGAATCCACCTCGATTACGTTGTACATCAATAAGTCTATTAGTTACTTGTTCTTTTAATTATACATTATACACAATAATTGGTGCATGAAAGAAAACATTTATACCTGTATTATAGTATAAAAAAGATGAGAAATTATTGCAGACAATCAAACGTGTGGCTGCTTCTGTTTTTCCTTCATAATGACCATTCATGCAGCACCACTACAATGCCAATATCATGTATAAAATATTTAAGACATATTTTATAATTGTAATACTGTGTTTCAAGTACTATAATAGAACTTTGGCCTTGTCGTATATTGATTGTTTCTGAGACTCGTGAGTTTCATTAACATGTATGGGCCGTCAGAACTCATTAAAAGTTTCAAGTAGACAAATCCAGCATAATGCCTGGCCGTTGTCATGTCGTACATTATTACCAACTGCAGTTTTTTTGTCCTCAATAAAGCATTCATGCCAGGTCCGCGGATTGCGACTCCGAAGTCTGAACGAACCGAATATAGGAAATGGATTTGAATTTACAGCAGGCTGCGGCCGGCACGGCAAAACCAGAGTACATTACCGACTATATACTGAAAGGCCGGTCCTGTCTTATCTCCGTTATTATACAAGTCAGCCAATACATCAAGCAGGAACAATTTACCGCCAGCCCCGTGTGGAATTAACGGCAAACAACGGAGACAGAGACTCAGGACCATCACCCCCGCGGTATAGACGGCCATGTTGATATTATTATCTCAGTTTTCAGTCACAAAATATACAAACAAATGAGATATGCTGCGGAAAAACTCGCAGCATTGAGTGGAAGTATTATCTATAATAGACGCCGTAAAATGCACTTTTTACTCAATTATCTCACAGCCGCCGTAGGGGATTGCCTCCAGACTGAAACTCATTTATTTATGACCAAGCTGAGAACCTGCCCAGGGAGTATATATTTTCTGTTACACCAATGGCATTTCGTGATCCTTTTACAAACAATACTAGAATATTACATAAATTTAGTTTACATCATTCGTCTCCTCCATTCCACCCTTCAGGTCATCGCTTGGTGTTGCTATATATGAAGCACTAGAATGCCACGCTTACATAATACAAATATAGCATACAGCACGAGACATTCCATAGTCCCATATTTACACACAGCAACTATAATGAAGCTGTTTGGTTCTCTGGTATACGTCGGGATTCACTTAGTGAGGTCATACATACTTCCTTAGAATATTTAATATATTCCTCAACGGTTGGTCCCTGCATGGCTTAATATGATAGACTGATTGGTCAGATATCATGAGAAATGACAGGTATTAGGACTCATATTGCTTGTCATTGAGTTTTAATATCAGTAGCGAAGTTATCAATCACTAGTCTGCCACAAGATGATGAACTGTTCAGTGTAACGGGATGTACTGTCCTCCCATTTGCTCATCCTTGTCAGATCCTCATACAAACGAGAATCACCGTTGTATAGGGACGCGCCAACTCTTTTTCGACCTAAAATCTGAGGAATAGGATTGAAGAAATGTGTGACATCGTAATGTTTTTAACTCCTCGAGACTACACCCTTACAGCCTATTATTTTTAAAGTTTCTCCACCAGGTAACGCTTGTTGACTCGCTTCTGTCGTTTCTCCACACGAGAACTACTTCACCCCCCCCCCCCCCTTCACACACACACACACAAATCATTCTAAAATTCTCTTTCCGCACTCACCCTGCGCAGAACTGGACTCAAAAGAGCACAACTCTCAGGGGCGGATAGAGGATTTAGGAAAAGGGCGGAGGCCCAACCCAGGAGGACAAATGTCAATTCTAAAAAAAGTCCCCAGGTCGGGAGAGGGGGGAGGGGGTGGGTCAAGGCCGCAAAACTTTGTCTGAACCTCTTAATGAAACCATTTCACGCTAAATAACATTAGGCAAAAAAATAAAAAATACCCCCCCCCCCCTAAACCCCCGAACCAAAAATATATTTTTTGATTTTCAGCTTTCAAGAAGATATGATAATGCAATTTTGATAAGATATCCTTTGTAATATAGTGTTGTAACCTGTTTCGCAAAAAAAAAATCTGTTATTTTCATGTTTGCCCCTTATCATATGGCATTTTTATCGAAACATACAAAAAAAATTGGAAAAAATACTATATCGCCCTCCCGCAATGATTTCTGAAAAAAGTGCCTGAAAACTATCCTTTTTTGGCCTAAACATGGGTGTTTTTTTTTAAATACTTCACGGATTAGTGATTTTATGCAAGCAGACGCAAGTAAAATGTAAACAGAAGGTGTTTCCTTATAATGAAACAAGTTTTGATTTTAAAGTTTGACAGTTGAGATAAGTAGTCACGGCCGTTCCCACAGGAAGAGGTTTGCTTTGAGTACAAACGACCTCTGGCGGAAGTGTGCTCCTCCAGCCTGTTACTTCTGTATTGCTCGTAGACACTGTTTGCAGCTGCAAGGCTAAGTGGAACTGCCTTACCTCTGTTTATGGCTGTATTACAGCTGTACGGATTTCCACTATTCTCTGTTATCTTTGTATTGTACGGCTTGGTTTCGATGTGCAGGAGGCTTACCCCAGTTGTACTAGATTATTACGTTTCAAGACCATGTTACCGTGTTGTACTGCTTTCTTGTCACTCTGCCACTTGCTGTCATGTTTTTCATTGCAAAGAAAATCACCGGTCATGATGAATTACTTCTTTCACCACAGATTGAAAACATAAAAAAGCACCTTTGAAATTATTATGTTAAAATTTACCAGAAACTGGCAAGTATGTCGTGTACTAATCGTTCTCATGAAATTAAGACAAACAGAATAGTCAGTATCTTATTTATCAGCAACAACGGGAACCTTTGATACAGAAATACTTTTACATCAGACTCATATTATAGGGTTTCATGATAAAATACATTGAATGCATACATCTTCTTTTAACTCATTGTGATGATCCTTTCCTGCAGGGCCAGACATCAACTGTTTCCTAATTGTATTTCATCCTGCCTCCTCCAGAGGGAGCAGGTTGAGCCAGAGCCTGGCACTATGGGATTACCCGGAATTGGATTTTGGTGTTGACCGGCCGGCTGGATCTGATCCCGACAACGCCGTCCTTGATGGCACCGGCGCCCCGAGCACATTCCCGTGGAAACTTAGAGCCCCGCCGGAACCAATAAATACAAACCCCCTCAACACTCACAGCAAATGACGATTTCCCCATAATTTACACTAAACCCTTCCGACGACCTAAGTTGTAAAAATATCATCCCTTCTTGGATATACCGCAGTACACAGAAAATATACGTTACAGGGTGTATCATGAATTACAGGCAAATGCAAAAGTGTAGGCACCATGTCCCCACAATCTCCTGGTAGGTTATTGGAACAGCTGACACCAGTGTGTGGTGGCGCTCTGTCTTGCAAGTACACTATAAAGAAGTATTTGTTCGCAACCAAATTTTATAACTATTCGAAACGCTTCCAAGTAATGTCCTCCATTTATTGAAAATTAATCGTCATAAGATATCCTCATTCATGTACTTAATATGAATGATTATAAGATATAAATTAATAGATGTCTTCATTTATTTCATGTAATCGTTTTAACAATCCTTTAAAGGTTCTTCTAATATTCATTTAATGGTTTATATTTTTTATATCTCAAAAAGAAATGGAGAGGCATTTTTTGGATCAATAATAAATGAATACTTAAGTATTCTTAAGTATACTCTATTATTATTATTATTATTATTATTATTTTCTTTCATTCCTTTCTTATATTTCTTTGCCGTCACAAAATGTTCCTGTTTAGAATGGGCAAATACACTGAGTGATGAAAAGATATTGGTTTTGACAATTTAAGTTTGAGAACTAGTATCTCCACTGTGTGTCCATCTATATAAATAATATATTTAAAAATATATGCAGTCTGTCATATTTTTTTCCATTACATGTACGCATACAGTCAGTCATCCCCTTTCGTGCATTTGTGGGTGTGTGTTTGTGTATTTGTTCACAATACAACTAACGCAGCAATTAACGGAATGTCCTGAATTTTTCAGGGCATCTCAGAAATGGGCCAAGGAAGAATTGGCGTGGATCCGGCATATAACCCGGATTTAGAATCCGGCATGTAACCCGGGGAATAGAAAAGTAAATCAAGAACTCCCCCATATATGACGATTCGCCGTTTCCGAATATCACCGATTTCGTTTAGCTTAATTCGCCTTTTTTGTAGGGATCTTTTCTTTTATTCAATGGATTCCGTTTGACGTTTAAGTATATTCGGTGGGGATCTTGTTGAGTAAGCATGATAGGTGCCTGATGTAATTGTTGATACATTAGAAGGGTTGTAAAGTATTCAAATAGTTTTGATACAGACACCCAGTTCAGTGTTTGTGCTGAACATGCACTTCAAATATCAAAATGGAAACATCAGTTTTAAGACGGATTGTCACGGATTTTACATCTTTAGTATTCTCCCCTTATCCAGCTATGTTAGTCAATACCCCCAGATGGTTAAGTAAAGTAGCATAGTCTATGCGAGGCTGAATAATCTTGTCATTCACAATAGATAATTTGTCTCTAGATAAATATTTAGAGAGACGGATAAATAATTTAAATATAAATATATTTGATAATTGATTTGAAAGTACTCGTTCATGTGTAATCAAGATAGACTGGCATTAAAATTTAAACCTAATAGGTTTGTTTCATAAAGTTGTCCTAGAAATACACCGTAAGCCATTATGCTCAGTTGTTGACAATTTACGCGAGGTTTATATCTTAATAACATTACTTTAATTTTAGCTGCCTTAGTCGTCGATAGATTACCAGCAAACCGGTCGCAGACAAAGTTTACAGTTTGCTGTAATTTACATTGAACAACGGAGCAAATGCATATGCAACGCATTTAGCTGATTCAAAAAGGTCATAAATCATATAATTTATACTATATAACATTTATTAATTTGAAATAATAGGTAATTAATATTGAGAATAAGTATACCACTTAAAAAGCCTATAAGCTTACTACAATGCAAAAATCTAATAGAAGACGGTATTGATTAGTATTGTTCACTGTAGGCAGAGAGGCTGCCTTTTCGCCTCATCTGTTTGATGATAATCGATATAGTGTGTTTTTTAATTGTTTGACGAAAAGTATCCAACAATAGCATGATATAGATAACATACTCGACGTCTGAATATAGAGTTCCTAACACAATGGAAGCCCTACGTACTGTACTGGTCATAGGAGACGGAAAAGGCAGGCTACCATTGAATTTACCGACCCGGCTCAGCCAGGTGAACAAGTCCTGTGGAGCCGCTTGTCCTTGTCCGGCAATTAACTTGTCTGTTCAGCACTGGCTGGTATACCAAGCGCCAACATGAACTTGTGCTGCAACTGGTACTCTATTAAACATTACACGAAGAGAGTTAATTGGTTATTACAGCCTGGTAGTAAAAACCTTTTATATTAATATTTTTTCCAAAATAATCATGAATATGAGATTTTAAGGCAAAATAAACACATTTGCTCAATAAATATATCCATATATTTCCCTCCTACATCTAAAACATACAGAAAAAAAGGCAAAACAGATACAGGTAAAAGGATCACGCTCAATTGTTAGTACTGCCTTGATCAGCGAAATCAGTGTGTAAAATATTGATTCTATGAATCCTGTTTGTCATAAGCAAGTGGTGATAATACAGAGGTAGCATGCATTTTAAATCATTTCATTTATATTCGGATAAAAGTATGAAGTGGTACGATTGATGTGTAAACTATGGGAAGACCCTATGGTTGTAAAGACACTTTTCAGAGGGGAAGCCTGCCATGGTATTTGAAAGTTGTCATAAGTTAACAGGACGGAAACACATTTAAAAGAGCCAGATTAGGCAAATAAAAAGTAAAAAAGTATGGTTCTCAGCCCGCGTCTATTTCACCCCCCCCCCCCCCTCCTCCCCCCACCCGATAAAAAAATATTTTGATTTTCATCTTTCAAGAAGATATATAATACAATTTTTATCAGATTTACTTTGTAATGTAGTGCTTTTACCTGTTTAGCAAAATAATTCTGTTTAATTTTATGCTTTGCCCTGATCAAATGACATTTTAATACAAAAAAAAAAGTAAAATAAAATATCGCCCGCTCGCACTGGTTCCTAAAAAAGAGCCTGAGAACTATACCTGTACATGACCAGATAATATACATTTCTATGAAAGATCGAGCATCAGGGGTGGAGTAAGGTTGCATGGGGCCCCTGGCCCTACTTCAGTCAAGGGCCCTTTCTTCAAATTGATAATGTGTATACAATAATCTACTGTGCTGAATTATAATATTATTGACATTCATCCCCCTCATCATGTGCGGTATTCAATTAGTGCCCCCACTCATGTGGTCGACATTAGTATTATTACAGTATTACGTATAGCACGTTTACTCTTTTTCGTGGCAAGTCATCAATGTAGTGACTAACATTAATTGAACCTGCAAATTTTATTAAAATGTAGATGGTAATATTATTGAATAAAAATTATTGGAAGGACTAATCTCCGAAAATACCAAACGGTTGTTGATCTCCTCATATAGATGTAGGTCAATATTTGAAGACTTGAAGGGGCCCTATCACCTATAAAGCATGTTGAATTAATACGGAAAATAGATTCTTCCCTTTAAAATAAATTTGTACCTGTCCAAATATTGCCCTGAAACCGTTTAATATTTCTCCTGTAAACGAGTGTTAAAAACAGGGGACCGGGCGCGATCGAAGGTGTCAACGTAAATACAGCGCTTGTATCACCAGAACACGTCAATCAGGAGATGCTCCGACTGAATTATCCGAAATAAATAAATACATCTCCACGCTCGCTGAAACACCGTGTGTTATGGCGTGGCCTTGTTATGCATGGTAAACCGACACACGTGGACTGTGTTTACCAACACGCAGACCCATAATTAGGTGTTAAACAGCCGTATACGAGGTACTGAGACTCTGCGTCGGGGTTGGTTTTGCTGGGAAACTTTTTGATTAAAGCAAAACTGAACTAAAAGTGTAAAAGAATAGGCATAGCATTGCTCCTGATTATGTCCCCTTAATAACAGTAGCACGACGTCAATCCATTTAATGTATGTGAGCTCAGATACTTATAATATTCTATCTTTTCATATTCTAAAGAACCCGGAAGTCACATTGGTAAGGGTTAAGACGATGCTCAAGATGGTGTGACTGATTTTGCTGAATGATGCCTGAATCCGCATTTTTCATGACAAAAATATTCAGAACCTATAGTACTCATGACCTACCTCACGCGAAACCACCTTGTACTAACTGTTGTATCAGGACCGGAAGCAGTTGCTGTTTGTTTCTTGATAGAACATTTTTATGTTCATGAGTATATTCATTTTACGGGATATCGACAGAGAGGCAGCACAGATGAATTAGACAACAGTCACAGGTGACACCGGTGGCTCTAGACAATTTATTAACAATTATACGGAACCTAAAGAATCATGTCTCTGGTTTTGTACGTATTAGCCATAGTTTGACGGAGATTTGTCTTTTCTGAGCTCTGGCTCTATAGTCCTACACAATCCTCGAGATAACCTTTTTGCCACAAGAGAGATTTAAAATATATTTTTTTTAATATTTCTAAATATAATTCAGGATGTCAGATTGGCAACTTGGACCAGCACTCATACCCATGGCTTTCTGGAGATCTCGGACCTTTTACATCTCGGCCCACACGAAGTCGGACCACTTAGTACAATCTCGGACCACCCGGTCGACGATCTCCGACCACTATATTCGATCAGACTCATGATGTTGCTGTCAAATGTGTATGTTCCGTCTTCAAACGATGTTAAAGCTAATTATTAAAACATTATTACTCCACGCATAACAGTTGCCTCTCTCTCTTTATCATTCTCTCCATCATTAATCATTTGCTACATATCGTCTAAATATTAATTAATAAATAATTCTAAAGTTTGTGCATTTGATCGTGTATTAAAGTTTACGAGTGTGTGTGATAAAGAATGAAAGAAAGACAGAATGAATGTAAGATTAAATGAATGAAAGAATAAATGAAAGAAAGGTTGAATGATAGACAGACTGAATGAAAGAAAGATTGAATGAGAGAAAGATTGAATGAAGGAATGAAAGAAAGATTAAATGATAGACAGACAAAATAAATGAAAGTTTGAATGAGATTGAATGAATGAATGAAAGAAAGAATGAATGAAAAAAATTTAATGAACGAAAGATTGAATGAATTAATGAAAGAAATATTGAATGGTAGACAGACAAAATAAATGAAAGATTGAAGGTAGGAAAGAATGAATGATAGACAGTTTGAATGAAAGAAAAATTGGATGATAGACAAAATAAATGAAAGTTTGAATGAGAGTGAATGAATGAATGAATGAAAGAAAGAATGAATGAAAAAACGATTTAATGAACGAAAGATTTAATGAATGAATTAAAGAAAGATTGAGTGACAGACAGTCACAATAAATGAAGGATTTAATGAAGGAAGGAAAGAATGAATGAAAGAAAGGTTGAATGATAGACAAATTGAATGAAAGAAAGATTGAATGATAGAAAAAATGAATGAAAGATTGAATGAGAGAAAGACTGGATGAATGAATGAATGAATGAATGAATGAATGAATGAAGGAAGGAAATAATTAATGAAAAAATATTTAATGAAAGAAAAATTGAATGAATGATTGAATGAATGAAAGAAAGAATGGATAATAGACATGCAAAATAAATGAAAGATTGAATGAAGGAAGGAAAGAATGAATGAAAGAAAGAAAAATAAAAAAATAATGGAAGAAAGATTGAAGGAATGAATGAAAGAAAGATTGAATGATAGACAGACAATATAAATGAAGGTTTGAATGAGCTATGCCGTAGGCCTAACTTGTCCAAATGAAATTTTTAATATCTGAATCGCGCGCAGACGAAATAATATTGTGTATTATAAACATAACATCGGTTATTTCATAACAGTTTAGGCGGCATAGACATGTATGTTACTTTGGTCCGAGATCGTAGTTGCCCGATCGCAAAGTTGTCCGAGATCGTAGTGACCAGATACAAAGTGGTCCGAGGTCGTAATGGTCCGATCTGAAGTGGTCCGACTTTGTGTGGGCCGAGATGTAAAAGGTCCGAGATCTCCAGGTACCATACCCATGGAATGGGCGGATTTAATGGAAAAACTACAGGATGTGTCTAAAAGCATTACGCTCAATAGATTAGCGCCCCCCCCCCCCCCCTCCCACGGACTTTTTATGTATATAATCGAGATCCCTTTCTAGTTTCGATTAAAAATCGTCTTTACACTGTTCATTTTTTGTCAAAACGTTTCTGGTGCCCTTTATTCTCATACATATATCACAAAGGGAAAACTATTCAGCACATAGTCATTGCACGTCTGAGTCTATGACGAACAAGGGACCCTTGGGTTACAACGCTCAGCTGAATTTGCCTCAGAGTTAAATTGAAAAAAAAAATCCCCTTTTCAGATCTGGTGTACATACTGTCATTTTGAAGGGACGGTATATCATATCAACAATTTCTCCTTGCTAATTATTTAAGATTTCTCAGCTTAGAATTTACCACATTTAAGAAAGTATGCAGAAGTATTCAGCTCTTCTGTAATAGGCTAATGGAAATTCCCCACATCATGAACATTCCATATATCTCAAGCAATATAACACCATTTTTTGGAAATATGATTTTAACAGCACTTTTTTCAAATGTATGAACAGTCTGGAAAAAAATCTGAATTTAACTTAATAAATAGAAACTTGTTTATGGGACCTGTTATGAACTTGTCAACTGGAGGGAGGAGGGAGGTATCGTAAAATGGCTTGGCAGGTTGGGGCCAGGCCACTGACTACATTTTATGCTGGGTTGGCTTGATGTCAGCACTTGACATTTTCTTCTAAAACTTCAATAAAAGCTACAGTTTTTTATGAATTGATCTCAAATTTCATATTTTAAAGTATTATTTCCGTATTTGAACATACCGTGAAAATTAAATCAACATTGCTTAAAGAGAAAAAATGTCGATCAAAGTCGGGCAAAATTTGATGTATTGAATTACATTTATGCTTATAACATGAAAAATTTACAAAATTCATATTTAATTTCTTGCATAAAATCAAAGCTTGACTTAATAAAGTGATATCCTTAAAGAAGTATCTAGCTTTTATGGTTACCATGTTAGGTAAGAAAATATATTTCCTGATGTTTTGACAGGGTACATAGTACATATGTGTTCAGGTCTATAACTTCTTAAAGTATCGCAATATTTACCTAATAATTATCAATGCAAAATATTAACATTAAACCAAAGTGGTTTAAACATAAGTCACTCTTAAAGTGAAAAGACAGGCTTTTAGTGGAAAACAGAGGGTTTCCCTTAATTTCTCAAAGGAAAGAAGTTGCAGTTTCCCAGTTTAAGGTTTGGTAGGAGAACTTAGAAACATCTAACAGTATGATTAATTTTGGATTCGTAGGTCCAGCCGGACGGTCGATGGACAACGGACCATGGCTATAAGTCATCTGAGTCATAAAAGCATATCTACAATCACCTGATCAGAGGGTTTTACTATATGTCTCAAAATATTAACCACCATATATTTCCGGATTCATATGATATTCTGTAGATTACGCTTTTATCCAGTTCAGATGAAATGTTCATATAGTTCTTGTATGCCGGTCAAACATGTGCAAGCGTTCCCTGAAAAGATAAAATAACTTCCAAATCAGAAAATAATTTGAAACCTAGGGATTCCATCATCAAGATTTTTTTTATTTTTACTCTCATTTTGATCACCCCCTATAGATTCCGTAAAACAAACAAATTTTGATCGAGGATTAATATTAAAATACCAACCTGAATATTTCTGAGTGAAAAAAAATTATTATTGATATTCTCCCAGGAGGCCTTTGCTTCTCTATGTCGTAAAGTTTAATGACAAAGAGTTTTTTTGTCGAAGTTAATTTAAACAATTTTTCCCTGGTTGTACAAGCCCTATGTATTGTCCCCTTCACATACCATGGCAAACGAGGGCAAAGTTGAAAAATCAAGGGAAATTCAGGGAATTTAACTTTCAGGAAGTGCAGGGATTGTTGACTGAGCTTAGTTACAAACGATCAGGATTAACACTATAAGCCACAGTTATTGTAGGAATCGGGTTTTTTAAAGCTGTGGCAAAAATTATTCCTTTAAAATTCCAGGGCGGCCTAATTAAGCTGAACACTACTTTCTATTTTCCTAGTATATATAAACATAATCGTTGCTTGTTGAAAACCTGATGTTTGAACATACAAAAGTGCAGTAACGTGTGTTTGACCGTAGAAGAAGTTGGGTTGCTCACTCAATATCAGCGTATTCTTAAATAATAATAATAATAATAATAATAATAACTGTGATAATTAGGATAACCGGGATTGGACCCTTGTCGTAAGCAAAATTCCATAAAACTAAATTTTCCTTAATAAAATTGTGTGTTATATTTCACAGTGATTAAGTTGAATTCAGATTCGCGAGAGCAAAATCCCCAAGAGATCGGGTTGCTCACTCTATGTCAGCGTCTTTTACAACATGCTTCATTCTTTTTTGTAAAATGTCCCCATACTGCAGGGCGGACTCATCAGTGATAAAACACCTGTCAGCTGATTCCTTCGGGTAGAACCGGTAATGATGAAGCGTAGCTATATTGTATGGTACGTTCTCCAGGACTGTATATCCACGACGTAATTTGGCCACAAAGTGGACAGCCATCATCCTGACTCCCGGAGGTCGGATAGCAGTCTTATGTCGAGCATCCTTATCCCATATTTGTTTTCTTTTTGTATAAGTCTGCTTGTAAGCCCTTTTGAGCGTGCTTTGTTGCAGGAACATAGGAACGCAGTAATACATGGGCTTGAAACGCCCTCCCGCTACTTTTTGATCGTCAAAGATTTCCTGAAACAGTTTTAAAAACCCGAAAGACGATGGTATCACGTACTCGTCAAAGTCAAAGAATAATAAATACTTAAATTGATCACCAAAACGATAAAGACAGTCATTAATCGATGCATACTGACCATATGTATGAATTTCTCCTAGTTTATAATGTCTAGCAGACCGCCATAATGGTTTCCATTGTTGGATCAGCAAGAATCCTACTTTGGTATAATAGTTCAGCAACTTCTCGACAGGTGGCGAAACATGTTCGAAATCATAGATTATCACCTTAGTAACTCCCATAATGCGTTGCATCTCCATCCATTCAATAAAAGCATAAGGCGATGTGTAGTTAAACATATGTTTCGTACAAATAGCTATTGTGTCATTACCGGGATCAGCTGGCTTTGTCCTGTCTTCTACAATCAGCTCATTACTGACTTCTCCACAATATCTATATGTTATTGATACTGAAATCGGTTTAACTTGCAGCGGCTCAAGACACCAGACGAAAGTAGGAAGATACTTAAAGCGTTTTTCAGGCGACCAAATTTTAATTGCTTCCAACATGCCCAGAACACTTACAGTTTTACCGCCAGGATAATTTAATACGCAGAAGAAATCAAGGCTTTGTTTGGAATCAAACGCAATAATAAGTACGGCGTTCCGGCCCTTTTCGTTTTTTGTATAAAAAGCAGAGTAAACATACAAACCTATTTTGACAACAGGCTGGAAAACGTTTTCCGGACAGTTCAGTGGTGACACCTTAGTATACTCACAGTTCATAAATGTATTGCCGTTTTCAATTGATGCTTCTCCTTCCGGGCGAAAACAGTCATATGGTTTTGTCCTGTTGTTCCCAGTTAATTTCAGAATCACACGGCTAAAGTTCATTCGCTGGTATTTTATATTCAATTGTTCTAATTCAATAAGATGGTGTTGGTCCATCACTTGACTTAATCTAGGGTAAAACATTAGGACGAACACTATGAAGAAAGTTATGTTAAATAGAAACAGTATTTTCTTTTGTTGTGCCACCATCTTTGCCAAAGGTTTTAAAGTTCCTCTTGCTCTGAGGGGGTCCTCTGTGAAAATAAAGAGTAATGAAATATAAATTAATGAAATATTTCGTGTTTTTTAGCAATATAAAAACCCAGCATTTTCATAGTCCATACAGTCATATCATGTCTAGGATAGTACAGTTAATGTGAAATAAATTCATTACGAGGATAAGCTGGGTGATAGTTACGAATTAGTTAATATCTGACAAACGATAGGTCTCTCTTTGCATGAGCTGATGATCATGTACGCCTTTTATTAAATTGAATATTAAATTTATATTAACTTTGATATTGATATTAGTTAATCTTTAGTTTTTTAACATTCATTTTTTACCTGATTTGAAAATATCGTGGCTGATTATCCAATTAATACAAATATTCACTTTCGAGCATTATACGTATACACCAAACCCCTTCAGCTTCAATTACACAAAAACTCAATAGAACAGCCAGACTGCATTTAGGCCACACCAAAGAAAGTTCCATCGGCTATAAGAACAAAATAAATGGTGCTCGCAAGCAGTGTTTTTAGTCACTCATCGAGAAAAAATAAGTAGAAATTGGCAAGATTGCAAAGAAAACTACATAACTTTAAAATTCTTTTAAGGAGTCGAATCAACAAGATAAATTAGTAACACTACTGAGGACACTGTCCACATTTGCACAAATAATTAACGAAAAAAGGGGGTTGCGAATATGTAGAAAACGAACTTTTTGGTATTGTCTTATATAATGACACAATGTTCATCATCAGTATATAATGGTACGAGGCATTTACAGACGTTTCATCTGTAAGCCGTTACATCAATGTAGGGAGTCTGCTCACAAGAAATGTTCACCACAATAATCAGCATTAGAAATGTACATTAATCTACAATAAGCGCCGTTTACCCAAAAACCGATTATTCCAAAAACCGTTCATCGATATTCCAGTTCTTGGTAACGTTTGTACTGGTCACGTGTGCCTTATTTTATGAAACGGGGCCCAAAATACACAAAAATAACCTTTTTAATATCAATAATTTGAATCTGCATTCAATCTTCAGAGATATTTAACTAAAATTAGTAAAATTAGTGCCCGTCTCATTTATTTCTGTCTCATTTATTAAAGTCTTAGGCATTATGTATATCGATAAGCTGTGAATCACTAAAACTGCTAAAATAAAACATAATATACCATGCAGAGGAAAGATATGAAAAGGACATAGGTCCTTGTATTTTCGACACACATAAACTTAAGGCGTATCCATTTGGGACAAACCATAATTTAATAACCTGGCTGGCTGATAGTCCATGAGCAAGAGAAGGTCACCGGTTCCACGTGAGGTGGCCAATCCCAAGTGTTACCATGAGCAGCCTGTAGATTATAATGCTTTGATTTTTGTATGATAGCAGTGTCAAATGAGTAGCTTTGAGATACCACACACAAGTGAAAATAATACAGCATGTATGTAATCCTTGAATATGGAATATACCGGTCACCATATTGCGTGTAATGTTGCACTGCCCTTTTAATTTCGATCATCAGCGTGGGTATTTTCCCCTGAAATAGGAATTTTATTAAAACATTTACCTTCAACATTATTTCACTAGTTCATTATGAACTCTTGAACCAAAATTGTGTTCTTGTTTCCCTGATTTCATACATCTTTCACTCGATCCTTGTTTATTGTTTTTTTTTTTTTAGTTTATGTAAAGGGAATGCAAGTAATCCTTACATGATAGATGTAATGGGAGAGTTCCTTGTTCATTCTGATAAAGTTTAAAAATCCTGTTATGAAATTAAGAAAGTTGAGCTGATATTTAAACCCTGTTCGACTGCTCAAGATTTCTTTATTTTTCATTAATTAAATACTGATTGGATGAAGGGGAAACAATTTTGCCAAGTAATATCCTACCGAGCCTACCAAACCCTTTTCAATTTATAATGCAGCAATTAACTCCGAACTCAGAATTATATGTTTAGTGGAACCTTTCGTATTTTAAGAACTTATTTTGCTTATTTTGCAAAGTCGCAAATTGTGGGCTAACTGCAATGAGGCGCACTATCCAAGCGGGCCTAAAAAGCTATGAAAACCGTATAATGTTTCCATTCATTGGCCCAGTCATGCTACTTTGCTGCAGGGCAGACACCTTCTAACAGCTTCATCTAATTTACAGTAAAATCTCATCTTTCTCTATCCTATTCTAATTAGTCTTCTAGCAAAATGACAAATTTATTCTTTTTCTGGGCATTTATGATGTTCAGTAAAATCCAGAACTCTTCCGGTTCTCTGATTATGCAGTTTATCCTAAATCCATTTATCAGTCATCAAGTAGAAACTGCCGATTACCAAGTTTAACGTTTTTAACTTCATATATAACTGATGTTTGAAATATTTGAAAGCACCCATGTAGTTCATTCCCTCAGTCCGTGTCCGAATCGTCTCCTGTATCACCATGTGATGCTGTGTGGCCTGGCTATCTCTGATGGCTATAACAAGACTCCCAGCAATGAAAATTTTGATTAATTTGACTAAAATATATTTTCCATCATTGAGACATAATCCATGCTCTTGTTGTGAAGGATATAATCACTTACCTGGGTATACCATTATTTCACTATTAAAGTGACCATCAAGTTTGGTGGCGATATATAAACAGAACAACCACTAGTGATCTGGATATATGCAAAGTGACCCACCAGACTGTCTCATCTGTTTGGTCTAGGAATATTATGAGAAAATATTGTTTGCTTCTGTATGCCAGCATTCACATTATGAAAATATACCTATATATTGATATTACAAAAATCATTGTTTCCTGGGTTGACAGCAGGTCCAGTTGAAGCGTATGGCAACAGCGGTCGTGCAAGACTGGCCAGGTCGCCATGTTGCAGAAAAAGTTAAGAATAGTAGGTCCTGCCATCTAGAGGCAAATAATATCATTAAATTAAATATATACATTAAATTAAATATATACCACCATGTAATTAGTATGATCAATCGAGGTTCAACATGCATTTATTTATAACATATTTTAGTGGCAATAATGTATTTATTTATATCTGCTTCCTAAGTCTATGGTCCATTGTTCAAATATATAACTATATAGATCAGCGCTCTGTAGACGCCCAGCCTCCTGGTAACATAATACACCATAATAAGACGTGATAAGTGCGCCACACTTTGTGATTTCAACAATAGGACAACGTTTGACAAGAAAGCACGGCCACCAGATCACTGATCCATCTCTGTCTCGCCCCCGTCTTATTAGCCACTCAGGTACAGAACGAGCGATCACTCCTGAACGCGGAGAGCGGGTGGCCGATACTGCTGAGGACTTGGGAATTGGGAACACGAGTGCGAGTTAGAAAGAAGAGGGCAATACCGAATCCCCGGAGTACATCTTACGACGGCTGAGAATACTTCAGCGAAATTCAGACTTGGCTCAAGCTTCCAACCAGAAAACTCTCTGGACCAAAAAGCGGCCTAGCCAAATGTCTTGATCTCAGGCTGTCTGTCATTCAAGGCCGCGGTTCAGCTTGCCTGATAGAAACCGCGCGACATCGTGTTGTTATGTTCCTGAGTGATTGTTGGATGCCGTGTTTTTCTATCAGATAGTGATGAAAGTCAAGAGAATTGACTCGGGTGTGTTACCAATGTATTCAAGACCCAATCATCAAATCAGTTTCAGTGCTCCTCACCAAAGGCACTTCTGACTTCAAATCAGGAATTTTGAAATGAATCTTGGCCCGATGTACTGTTTTTATTTTAACCGTAAGGTATTATTTTTCATAAATTCATATACTTTACCCTCGGTTTGTCTGTCAGCAAAAGTTAAAAAAATTCCGGACAGATTTTGTTGCAATATTAGAAAAATTAGAAAAAAATGAACAATCTATTACATTTTAAGTAATCAGGATGACATCATATATTGTTTCAATTCAAAAGCTCATATTTCTATTAGTATCTCTATTTTAGGCGTCGGTTTCGAAGCTAAGAACTTTTGCCAGAGAGGTATAACCGGTGAATGAAGCTAAGGACCGTGACTCATATTTCCATCTGCGCTTTTTCGAAGCGGCAACTGCTATTAAAAGAGCCTGCAGAAAAAGTACGAAGATAAGCAGGGGTTGTACGTACACCTGATAGAGAATTAACACCGACGTCATAAATTATTGTTCAGGTTGAGGAGTTCATTTGTCATTTTTTTTTAAACATTTTTATTTATTTGGATTGTACAAATAGCGATCGTGAACTGATATGTCTTCTCTGCTTTTATATTAGCAGTACAGTATTTTATATCATATATTGCACGTATTGCACATATTTATGTTCCAATTAAATAATCCCAAGTAAAGGGGATTTATTGTATCCCCAGATAAAGTCGGAGGATACTATGGTTTTACTTTGGTCCTTTAGATAAATCTTGTTTGCGCGATAACTCAAAAAAATATTTCATATATATTATAATATATATAAAAATATAATATATAATAATATATATATATAATAATATGATAATATAATAATATAATAATATATATATAAATATAAATAAGATATATGTGAGAGGCCGAAACCTAAATAAAATGGGTTCATGACCTTTACTAAAGATATCTTCATAGATTTAACCAAAAATCAAGTTGACCGAAGATCTTGGATAGCGTTGTCAAGTACCGGAAACTGGTGGCGCCATCTGTAATCCTTTTCTTGTTTTCGCGCCTATTTATACCCCCATCATTGCCACTTGACAGTACTGTGAGCATTATGAGTAAAAAACTAATGGACAGATTACTTTCATATTATGCATATACATAGATAAAGGTTATGGAACGAGATAAATTATAATTTGGGATCATGGCCCTCCTATGAGAGTGGCCTTGACCTTGAATATTCCAATATTTGGTGAAAAATATTGTTTTTTCAAGTTGATAGATCTAAGAAACCATGGTGGCTTGCCCAGTGTCAGGGTATGCTTCTGAAGATGGGGGCCTATTCTTGAAGGGGGGGGGGGGGAGGGGGGGGGGTTGTTATTGTCCTTGGATATCATGGCACCTGCGGTGCCAAGAAATGTCTAGTTATAATCTTTTATTGCGAGATGTAACACTGATGCACGAATTATGCAGTCACTTTATGATAGTGATATTAAACTTAATATAATCTCACAAACATCCCATCAATATGCAATAATTTATCATAGAACACACTTTTTTAAGAATTATAAAAAAATGGAGAATAAGAATTTTATTGGCGAAGGTCTTCGTTTTCTGAGCGCTATCTAATCTTTTAAATACATGTGATGTACAATCACAATTCAAGCTGTGTACACATTTGTCATTATATAAGCATAGCACCTTGTGGCACAATGTATCATGTATGTATTTTTTTAGTTTTGTATTTGGTAACTTAGAATTCAGTGACCGGCTTCTGTGGCTCAGGGGTAGCTAGACCACAGGACCAAAAGCCGGGAAATCGTAAGTTCGATCTCAGCCGAGGCGGTGAGGTTTTTCACGGTCGGACCCCACCCAGGGTGAGCGCTGTGCAGGCTTGATAGGAAGGTCGAACCCCACAGCCATGTTTCACTCACAGACGAGTGCGCATTTCTGGGGTTCTTCAGTGGTATGACCCTGCAATACGTCGATTACGCACCAAGAGCCCGCAGGTGCAGTAGTCATCGGGCCTGGTTAACGCCAGGATAAAAATGAGAAGAAGCGTGTGATACCGCCCTATGACTTAGTCCGTAACCGAAAAGGAAATCTGCAGATGTACATATACGTAGTTACGTTAGCATTAAAAAATGGAGCAGGTTACCTCCACAAAAAAAATATTAAAAAAAGACTGTTAATACAGCCCATATATATTCACTACAGAAATGCTGAATAAGTTACCAAATACATTTGAAATAATTAAAAAACAAAATTAAATTTATAGGATTAAATTTAGCTCGTATTAATAATTTAATTCATAATTGACTACCTAAGATTTACACCTAGAAAACCCTGATATGGCTAGATTTTAATTGGTCAAAACATATTGAACATTTTTCTTTCAGGACTAATAATATCCTTTGACCGAAACCTAAGCCTCTCTGTAGCAACGGTTTAAAAACTGGCAAAATACAATGATACTGAGCGAGGTGTATAATGTATATATAAAATGTTTGCTCAGGTTTTAATTCTTGAAAATCCCCCCCCCCCCCATTTTCCGGACATAGGACCTTTTTTCAGTTTTGTCTCTAGTCCTCCTGGGTTTGACCTTCTTAGTCCCCGGGATACATCGATTTAATTGCAAAATTTTATCGTTAATCTTAGGTTTATTTTCCGTTGAAGTATACTTTGGGACATTAGAAAATGGCAGTCTTAAGTTGCACAGACGGTAGTTCTACCCTGCAGCCCAAAAAAGCCAACCCCTACCCCTATATCAGTGATTTGCCACAATCATGCCATGCAACCTTCAGATCACAATATTTCTGGAAAGCCTTGGCAGATTTGGATAATCTTGGTATCTAGTTGTATGTTTTCAAGCAGGGCCGACATGATAAGCATAATTTCATGGCCACCTGAGGTTAAAATCAAGGCCAAAGGTCAAGTTCAAGGTCACTTCAAGGCCTTAAAAGCAGAAAATATCCTATTCTTGCACGAAATCTTTATATATATATTTTTATTTTGACACAATCTCACAGTTTCAGTGGATTCAGTGGAAGATTGATTAATTAAGATTCCGATAAAATAGTTCTCAAAGCATAGTAACTTATAACAAGATCAAGGTCATCAGTTACACGAAACAAATCGGGTTAGGTTGATCCGTTGTATGGTAATACAGACGAGTTTGAGTATACTTATCTGATTAATCAAGAGATGATTCTCTTATTCACTTGCGGAATATAGATACACTTTAAATATTCGAAACCAGTTTCCAAATATAAATTAAATCTTCTTATACTTGGGCTTCCCAAACAGTACCAGCTTCAGTTTTGAAGACAATGAACAAGTACTTTTGCGCCCTTTTTAGGATCAGGAGTAAATGCCAAGATAAGAAGCGTGTTTGGCACACACCACTTCCCAAAAAGATTCCGCAGAGAAAAGCAAAGCAAACTCTGTTTAAGCTCATTTCATATAAAGGAATGGGACCCCTGAAACATGGTTGCATGAAGGAGGAAATTTCATTCCTAAATTGTTTGATGGAGAGCGAGTTCCGGATAACCTGTTTCATGAGGAAAATGAGACAGAGGATGATGACATGAGCGATATTGTTTGTTATGAAGAAGACAGTAAGAGTGACAATGGAAGCAGTCTTCAAATCATGGAATATATAAACTCACTTAACGTGATTATTATTCAAGCTAATGAGCTTATATCATGCACATATCAATATTCAACTTAGTTTTAATTGTATACTAGAAATTAGATCAACATTTTGAATTTTTTTAGGATATTAGCATCAATTTTAATTTATTATCTTAAATTTTGCCCAATTTCGACCACGGCACATTTTTTTCCTTTTACCACTGTTGAATTCATTTTCACATCATATACACATGATGATTGAATCTTGTAATATCTGAAATATCAAAGGAATTGATTACAATTTTAAAAAATTGATCAAGAAAAGTATATTTTTTTTCAATTTACACGGACCATGTCAACTGTTTTTATATCAACCTCACCCAGAACATTGATTTATACAGCCCTGTATTATTTAACCCGATCCAGGCATCTGCCCTAGCTCAGCTTGGATGGGCTTCCAGTCTGCCCTACATCCCCCCCCCCCCCCCCAGGATGATGTGTCAACTGGATGAATATTGTAATTTTCTATATTTTATTCATTCTTGTTCAGGACTTTTGCTACATTTTGGATTATGATTTGTATCACAAGTTGTTAAAATGATTAAAGTGAACATTTAATTATGTCCACAAAGTGATGAATTGCTACTAAATTGTGGATGTTTATAAGATGAGGATTTCCATCAGAACAGTAAAAACTTTTGAATATTTTTTCACCAGCCCTTTTCAGTCGCCTGCATGTCACCCATGTTGACCTTTCAGGTTAATTATTCACGCTTCAAGCGGGGAAAGCTGGGCAGCTAGCTCGCTCTTGGCAGGCCACATTTGGCCCTAGGTGCCCAATCCCCCTCCTCTAGTAGTTGTTTTGTTTAATTATCGATAAACAATTATGATTATTTATTGGTTTATAATAATAACTTAAACAATATTTATGGAAAAGGGAATTAATAGTTAATGAGTGACAGGGAATTATCTTGCAATTACTGATGTTATATGGATCTTGTATGAATGGCCCTAAGTGCATTCCATAGGACACCATGTAGTCACCTTTGGGTATTTTTCATTTCAAACTTAATAATGAAAAAAAAGAATAAAATTGATTTATACTTTTAGGGATTATATGAAGCAAATCAATGATAGACAAGGCTGCAGTTGATTATATAAAAATTAATCTAAAATTCAGGTATTTTTTAAGTGTTTCTGTTTATTAATTTATACTATTTGCAAAATTTAGAAAAAAAATAAAATATGTAAAAAATTTAAAAAATACCCAGATCTATACTCATTACAGATGTCATTATGTTTGACTTATGATATCAAGAGTAATGGCTATAACAGATGTCACATGATACTATGTAAATAATCAAAATTTTTATTAAAGATCCCTTTATTTCCTCATCTCAAGTTTGCTTCTTGTATAAATTATTGGGTGTTCTAATCCTTGAGGTAATTTTACATGTGTATAACTTCTCAGCTGAGATTACTGTTCATTTTGTCCATATATGCATTAAAAATAAAATTATTCAAATGCGATTAAACAAATCAGAGCTTAGACAATTTCTCATTATATCTACAATGTTAATAATTTTCCAAAGACTCTTGCTATGTCCAGTGTGTAGAACATAAATTTTCATATGTTAAACATAAATTCAAGCCGTATATCCAGTTACGTATTAAACTTATTTAAAGCGACATTATCAGAGCAATATGATGTGTATTCTCTCAAACACTCAACTGCTTTATGCAAATGTTTCCCAGCAAAATCATCCTAGCACTCCACACAAGGCTGTTCGGCACCTTTCAATGGCTGTGCGTGTTAGTGAACACAGTCCACCTGTGTCTGTTTACCATAACAAGGCCGCGTAACCGGAGGTCCGATTGTGAGCCTCAACACGCAATGTTTCAGCCGGCGGGAAAATGAATTACATTTTCGGGGACAAGTCAGTCAGGGCACCGCATTATTGACAGGTGTTGTGGTTGAGTTCCGAACGATGTGTTATGTTGGCACTTGAGATAGCGCCCGGTCCACTGTTATTAATAATTGTTTACAGGAGAAGGCAAACAATTTCAGGGAAATATTTCGGGAGGTACAAATTAATTTTAAGGGAAGAAGCTATCTTTCGTGTTAATACGACATGCTTAATAGGTGAATGGGACCCTCTTTAAATTTGTGAAATTTGTATGTCTTAGATTCTCAACAATTTTGTTTGACTGAAACTGAATAAATACTCATGAGATACAATTTACATGATAAAACTGACAAAATGGTGTATACTTGTAGCATCAGGCTGAGTCACTCCATTTCCATTTCCAAATGTAAATTATTTAAATTGACATAAGTCACCTTTGCTATATAGCAGGATTTCATCAAAATCTTTCATAACCATGGTTCCTTTGTCTAAACCAGTTGGTTGTTGTACCTACAAAAGGTATTAAGAAGAATTAATTTTATATTTTGAAACTTGTTTCAAATATTAAAGTGTATGTACGTTCCGCTAGTGAATAAGAGAATCATTTCTTGATTAATCATTATAGTCAATCTCGTCTATATTACCACACAACGGATCAAGCTGACCTTAGAAGTTGTTTCGTATACCTGATGACCATGACCTTAAACCAAGTTACTTGGCTTGGAGAACTACGTACTCTATCTAAAATCATTCAATCAATCTCCCACTGAAACTATGATATTGTGTCAAAAAAATATATATATATATAAAGATTTCGTGCAAAAACAGGATATCATCTGCTTTTAAGGCCTTGAAGTGACCGTGACCTTGACCTTTGGCCTTGATTTTGACCTCAGATGGCCATGAAATCATGCTTAACATGACGGCCATGCTTGACAACATACAACTAGATACCAAGATCGTCCAAATTTGCCAAGGCATTCCAGAAATATTGTGATCCGAAGGTTGCATAGCATGATTGCGGCAAATCACCGATATAGGGGAAGGGGTTGGCTTTTTTAGGGGGCTGCAGGGCAGAACTACCGTCTGTGCAACTTAAGACTGCCATTTTCTAATGTCCCAAAGTATACTTCAACGGAAAATAAACCTAAGATTAACGATAAAATTTTGCAATTAAATCGATGTATCCCGTGGACTATTTCCTAAATCATGGATCTGCGTTGGCATACCCATCCTCCTGAGAGTACATGTTCGGTGATATGACACTTCAATTTACACCTATGGTCAGTAGGTAGACGGTAGATTAATCGAGAAATAAATCATGTGTTTTGTAAGGATTTAATCATGTATTAAAGGTGTGAAACTCCTCAAAATCAGGAATAATGTGTTTTGTAGGGACAATAAATTATGTATTTAAAATGGAAAGCAGCTATAAGTAAGGAAACAGAGTTCAATTAATGAAATCTTGATGGAATGCCTGCGTGGCGGATCCCTTTTTTGGCCGGGTAATGTCCTTGTTGACATTGTGTCACATTGTTTACACAAACGGTCTATCTATGAATGTCAAGGATAACCCACCTGCCCACATTCATACGCACGCCGAAGATAATCCACCTGCCCACATTCATACGCACGCCGAGAATGTAACTTATCAAAAGTAAGTAAATGGAGCAAATGTAGAGTATGCGTCGACAACATCCATGCAAAATATAACCAACAGAAGGTACTTGTCCGTAGAACATATAGTTCATCCATGACGCGGGGTTGTAAATGTAAAGAAAAACTTATGCACGTGCTTCCTGGGATAGTGATACAACTGTTTCCTTATTTTGAAGATGCAAATGCAAGGCGATGGTTCAGCGACACTTTTCCTGGTTATTTCAAATTTTCCAAAAATATAACCTGGATGAATTGAGGGATTAACCATTATCGTATGCTGAAAAAAAGAAATGAGTACCAAGGGATCGAGAGTGTTGTTCACATTTACTGACCAGGCAAGAAGGTCATTCACAGGGTCAAATATCAGGTCAAACATGCTTAAATCCGTCACTGACAGCAGGAGTTATTCATGTGCACAACATGATTGTGTCACACGCTTGTGTTGTGAATAACCAGATTACCTCGAAACACGGCCGATGGGCTCGACCTTCCCATTAAGCCTGCAGAGCGCTCACCCTGGGTAGAAGCCGACTGTAAGAAAACTCACCGTAACTGCTGAGATTCGAACTCACGATATCCCGGCTTTGAGTCATGTTCACTACCCGATGAGACGCAGAAGCCAGAAGTTTCCAGCAGTTTAAGTCTTTGTTCATGTCATAAACAGCTGCGATGTGTCCCGGCGTGAGAAATCACGGTTCTTGGCTCGGTGAGTGACACGATACGGCTGAGAAACGCGAGCAGAACAAACCAGAGTCAGATCCCAGGATGCAGAGGCGCGAGGTTGATGGCGCAGGTGACAGCTGGGGAAGCTGATACTTGGCACAGGGTTGAGAGCAGTGACGATTCACTAAGCTCCTGGGACACGTACAGTCTGCAAGATAGTTCGTCATTTTGATCTTGCGTCGATTGTTGTCACTTCGGTAAAAGATGATCTGTCATTTTGCGGATTCGATCAATCCTCTCTGCTGTTTGTGCCATTTCAGATTTAACTTGAGGTTCAGCGACAAGGTACATGTATGTGTTCAACAGGGACCCGTCGGCTTCGTATCTCCTGCCGCCTGTCTGTGTTTGATTTATTCACCTACAAAGATATAAAAGCAATGTTATTCAGGAGTCATTATAAACATCTTTTCGTAGATGCTACCAGGACGCCGCCCAGATATAACTGTAAGAGACCAGCTGATCAATACCACCTATATATATGTCGAGATACATGCTTATGCTTCACGCATTTATATCGCTAACCTGACTACTCCAAAACATACACTCACACTGGAAATTTGCACGGACCATCCTCAATTAACGGACAGCCTTAATTTGGAGCATTCAGGAATAGACTATGGGCTGCTTCAGGGATATTTTGATACCTTGCCAAGAGGAACCCCGCCTTGCGACCACCCCACAATTGCGACCACCCCACAATTACGACCACTTTGATGGTCCCGATTTTTTTTGGCTTATTTATAACTCAAACTTACGACCACCCCTGAATTCAGAAATACGACCACATTTCCTGGCCCGAGCGCTAATGCGACCCCGCTAATGCGACCACCGCAGAGAAGTACTGAAACAATATATGTAACCAGTCAATGGCTGCGCCTTGTCACGGGCGCCTAACCGAAAGATCAAAGAAGGTAACAAGGTTTCCCAACCCGAGTGTTAATCTGGTCCCATATTTTCCTGACTCGGTGTCCGCGCCAAGACTCGTTGAGGCGTAATTTATACATCAAAGAGGGTAACCATCATCCTGATTACTCAATGAGCCGGTCTGCCTGGCTATATTATCAGCCCTGGGGACTTGAGCTAGCGATGCCCTCAGTGGTCACCTGTATTACAGCTACCCTAAGTGCGGGGGTGAGAGCTTAATATTTCTATACTCATCACATATTGTTAGATTCTCATTGGTCAAATTAACGACCTAGTTAATCCTAAATGTGCTCATACCTACCTTACACTGTGTTGAGCAATCAGTAAAATGTATAAAAAAAAGCTTGCATGGGCGATAATCCCACACATTTTCTTGCCTTATCAGAAAGATCGCTGTCGGCTTATTTCCGTTTTCCGTTGGTTCCGTTTTGGTTTCAATGACTTTAAATTTGCTCAGCAGTTAAGCGTCAGTAAAACTCAAGTACATGCAATATATACTCAAGCGGAAGGCTAAATACATAACAGCCATGTATTAGTCTTCGTATTGCCTCTAGTGTATTTATGTGTTAATCATCAGTCACTACGTATGTATATATGTATATTAATTTTTATCATGAATAAATATATAAAACAATTTTGGTCGTAATAAGGGTCCTCCACTAAGTAAATTATTATGTCATAATCCACATTAAAGATATGCAATAGATACACACTGATACACATAAAACATTGGCGTGTTAAATACGACCACCCCGAAATTACGACCACTTTGCTCAGTCCCCAGGGTGGTCATAATTGTGGGGTTCTACTGTATTATCTTAACAATTTTGGAGATATTATTATCACCTTACTATGTGTATTAATAAAAAGGATCCGGAACATTTCAGAGATTATTCATAATGGCCGACGATTGGGTGCCGTCGTTGTTCTAGCGAGCAGAGCCAACCTATGATCCAACAAATTAGATGTTTAACCGTGAAACATTAGATACTTTGTTTTTCTTGGCTATCATGGCTTTCATGGGTCTTAGATTTGCTGGGATTTAAACATATATCTATGGAAGGCATCCTGTCTTTTTTTAGGTGGGTGGCTTTATTTACTAAGCCAGAGCAAACAAAAACTAAAAAATACCCAACTAACTATGCGAGAGAAGTTATTGTGCTAGTCTGCGCTTTCCTCTTTTAGTTTTCTTTAAAAATATCATCGCACGATACAAAAAAAACAGGAAGTTACAAGCTTTCAGGAAGACCTCAAAACTGTACTTAAACTTTCGAAAAATGTTTGTAAGCAGCACAAAAATTAATCCATTTTCTATAACTGTGATATTTAAGGTACGAGAGTAGAGCAAATAATAACCTTACTGATGAATTTGTGCTCATTCAATAAAATAGTTTCTGGAGGAAAAAATTGATTCAGTAGAATATATTGTATTTTAGGTTTGGCCTGGAGCTGATTTTCTATCGATTCACTCAAAAAATTTAATCGAAATTACGACCACCAAGGGGACCTCCAAAAAGTTGTCTCATTTTCGAGCACATAGTATAAACGAGGTTGGATATAAAGAAAAAAATGTCGTTATTTTGAGGTAGTCGCTAAAATCGAGGTGGTCGTTTGGCATGGTTTTACTGTATAAGACAGACAGAAAATCCAATTTTTTTTTTGCAGACATACTGACCTTATATACAGTAAAAACCTGAATTCAATCCCTTATGTTTAAAAATTTTCTTATGAATAAAAGATGACCTGAAAACATAAAAAAAAATATATATAGTAAACCTCCTATATCTGTGGTAAAGTTGAAACAGAAGGAATAAACACGTGATGTTAAAATGTCAGATGAAGTGAAATAACCGCAAGGTCCCAGACAAGTTAGTACGCTGTAGAGTAATTATATTAAGTTTTTGCCTCAAATGAGAGCTCAGGTTCATTTTTTACCTAGTCGTCGGTCGTCATAAAGTCACCTGAACGCCACTTTTTCCTGCTACCGTCCCCCGGTTACGATACATTTAGGGTTCCCAGGACGGGTGTTACACGGTCATTATGTGGAGAAAAAGCTTGTGTGTAAAGGTTAACAGCAGTTGATAATGTACCAAGGATAATTCAGGTTCGATATCTAATTCAAAATATAGATTATATGCGCCTCATAGTTTGCGGTTACTTAACATGCGAAGACCATATTTAGAGCTTACATGATATATCTAGTTCGATGAAAAGGTTTTTTAAAGGATATTGATGGCTCCAGCGAGAATCGATAAAATTACGTAGGAACAGTATCATTGATCTGGTAATACGATTTTTATATTATTATTATTATGTATAGGTTATTAAGTTGTTTAAGACGAGTAAAGATCATATGAAACATCTGACCTTATCATTGACATCATCACCATCCGAGAGCTATTCCGTAGATCTATATAACGGAGCCTATACGAAAGCTCTACCAGAGCTCCACCACAGCTATGCCAGAGCTGAGCAGAGCTATTCAAGAGCTATACCAGAGATAAACCAGAGCTATAACAGACGTATATCACAGCTATTCCAGAGCTAAACCAGAGTTATACCAGAGCTAAGCAGAGCCATCCCAGAGCTAAACCAGAATTACACCAGAGCTATATCAGGCACTAGTTCTGCTTTGTCATTTTTTTCACGCTAAGATATTACAATAGAGTTACAGGCACAGGACCTGAATTTATCCTTTTCATTATATCACCGAAAAGGGCCGATATAATAGCTAAAATGCACCACACATGTATGATAGAGAGAGAGACCAGAATAAAAGGGTCATGTCGCTCAGCTGATAGGGAAGAGATTCAGAATGGTAGTATATACCCATTCAACTGAAGCATCAAACAGATTAACCAACAGGCCAAGATTTAGTCTTTATTTATATATCTCAAAAATAGAGAAAAAATGTGTAAACTTTAAAAACTAGAATACGGGTAGCCGACAAGTGACCACGTGTATCCGCCAAAATCAGAGTGGAACGGTTGAAGTGAGGCATGGATTGAGTGGCAAGGGGAAATAGAGTGAGGTATGTTGTATATTAGCATGGATGTCTGCAGCCTAAATGTGTATGTAGGTTGTGCCACCTACCACAAATCCAGAAAGATGTCCAAGTTGTATACATATGCAAAATTTTAGGCAGAAAAGTCAAACCACTACATGTGTATGAGTGATTTTAGCCAACGGCAGACAAACAGACTGACGCTGTGCAAAAATGGTTACAGGTGGCCCCTCCAGTTGACCTATGTCAGATCTATACACATGAAAAATTTTGGCCCAATCGTTCAAACGGTTCCCGAGATATGAGCTTGGATGTCTGCAGTGTAAACTAGAATGTAGGTGGCGCCACCTGTCATAAAATCAAGAAAGCTATCCAGGATGTATAAAACTGCAAAATTTTAGGCAGATATGTCAAACCACTGCCGAGATATGAGTGACATTTTCCCACGGCAGAAAACAGACAGACTCTGTGCAAAAATGGTTGCAGATGGCGCCACCAGTTTTGCGTATGATAAAGAGCTATGTGATATCTATACACATGCAAAATTTTGGCCCAATCGGTCAAACGGTTCCTGAGATATGAGCTTGGATGTGATCAGCTTGAACGTGAATGTAGGTGGTGCCATCTGTCATAAAATCAAGAAAGCTATCCTGGATGTATATGCATGCCAAATTTCAGGTGAATTAGTCGATTCACTGCAGAGATATAAGTGATTTTAACCCAAGGCAGATGAACAGATGGACACTTTGCAAACATGGTTACAGGTGGCGCCACCATTTTTGTGTATGTTATAAAGCAATCCAAGGGCTACATTTGTATAAATTTTATTTCCTGATTGGTCAATCGGTTCCCGAGATATGAGGGTTTATGTGTGGAAACAGATGCACAAATGGACGCTTGATAGAGGGGAAAGGTCAGAGATCAACACAAATTGGTTAGGCACTAGTTCACATGTGACTAGATAATTGGTGTAAGTTTCGGAAAAATCGGTCCATTTTTCTCAGAGGAGCTCTCTGAAAACAAACATGGCGGCGGCAGAGGAACCCGGTCAAAAACATAGTATCTGCAAAACTTTGTTTTGGAGGATACAAAAAAACAGGTGGCTTCACCAGTCTGCAGAAACTAATAAAAACACTTAATGGTCAATATCCATGCAAAGAATCATGGTGATCTCCGCATTACTTGTTCAGATACTTCAGACTTTGTATCAAATTGTCCATTATTCTGAGGGATACTTCAGAGTCCTATAGCTTGAAGGATATGGGTAACAGCGACCTAATTTCAAGTTTCCACAGGCACTCTTCATGGGCCTCCTTGCATGACAAGAATGAAGTTTCTAGGTCCAGTTGTTGCAATTTGTACCCTGTTGACAGATAACCACATCTTTAAAGGTCTCAAAAAAAGAGAAAAAAAATTCGTAAAAATTTGAAAAAAATAGAGGTGGCGCACCCAGTCTGCAGAAAGTGATGGAACAGCTCACGATCGATATGTATGCCGAAAATCATGACCATCAGTGTTGTAGTTATTGAGATATTGAAGATTTTGTATGAAATTTTTGACTACTCTGGGGGGTACTTTGGGGCCCCATAGCTCAAAGGATATGTGTAACAGAGACCTAATTTTCTGGTTTCCATGGACACTTTTCATAGGTCTCTCAGTGTATCGAGAATGAAGATTCTAGGTCCAGTCGTTACGATTTTTGCCACGCTAACAGATGACAGCATCCTTAAAGGTCTCAAAAATAGAGAAAAAAATTCATAAAAAATCCAACGATACAGGTGGCGCCACCAGTCTGCAGGAAGTGATGACACATCTCATGATCAATAGTTATGCCACAAATCAAGACCATCAGTCAAGTAGTTAATGAGATATTGAAGTTTTTGTATGAAATTTTTTACTTTTCTGGGGGGTACTTTGGGGCCCCCATAGCTCAAAGAATATGGGTAACAGAGACCTAATTTCTGGTTTCCATGGAGACTTTTCATAGGTCTCTCAGTGTATCGAGAATGAAGATTCTAGGGCCAGTCGTTACGATTTGTGCCACGCTAACAGATGACAGCATCCTTAAAGGTCTCAAAAATAGAGAAAAAAATTCATAAAAAATCCAACGATACAGGTGGCGTCACCAGTCTTCAGGAAGTGATGACACATCTCATGATCAATAGTTATGCCACAAATCAAGACCATCAGTCAGTTAGTTAATGAGATATTAAAGTTTTTGTATGAAATTTTTTACTTTTCTGGGGGGTACTTTGGGGCCCCATAGCTCAAAGGATATGGGTAACAGAGACCTAATTTCTGGTTTCCAAGGAGATTTTTCATTGACCTCTCAGAATGTAAAGTTACAAGATTCTAAGTCCAGCGGTTACGATTTGTGCCAGGTTAACGGACAGACGGACAGACGGACAGACAGACGGACAGACGGACGACGGACAAAGAGTGATCGCTATAGCTCAGCATGACTGAAAGTCAGCTGAGCTAAAAAACCTTGGGTAAATTGATATGGACTTATGTAATGTATTTGCACTTATAACCGTTCTAAAATGGGTTGTTTTAATTTGGAAACATCTCCATAGCCACCTGAACAACGGGGCTAAATTTCCCTGCTCTGAATATTTATCGTGCACAGTTCACAGTGTTTCCTTCAAATTTCCAGCTTTTCATGCTTAATGTGTTATAAAACTGTTTAAATTTTGAAATGTAATCTATTGAAGAAATCTAGGTGTATGAGGACTTTTTATGTCATGGGGAATAAGGTTTGATTTGCCCGAAATACTAAACAGTGATAGACCCGAGACTGGCAAATCAGAGTGGAAGCCCTGGGAACTATACATTAATCGAACTGTCATCCGGTACCTAATATCAGAATCAACGTTCCCATACAACACAGGTGACCCTTCCAGATACATTGGTGTTACCATTAATATTGTTACCAGAACAGCAGACAAAACAGTGTGTACATATAGCTCTAAGAAACAAACATAAAGGTGGTCAGAGAATGTAGGCCTACATCACATACATTTGGATATTGTTAGCCCATAAGAATCGACTCCTCATTTGCTTCTTTAGTGACTGGCGCAATAGACTTGATATAAAACATGTTGCGTCTATAAAAAAAAGGGAAAGACATACAGCTTAATACAACTGTTATCAGCCGATATATTTAAAATAAAGGTTCCTCCAAGCTTTCAGATAACAAGCTTGTCGGACTTCAAAGAAGTTATTTGTTGGATTGCTTCTTTTTACCTATTAAACACTAAGTTGCACGACATATATTTGTCAGATGGTAACTACAGTAAGCGCCAGTTTTCGAGTGACTGCGGTCATGTTTAAGTCAATGGTTCTTATTAAGAATATTCTTAATTTATTTTATATGGATTGTACAAATAGTGTTACAGGTGCTCTTTTTAGTGTGTGGCACAGGCGTAGCTCCTGTTGTGGCGCTCGTGTCTGGCCGCGTATTACATTCTATGTTTAATCCGTGTTGGTTGAACTCTCGTGGTCAATTGAGCCTTGGGTTTTCACGCCTGGTCGTGGATCACGTGATGAGCCTGGTATGTGTAGATACACAGGGATGTCTTTCTAGAGAATTCCTGAAACGCGTGTTTACTGCATGTTGAGTAGGGTCCTTATAGACTGTTCGAGAAGTGGAAAATTCCCGCCTTGGGGTGTGAAGGTATATAAAGGGGCTGTTTTTTAGAACCAGAGGGCAGACAGCTGAGCAGATACCAGCGGACGCAGTAGCGTGTATCAGATTCTATGACCTTATCCGACGAATGCGGCAATTATACATTTTCAATTCAATTCTCCTGGATTTTATACATTTGGACTTCAGTTTAATTTCCGGTTTTGTTGCAAGAACTTTCCACTGGACTGTCATTCTCCGAGAGTTTACATTCAAAGGACTTATCGTGGTGACGGTGTTGGTATCGAGGTACTGTACCATTATCTTTCTGTGTGATTATATTGACTTGTTGCAATAAAGCTGTTTTACTATATAATTGTGTTGGTTTAGTGTGTTGTATTGTTAGGGCTGTTTTAGGAATAAATTATAGTTATTTGTTAACAAAAAACCACTGACTTCCACTAAACTTATATTATGTTGGCCTTACACAACATATTTTGTATCTAAGTGGAAATTAAATGAGTTTAAAACATTAATATTAATTAAACAGATTTAGTTATCCAAATATCCCATACTAATTTTTATATAAATATGTATGGTCTAAACAAAAAAGCACAAGGTTTTCTTCCTGATTAATAGTTATACTTTTGGACCTGTTAAACTAGTAAAAAAGGAAACTTTGCACGACTTACAATATATCATGGGTGATGGCAAAGACAGTAATGTTTGATATACAAACGATGATAATGATTGGCTGACCTAGTTTCACAGCTCTGCCAGGTAACAATGACCAAATTTAAAGGATGAGCTTTAGCTGGTTACCTTTAGTCTTCAATAGAAGACCAGCTGACCTGCATCCTTAAAAGTAGCAATAAATTCTTAAAATATAAGTCAAGGTCAGTCATATATATGTAAATGAGATTTAGAGTGTCATATGTGATAAAATAGAAGCATACCTAATGAAACATGTAGGTACTATCGCGCTCTCAACCGATCTATATGCCTTCAATGTAAAGTCAGCCTCGATTTAGAAAGCAAAGATCAAGGGCACAGCAGCATGTAAATGTTTTTACCACTGCAAAACATTAAAGTACAATGTTTATTATAAGTAGATGGAGGCATGTCTGGAATATTAACATTTTCAATTGTATATAGGATCACCATCATCTGGGTAGACACTGGCACATACCTTGTATAGGAATAAGCCACCGAAGGGTGTTTAAATATGCAAATTATCTGATTAAGCATGCAAATCTAAGATTTAATACAATTCTCATTTGATTCTATGGGAGGACATACCAAGGGGTCCATTGATTGACTAAATTAAATGACAATTAGTTGTAGAAATATGAATTTTAGTGTATGTTATTGTCAAGTGCAATAAGTCTCTATCTCACTAATTGGATACTTAATTAAGAAGGTAATGCATGCAGTAATACCAATCACAGACAATATGAATCAACTTACCAACACGGACTCTCACATTTAATTTGATCTCTTGAGTATAAAGCATACTTAAGAAAATTCCAAAATTATGATTTTTATTTTAGTTCTTCCTCATTTCTGGCGTTGTGTAAAAATGTTAGTTACAGGGTTACTGTCCTGGGGGTGCGAAGCGCAAATGCTTGTGTCAGCATGTTGTTACATTGTTCCACATGGGAAATGTAAACCTCATACTTTAATGCTAGAAGCCCATGTGAACGCACGAAACCGATTTTGCAAAACCGTTTTCCCCAAAACGGTTTAAAAACGTTATGTGTGTAAAAGTGGTAAGCTGTTACAGAAAAAAACCTAAAAATTCCTCAATGTATACCCGACTTTATTTGGTTGAGGGTAGTGTGTGGGGGGGGGGGGGGGGCAACTTAGATGCGACAGCCCAAAATATAGGCCTATGTGAATACCGACTCTCTGTAAAAGTAGACTGGCCAATGTGATATTGTATCCTCCTTGTTGATGAACGTCAACCTACATATGTAGATCTTCAGGAAACCTGGAATGGGACTGAGGAAGCTCTACGTTGAATGGACGCTGAATATTTAGTTAACGGCTTCGATTGGGATCCGGTGAGTCTCTTACGTTTTTAGGTTTATGTGGGCTTTACTTCTGTGGACAATAAACCAGGAAGGCACCTTGAGACATTGGAGTCGTCCCTTTCCTCACATGAATTTTGCAGCTCAGATATAGCCCGCTTTACTTCTTTCTATTTCCAGCTCCACCTGTCTGCACGGACGACTTCTCTTATCACCGATGTCAAAACTACCGGATTTCTTTGATCTTACAAACCACCACCAGCTTGGCCTTGCTCGTCTCATTAAAAAAGGGATTTAATCTGCCGGTTTTCCTGCTTTCTGAAACAGGATTGCCCACATACTCACAAACCAGATATTGGTATGTAATGGCTTTCCTCGAGTCATCACATGTGAACACGACAGGGCGGTCTGGAGTACGCAGGTCAATTTATCGAAATAATCCCTGCGGTATATGTGTATTCCAACACCCCGGTGCTGAAGATATTGTTCCCCAAATATTGTCGTGTCGAAGTCCTGATGAAACGTTAATCGCTATTCCCTACTATGTTTGTTACAAAGTTTGTATTTTTATTAAATGTTGTTTATTGAATTATGAAATAAACATTTGTATATTTTTCTGACCTCTCATGTTAAAAGACACAGTCGCAACACATGGCCAAACACGTCCAATGATGAACGTATTTTATATTATTATTTTATCTAAGCTTAACTGTCCTTCTGATGATATCAAATTTATTTATATATATATATATATATATATATAGAGAGAGAGAGAGAGAGAGAGAGAGAGAGAGAGAGAGAGAAAGAGAGAAAGAGCAAAATAATATTTCACTATCTTGAAGATCATGCAAATACTCGTATACTGATTTTGTACCAATATGTATTTACGAAATAATGCTAGTTACGATGCAGATAACGCTTTAACAAACGTGGTGATCCATGAGCAGAAATAATGCAGACCACGGGCAAAGATATGCTGTAGTTTAAATCATTAGTTTTCCGTGGCATGGACGCGAGCTTTAGGTCGTCTGCTCAATACAGATCACAGACAGATTACATTACATGTCGAAGGAGAATCAGCTCTCTCATCTCGGACCTCACCATCACTCGGCTGACATTAAACTCCGGGACGAACCAGCTGTTATTTATCCCCATAGAGGATAAACTGACGGCGAACCAAGAAACCAAGAAGGCAACAGAGAGCTGTAAATAACACAGAAGACTGGCTTAAAACAGAATGCAATAAATACCACATGCACTCTGCCCTTTAGAGTGATCCGAAATGTATAAATAATGACATCTTATAAGAACCAACGATGCTGCGAATGAATATATAATAAAAAACATTATATAGAATGCACACTAAACGGGAACTAGCGAATGGTCAAACGATAAAATGACAGATGATAAAGATCATACCAAGTATAATCTATGAAGTATTATCAAAGAATTCTATGCAAATACTGACATTATACAAGTTATTAATTAGCAAAAAATCCACTCTAATCATGTTTTTTTCTGAATGTTCTTTCTGCAGGAACCTGGCAGTCACGTGATTAGCGCGTCTGACTAAAGAGTCAGTGAACTTAAATCCAAATTACTGGGACAGAAGAGGTACTTCGCCATTTTGGAAAGTCTAAGAAGGGGTCGACGACATGCTGTTATATCTTCGCCATATCTTCTTGTTGTTTTGCCTGTTGGAGTCAAGATCTAGGCTGGTGGCCTACCAGCTTCATTCTTGTCTGAGATGTGCAAATTCCTCCTCGTTTCTTTCAATAAATGTATTATTATTAAATAATTATTTTTGGATGGGCTCAGGCTCTGATTCAGAGTAACAAACTGCATTTTGTCTTGAAACACACTCATAGTTGCCGACAGGTGGCATTTTGGATTGTACCATACTGTTACATATCAAATTGTTTTGAACTATGTTACATGATAATGAACCATAGTGTCCTGAATTATCGTTTATCGTACTGCATTTTCCTAAATTGTAGCTTAATGTATCGTACCTTATACAGAGCACAGACGCCACAGAGTATGACTCTTTCACTTACCAGAGAGGGAGACTCCTAAACAAATGCAGTCAACGTATAAAAACATCTGTGTTTGGGAAATACTATTTTCCCCAAAATCGTCCCTCCGTCGCCGCAACTTTGAAAGCGTTCGTTTCCGTGATGCTCCCGTGCCGAGAGCGTTATTTCCTGTAAGTGGATAAGATATGTGACCAGTGACAATATCAAATGGAACGAAATATTGCACCATTATTAGCGTTGTACATTAGCGCTGTGTATAACAGCTTGTCACGAGCGATAATAGAGGATATATAGGTGTGAACCGTGTGGAGAGTGAGCTGAGTGGAGTTCGATATGTTGGAACATGAATAAACTTGTTATAGTTTAATCTGTGTTGTATATAGCTTAGCCCGTGAACTGTGAACAGAACAACCTTGACGATTCATGAAGATTCATATTGTATAGAGTAAGTAGACTGGTTCAATGGACAACATTTTCATATTATAATTTGGATCAATATACAGAAGCACAAGGGCTCTATAATTGTGCCACCTATTCTATACGACAAGAACATGAATGTTTATGTGGTTTCGGCTTTAATATACTCAATGGGCATTTATATTGGACACGTAGGCCTACTTGAATCGTATCAGAAAGCAAGAAGAGAAATGCATTGCAATGGCCATCCATTCTATATTGCATCGATCTCGTGGTAAACAACCTTTTATCTTAAGATTAGGCTACAGTGATGGATTAACACAACAGAATTTATATGAACTCATATATAGCCATATGTAAAATGTTCCCCACTCAGTCCACTTCCAAGAACCTTAAGGGTTCTACCTAGTACCTAGAACCCTTTGGGTTCTACCTAGAACCCTTTTTTTTCTTAGAGCGTAAACCAAAGTGAAAAATACACCTCAGTGGTTACGAGAGAATGTTTCGTGTACAAGTTTGTAGAAGCCTGGACAGCTGAGCGGTAAAACGCTCCGCTGGTGATCCCAGGTGTTGCCATGGGAGTGGGTTGTAGTGGCCCGTCCAAGGTCGGTGGTTCTCTCCGGTTTCTCCACCTTTTTCCACCTTTCTCACAACGACCTGAACCTCTATCAGTATCTTTTATTTTCGCCTAAAATATCTAACTGCATACCGACTCAATCTGTCAAACTTTGTCAGGGAGCCTTTGCGGGCCGGATTTTCTGTAGACCTGTGACTGGCTCGAGCGCCGACTACACTTTCAGTCAGTCAGTACAAGTTGGTATCGTCCAGTGATCCATTCGAGCCATGTTTGCGTGCATAATATCGGAAATTTAGCAACATGAAGGAAGGTTTAAAATTTTGATGTGTTAACGGATTTTATTGTTGCACATGGTAAGTGTTGTTATAAAGTATACACTAACATGGATAAAGATTGGTCTGGCTTATGTAAAGTGACCAGGCATTCACAAAATGATGAAAATATCTGCATCCTTGTCGAATGCTGTCCTGGTTATAATTCAGTATGGCACTCTGACATCTGGATAGACCTGTCAAGGGGCCGAAACGGCGCTACATGAGGTTCTATGCCTGTTAAACTCACTATGAACCCTCCTGTAGGTGCTTTATTATAAAGCTGAGGTATAAATACATGGTGTGTTTTATTCTCACTGGATATAAAACTACGAATCCACCTCGATTACGTTGTACATCAATAAGTCTATTAGTTACTTGTTCTTTTAATTATACATTATACACAATAATTGGTGCATGAAAGAAAACATTTATACCTGTATTATAGTATTAAAAAGATGAGAAATTATTGCAGACAATCGAACGTGTGGCTGCTTCTGTTTTTCCTTCATAATGACCATTCATGCAGCACCACTACAATGCCAATATCATGTATAAAATATTTAAGACATATTTTATAATTGTAATACTGTGTTTCAAGTACTATAATAGAACTTTGGCCTTGTCGTATATTGATTGTTTCTGAGACTCGTGAGTTTCATTAACATGTATGGGCCGTCAGAACTCATTAAAAGTTTCAAGTAGACAAATCCAGCATAATGCCTGGCCGTTGTCATGTCGTACATTATTACCAACTGCAGTTTTTTTGTCCTCAATAAAGCATTCATGCCAGGTCCGCGGATTGCGACTCCAAAGTCTGAACGAACCGAATATAGGAAATGGATTTGAATTTACAGCAGGCTGCGGCCGGCACGGCAAAACCAGAGTACATTACCGACTATATACTGGAAGGCCGGTCCTGTCTTATCTCCGTTATTATACAAGTCAGCCAATACATCAAGCAGGAACAATTTACCGCCGGCCCCGTGTGGAATTAACGGCAAACAACGGACACAGAGACTCAGGACCATCACCCCCGCGGTATAGACGGCCATGTTGATATTATTATCTCAGTTTTCAGTCACAAAATATACAAACAAATGAGATATGCTGCGGAAAAACTCGCAGCATTGAGTGGAAGTATTATCTATAATAGACGCCGTAAAATGCACTTTTTACTCAATTATCTCACAGCCGCCGTAGGGGATTGCCTCCAGACTGAAACTCATTTATTTATGACCAAGCTGAAAACCTGCCCAGGGAGTATATATTTTCTGTTACACCAATGGCATTTCGTGATCCTTTTACAAACAATACTAGAATATTACATAAATTTAGTTTACATCATTCGTCTCCTCCATTCCACCCTTCAGGTCATCGCTTGGTGTTGCTATATATGAAGCACTAGAATGCCACGCTTACATAATACAAATATAGCATACAGCACGAGACATTCCATAGTCCCATATTTACACACAGCAACTATAATGAAGCTGTTTGGTTCTCTGTTATACGTCGGGATTCACTTAGTGAGGTCATACATACTTCCTTAGAATATTTAATATATTCCTCAACGGTTGGTCCCTGCATGGCTTAATATGATAGACTGATTGGTCAGATATCATGAGAAATGACAGGTATTAGGACTCATATTGCTTGTCATTGAGTTTTAATATCAGTAGCGAAGTTATCAATCACTAGTCTGCCACAAGATGATGAACTGTTCAGTGTAACAAATGTACTGTCCTTCCATTTGCTCATCCTTGTCAGATCCTCATACAAACGAGAATCACCGATGTGTAGGGACGCGCCAACTCTTTTTCGACCTAAAATCTGAGGAATAGGATTGAAGAAAGGTGTGACATCGTAATGTTTTTTAACTCCTCGAGACTACACCCTTACAGCCTATTATTTTTAATGTTTCTCCACCAGGTAACGCTTGTTGACTCGCTTCTGTCGTTTCTCAACACGAGCACTACTTCACCCCCCCCCCTTCACACACACACACACACACACACACACACAAATCATTCTAAAATTCTCTTTCCGCACTCACACTGCGCAGAACTGGACTCAAAAGAGCACAACTCTCAGGGGCGGATCGAGGATTTAGGAAAAGGGCGGAGGCCCAACCCAGGAGGACAAATGTCAATCCTAAAAAAAGTCCCCAGGTCGGGAGAGGGGGGAGGGGGTGGGTCAAGGCCGCAAAACTTTGTCTGAACCTCTTAATGAAACCATTTCACGCTAAATAACATTAGGCAAAAAAATAAAAAATACCCCCCCCCCCTCAACCCCCGCACCAAAAATATATATTTTGATTTTCAGCTTTCAAGAAGATATGATAATGCAATTTTGATAAGATTTCCTTTGTAATATAGTGTTGTAACCTGTTTCGCAAAAAAAAATCTGTTATTTTCATGTTTGCCCCTTTTCATATGGCATTTTTATCGAAACATACAAAAAAATTGGAAAAAATACTATATCGCCCTCCCGCAATGATTTCTGAAAAAAAGTGCCTGAAAACTATCCTTTTTTGGCCTAAACATGGGTGTTTTTTTTAAATACTTCACGGATTAGTGATTTTATGCAAGCAGACGCAAGTAAAATGTAAACAGAAAGTGTTTCCTTATAATGAAACAAGTTTTGATTTTAAAGTTTGACAGTTGAGATTAGTAATCACGGCCGTTCCCACAGGAAGAGGTTTGCTTTGAGTACAAACAATCTCTGGCGGAAGTGTGCTCCTCCAGCCTGTTACTTCTGTATTGCTCGTAGCCACTGTTTGCAGCTGCAAGGCTAAGTGGAACTGCCTTACCTCTGTTTATGGCTGTATTACAGCTGTACGGATTTCCACTATTCTCTGTTATCTTTGTATTGTACGGCTTGGTTCCGATGTGCAGGAGGCTTACCCCAGTTGTACTAGATTATTACGTTTCAAGACCATGTTACCCTGTTGTACTGCTTTCTTGTCACTCTGCCACTTTCTGTCATGTTTTTCGTTGCAAAGAAAATCACCGGTCATGATGAATTACTTCTTTCACCACAGATTGAAAACATAAAAAAGCACCTTTGAAATTATTATGTTAAAATTTACCAGAAACTGGCAAGTATGGCGTGTACTAATCGTTCTCATGAAATTAAGACAAAAAGAATAGTCAGGATCGTATTTATCAGCAACAACGGGAACCTTTGATACAGAAATACTTTTACATCAGACTCATATTATAGGGTTTCATGATAAAATACATTGAATGCATACATCTTCTTTTAACTCATTGTGATGATCCTTTCCTGCAGGGCCAGACATCAACTCTTTCCTAATTGTATTTCATCCTGCCTCCTCCAGAGGGAGCAGGTTGAGCCAGAGCCTGGCACTATGGGATTACCCGGAATTGGATTTTGGTGTTGACCGGCCGGCTGGATCTGATCCCGACAACGCCGTCCTTGATGGCACCGGCGCCCCGAGCACATTCCCGTGGAAACTTAGAGCCCCGCCGGAACCAATAAATACAAACCCCCTCAACACTCACAGCAAATGAAGATTTCCCCATAATTTACACTAAACCCTTCCGACGACCTAAGTTGTAAAAATATCATCCCTTCTTGGATACACCGCAGTACACAGAAAATATACGTTACAGGGTGTATCATGAATTACAGGCAAATGCAAAAGTGAAGGCACCATGTCCCCACAATCTCCTGGTAGGTTATTGGAACAGCTGACACCAGTGTGTGGTGGCGCTCTGTCTTGCAAGTACACTATAAAGAAGTATTTGTTCGCAACCAAATCTTATAACTATTCGAAACGCTTCCAAGTAATGTCCTCCATTTATTGAAAATTAATCGTCATAAGATATCCTCATACATGTACTTAATATGAATGATTATAAGATATAAATTAATAGATGTCTTCATTTATTTCATGTAATCGTTTTAACAATCCTTTAAAGGTTCTTCTAATATTCATTTAATGGTTTATATTTTTCATATCTCAAAAAGAAATGGAGAGGCATTTTTTGGATCAATAATAAATGAATACTTAAGTATTCTTAAGTATACTCTATTATTATTATAATTATTATTATTATTATTATTATTATTACTTTCTTTCTTTCTTTTCTTATATTTCTGTGCCGTCACAAAATGTTCCTGTTTAGAATGAGCAAATACACTGAGTAATGAAAAGATATTGGTTTTGACAATTTAAGTTTAAGAACTAGTATCTCCACTGTGTGTCCATCTATATAAATAATATATTTAAAAATATATGCAGTCTGTCATATTTTTTTCCATCACAATGAACGCATACAGTCAGTCATCCCCTTTCGTGCATTTGTGGGTGTGTGTTTGTGTATTTGTTCACAATACAACTCACGCAGCAATTAACGGAATGTCCTGAATTTTTCAGGGCATCTCAGAAATGGGCCAAAGAAGAATTGGCGTGGATCCGGCATATAACCCGGATTTAGAATCCGGCATGTAACCCGGGGAATAGAAAAGTAAATCAAGAACTCCCCCATATATGACGATTCGCCGTTTCCGAATATCACCGATTTCGTTTAGCTTAATTCGCCTTTTTTGTAGGGATCTTTTCTTTTATTCAATGGATTCCGTTTGACGTTTAAGTATATTCGGTGGGGATCTTGTTGAGTAAGCATGATAGGTGCCTGATGTAATTGTTGATACATTAGAAGGGTTGTAAAGTATTCAAATAGTTTTGATACAGACACCCAGTTCAGTGTTTGTGCTGAACTTGCACTTCAAATATCAAAATGGAAACATCAGTTTTAAGACGGATTGTCACGGATTTTACATCTTTAGTATTCTCCCCTTATCCAGCTATGTTAGTCAATACCCCCAGATGGTTAAGTAAAGTAGCATAGTCTATGCGAGGCTGAATAATCTTGTCATTCACAATAGATAATTTGTCTCTAGATAAATATTTAGAGAGACGGATAAATAATTTAAATATAAATATATTTGATAATTGATTTGAAAGTACTCGTTCATGTGTAATCAAGATAGACTGGCATTAAAATTTAAACCTAAGAGGTTTGTTTCATAAAGTTGTCCTAGAAATACACCGTCAGCCATTATGCTCAGTTGTTGACAATTTACGCGAGGTTTATATCTTAATAACATTACTTTAATTTTAGCTGCCTAAGTCGTCGATAGATTACCAGCAAACCGGTCGCAGACAAAGTTTACAGTTTGCTGTAATTTACATTGAACAACGGAGCAAATGCATATGCAACGCATTTAGCTGATTCAAAAAGGTCATAAATCTTATAATTTATACTATATAACATTTATTAATTTGAAATAATAGGTAATTAATATTGAGAATAAGTATACCACTTAAAAAGCCTATGAGCTTACTACAATGCAAAAATCTAATAGAAGACGGTATTGATTAGTATTGTTCACTGTAGGCAGAGAGGCTGCCTTTTCGCCTCATCTGTTTGATGATAATCGATATAGTGTGTTTTTTAATTGTTTGACGAAAAGTATCCAACAATAGCCTGATATAGATAATATACTCGACGTCTGAATATAGAGTTTCTAACACAATGGAAGCCCTACTGTACTGGTCATAGGAGACGGATAAGGCAGGCTACCATTGAATTTACCGACCCGGCTCAGCCAGGTGAACAAGTCCTGTGGAGCCGCTTGTCCTTGTCCGGCAATTAACTCGTCTGTTCAGCACTGGCTGGTATTACCAAGCATCACGTTGCACAGAACCACTTAAAGGTCGCGCCAACATGAACTTGTGCTGCAACTGGTACTCTATTAAACATTACACGAAGAGAGTTAATTGGTTATTACAGCCTGGTAGTAAAAACCTTTTATATTAATATTTTTTCCAAAATAATCATGAATATGAGATTTTAAGGCAAAATAAACACATTTGCTGAATAAATATATGCATATATTTCCCTCCTACATCTAAAACATACAGAAAAAAGGGCAAAACAGATACAGGTAAAAGGATCACGCTCAATTGTTAGTACTGCCTTGATCAGCGAAATCAGTGTATAAAATATTGATTCTATGAATTCTGTTTGTCATAAGCAAGTGGTGATAATACAGAGGTAGCATGCATTTCAAATCATTTCATTTGTATTCGGATAAAAGGCTATGAAGTGGTACGATTGATGTGTAAACTATGTCGAGACTCTATGGTTGTAAAGACACTTTTCAGAGGGGAAGCCTGCAATGGTATTTGAAAGTTGTCATAAGTTGACAGGACGGAAACATTTAAAAGAGCCAGATTAGGCAAAAAAAAGTAAAAAAGCATGGTTCTTAGCCCGCGTCAATTTCACCCCCACCCGATAAAAAAATATTTTGATTTTCATCTTTCAAGAAGATATATAATACAATTTTGATCAGATTTACTTTGTAATGTAGTGCTTTTACCTGTTTAGCAAAATAATTCTGTTAATTTTATGTTTTGTTCTGATCAAATATATAATACAAAAAAAAAGTAAAATAAAATATCGCCCGCTCGCACTGGTTCCTATAAAAGAGCCTGAGAACTATACCTTTACATGACCAGATAATATACATTTCTATGAAAGATCGAGCATCATGGGTGGAGTAAGGTTGCATGGGGCCCCTGGCCCTACTTCAGTCAAGGGCCCTTTCTTCAAATTGATAATGTGTATACAAAAATCTACTGTGCTGAATTATAATATTATTGACATTCATCCTCCTCATCATGTGCGGTATTCAATTAGTGCCACCACTCATGTGGTCGGCATTAGTATTATTACAGTATTACGTATAGCACGTTTACTCTTTTTCGTGGCAAGTCATCAATGTAGTGACTGACATTAATTGAACCTGCAAATTTTATTAAAATGTAGATGGTAATATTATTGAAAAAAAAATTATTGGAAGGACTAATCTCCGAAAATACCAAACGGTTGTTGATCTCCTCATATAGATGTAGGTCAATATTTGAAGACTTGAAGGGGCCCTATCACCTATAAAGCATGTTGAATTAATACGGAAAATAGATTCTTCCCTTTAAAATAAATTTGTACCTGTCCAAATATTGCCCTGAAACCGTTCAATATTTCTCCTGTAAACGAGTGTTAAAAACAGGGGACCGGGCGCGATCGAAGGTGTCAACGTAAATACAGCGCTTGTATCACCAGAACACGTCAATCAGGAGATGCTCCGACTGAATTATCCGAAGTAAATAAATACATCTCCACGCTCGCTGAAACACCGTGTGTTATGGCGTGGCCTTGTTATGCATGGTAAACAGACACACGTGGACTGTGTTTACCAACACGCAGACCCATAATTAGGTGTTAAACAGCCGTATACGAGGTACTGAGACTCTGCGTCGGGGTTGGTTTTGCTGGGAAACTTTTTGATTAAAGCAAAACTGAACTAAAAGTGTAAAAGAATAGGCATAACATTATGTCCCCTTAATAACAGTAGCACGACGTCAATCCATTTAATGTATGTGAGCTCAGATACTTATAATATTCTATCTTTTCATATTCTAAAGAACCCGGAAGTCACATTGGTAAGGGTTATGACGATGCTCAAGATGGTGTGACTGATTTTGCTGAATGATGCCTGAATCCGCATTTTTCATGACAAAAAATATTCAGAACCTATAGTACTCATGACCTACCTCACGCGAAACCACCTTGTACTAACTGTTGTATCAGGACCGGAAGCAGTTGCTGTTTGTTTCTTGATAGAACATTTTTATGTTCATGAGTATATTCATTTTACGGGATATCGACAGAGAGGCAGCACAGATGAATTAGACAACAGTCACAGGTGACACCGGTGGCTCTAGACAATTTTGAACAATTATACGGAACCTAAAGAATCATGTCTCTGGTTTTGTACGTATTAGCCATAGTTTGACGGAGATTTGTCTTTTCTGAGCTCTGGCTCCATAGTCCTACACAATCCTCGAGATAACCTTTTTGCCACAAGAGAGATTTAAAATATATTTTTTTTAATATTTCTAAATATAATTCAGGATGTCAGATTGGCAACTTGGACCAGCACTCATACCCATGGCTTTCTGGAGATCTCGGACCTTTTACATCTCGGCCCACACGAAGTCGGACCACTTAGTACAATCTCGGACCACCCGGTCGACGATCTCCGACCACTATATTCGATCAGACTCATGATGTTGCTGTCAAATGTGTATGTTCCGTCTTCAAACGATGTTAAAGCTAATTATTAAAACATTATTACTCCACGCATAACAGTTGCCTCTCTCTCTTTATCATTCTCTCCATCATTAATCATTTGCTACATATCGTCTTAATATTAATTAATAAATAATTCTAAAATTTGTGCATTTGATCGTTTATTAAAGTTTACGAGTGTGTGTGATAAAGAATGAAAGAAAGACAGAATGAATGTAAGATTAAATGAATGAAAGAATAAATGAAAGAAAGGTTGAATGATAGACAGACTGAATGAAAGAAAGATTGAATGAGAGAAAGATTGAATGAAGGAATGAAAGAAAGATTAAATGATAGACAGACAAAATAAATGAAAGTTTGAATGAGATTGAATGAATGAATGAAAGAAAGAATGAATGAAAAAAATTTAATGAACGAAAGATTGAATGAATTAATGAAAGAAATATTGAATGGTAGACAGACAAAATAAATGAAAGATTGAAGGTAGGAAAGAATGAATGATAGACAGTTTGAATGAAAGAAAAATTGGATGATAGACAAAATAAATGAAAGTTTGAATGAGAGTGAATGAATGAATGAATGAAAGAAAGAATGAATGAAAAAACGATTTAATGAACGAAAGATTTAATGAATGAATTAAAGAAAGATTGAGTGACAGACAGTCACAATAAATGAAGGATTTAATGGAGGAAGGAAAGAATGAATGAAAGAAAGGTTGAATGATAGACAAATTGAATGAAAGAAAGATTGAATGATAGAAAAAATGAATGAAAGATTGAATGAGAGAAAGACTGGATGAATGAATGAATGAATGAATGAATGAATGAATGAAGGAAATAATTAATGAAAAAATATTTAATGAAAGAAAAATTGAATGAATGAATGAATGAATGAATGAATGAATGAAAGAAAGAATGGATAATAGACATGCAAAATAAATGAAAGATTGAATGAAGGAAGGAAAGAATGAATGAAAGAAAGAAAAATAAAAAAATAATGGAAGAAAGATTGAAGGAATGAATGAAAGAAAGATTGAATGATAGACAGACAATATAAATGAAGGTTTGAAAGAGCTATGCCGTAGACTAACTTGTCCAAATGAAATTTTTAATATCTGAATCGCGCGCAGACGAAATAATATTGTGTATTATAAACATAACATCGGTTATTTCATAACAGTTTAGGCGGCATAGACATGTATGTTACTTTGGTCCGAGATCGTAGTTGCCCGATCGCAAAGTTGTCCGAGATCGTAGTGACCAGATACAAAGTGGTCCGAGGTCGTAATGGTCCGATCTGAAGTGGTCCGACTTTGTGTGGGCCGAGATGTAAAAGGTCCGAGATCTCCAGGTACCATACCCATGGAATGGGCGGATTTAATGGAAAAACTACAGGATGTGTCTAAAAGCATTACGCTCAATAGATTAGCGCCCCCCCCCCCCCCTCCCACGGACTTTTTATGTATATAATCGAGATCCCTTTCTAGTTTCGATTCAAAATCGTCTTTACACTGTTCATTTTTTGTCAAAACGTTTCTGGTGCCCTTTATTCTCATACATATATCACAAAGGGAAAACTATTCAGCACATAGTCATTGCACGTCTGAGTCTATGACGAACAAGGGACCCTTGGGTTACAACGCTCAGCTGAATTTGCCTCAGAGTTAAATTGAAAAAAAAATCCCCTTTTCAGATCTGGTGTACATACTGTCATTTTGAAGGGACGGTATATCATATCAACAATTTCTCCTTGCTAATTATTTAAGATTTCTCAGCTTAGAATTTACCACATTTAAGAAAGTATGCAGAAGTTTTCAGCTCTTCTGTAATAGGCTAATGGAAATTCCCCACATCATGAACATTCCATATATCTCAAGCAATATAACACCATTTTTTGGAAATATGATTTTAACAGCACTTTTTTCAAATGTATGAACAGTCTGGAAAAAAATCTGAATTTAACTTAGTAAATAGAAACTTGTTTATGGGACCTGTTATGAACTTGTCAACTGGAGGGAGGAGGGAGGTACCGTAAAATGGCTTGGCAGGTTGGGGCCAGGCCACTGACTACATTTTATGCTGGGTTGGCTTGATGTCAGCACTTGACATTTTCTTCTAAAACTTCAATAAAAGCTACAGTTTTTTATGAATTGATCTCAAATTTCATATTTTAAAGTATTATTTCCGTATTTGAACATACCGTGAAAATTAAATCAACATTGCTTAAAGAGAAAAAATGTCGATCAAAGTCGGGCAAAATTTGATGTATTGAATTACATTTATGCTTATAACATGAAAAATTTACAAAATTCATATTTAATTTCTTGCATAAAATCAAAGCTTGACTTAATAAAGTGATATCCTTAAAGAAGTATCTAGCTTTTATGGTTACCATGTTAGGTAAGAAAATATATTTCCTGATGTTTTGACAGGGTACATAGTACATATGTGTTCAGGTCTATAACTTCTTAAAGTATCGCAATATTTACCTAATAATTATCAATGCAAAATATTAACATTAAACCAAAGTGGTTTAAACATAAGTCACTCTTAAAGTGAAAAGACAGGCTTTTAGTGGAAAACAGAGGGTTTCCCTTAATTTCTCAAAGGAAAGAAGTTGCAGTTTCCCAGTTTAAGGTTTGGTAGGAGAACTTAGAAACATCTAACAGTATGATTAATTTTGGATTCGTAGGTCCAGCCGGACGGTCGATGGACAACGGACCATGGCTATAAGTCATCTGAGTCATAAAAGCATATCTACAATCACCTGATCAGAGGGTTTTACTATATGTCTCAAAATATTAACCACCATATATTTCCGGATTCATATGATATTCTGTAGATTACGCTTTTATCCAGTTCAGATGAAATGTTCATATAGTTCTTGTATGCCGGTCAAACATGTGCAAGCGTTCCCTGAAAAGATAAAATAACTTCCAAATCAGAAAATAATTTGAAACCTAGGGATTCCATCATCAAGATTTTTTTTATTTTTACTCTCATTTTGATCACCCCCTGTAGATTCCGTAAAACAAACAAATTTTGATCGAGGATTAATATTAAAATACCAACCTGAATATTTCTGAGTGAAAAAAAAATTATTATTGATATTCTCCCAGGAGGCCTTTGCTTCTCTATGTCGTAAAGTTTAATGACAAAGAGTTTTTTTGTCGAAGTTAATTTAAACAATTTTTCCCTGGTTGTACAAGCCCTATGTATTGTCCCCTTCACATACCATGGCAAACGAGGGCAAAGTTGAAAAATCAAGGGAAATTCAGGGAATTTAACTTTCAGGAAGTGCAGGGATTGTTGACTGAGCTTAGTTACAAACGATCAGGATTAACACTATAGGCCACAGTTATTGTAGGAATCGGGTTTTTTAAAGCTGTGGCAAAAATTATTCCTTTAAAATTCCAGGGCGGCCTAATTAAGCTGAACACTACTTTCTATTTTCCTAGTATATATAAACATAATCGTTGCTTGTTGAAAACCTGATGTTTGAACATACAAAAGTGCAGTAACATGTGTTTGACCGTAGAAGAAATTGGGTTGCTCACTCAATATCAGCGTATTCTTAAATAATAATAATAATAATAATAATAACTGTGATAATTAGGATAACCGGGATTGGACCCTTGTCGTAAGCAAAATTCCATAAAACTAAATTTTCCTTAATAATATTGTGTGTTATATTTCACAGTGATTAAGTTGAATTCAGATTCGCGAGAGCAAAATCCCCAAGAGATCGGGTTGCTCACTCTATGTCAGCGTCTTTTACAACATGCTTCATTCTTTTTTGTAAAATGTCCCCATACTGCAGGGCGGACTCATCAGTGATAAAACACCTGTCAGCTGATTCCTTCGGGTAGAACCGGTAATGATGAAGCGTAGCTATATTGTATGGTACGTTCTCCAGGACTGTATATCCACGACGTAATTTGGCCACAAAGTGGACAGCCATCATCCTGACTCCCGGAGGTCGGATAGCAGTCTTATGTCGAGCATCCTTATCCCATATTTGTTTTCTTTTTGTATAAGTCTGCGTGTAAGCCCTTTTGAGCGTGCTTTGTTGCAGGAACATAGGAACGCAGTAATACATGGGCTTGAAACGCCCTCCCGCTACTTTTTGATCGTCAAAGATTTCCTGAAACAGTTTTAAAAACCCGAAAGACGATGGTATCACGTACTCGTCAAAGTCAAAGAATAATAAATACTTAAATTGATCACCAAAACGATAAAGACAGTCATTAATCGATGCATACTGACCATATGTATGAATTTCTCCTAGTTTATAATGTCTAGCAGACCGCCATAATGGTTTCCATTGTTGGATCAGCAAGAATCCTACTTTGGTATAATAGTTCAGCAACTTCTCGACAGGTGGCGAAACATGTTCGAAATCATAGATTATCACCTTAGTAACTCCCATAATGCGTTGCATCTCCATCCATTCAATAAAAGCATAAGGCGATGTGTAGTTAAACATATGTTTCGTACAAATAGCTATTGTGTCATTACCGGGATCAGCTGGCTTTGTCCTGTCTTCTACAATCAGCTCATTACTGACTTCTCCACAATATCTATATGTTATTGATACTGAAATCGGTTTAACTTGCAGCGGCTCAAGACACCAGACGAAAGTAGGAAGATACTTAAAGCGTTTTTCAGGCGACCAAATTTTAATTGCTTCCAACTTGCCCAGAACACTTACAGTTTTACCGCCAGGATAATTTAATACGCAGAAGAAATCAAGGCTTTGTTTGGAATCAAACGCAATAATAAGTACGGCGTTCCGGCCCTTTTCGTTTTTTGTATAAAAAGCAGAGTAAACATACAAACCTATTTTGACAACAGGCTGGAAAACGTTTTCCGGACAGTTCAGTGGTGACACCTTAGTATACTCACAGTTCATAAATGTATTGCCGTTTTCAATTGATGCTTCTCCTTCCGGGCGAAAACAGTCATATGGTTTTGTCCTGTTGTTCCCAGTTAATTTCAGAATCACACGGCTAAAGTTCATTCGCTGGTATTTTATATTCAATTGTTCTAATCCAATAAGATGGTGTTGGTCCATCACTTGACTTAATCTAGGGTAAAACATTAGGACGAACACTATGAAGAAAGTTATGTTAAATAGAAACAGTATTTTCTTTCGTTGTGCCACCATCTTTGCCAAAGGTTTTAAAGTTTCTCTTGCTCTGAGGGGGTCCTCTGTGAAAATAAAGAGTAATGAAATATAAATTAATGAAATATTTCGTGTTTTTTTAGCAATATAAAAACCCAGCATTTTCATAGTCCATACAGTCATATCATGTCAAGGATAGTACAGTTAATGTGAAATAAATTCATTACGAGGATAAGCTGGGTGATAGTTACGAATTAGTTAATATCTGACAAACGATAGGTCTCTCTTTGCATGAGCTGATGATCATGTACGCCTTTTATTAAATTGAATATTAAATTTATATTAACTTTGATATTGATATTAGTTAATCTTTAGTTTTTTAACATTCATTTTTTACCTGATTTGAAAATATCGTGGCTGATTATCCAATTAATACAAATATTCACTTTCGAGCATTATACGTATACACCAAACCCCTTCAGCTTCAATTACACAAAAACTCAATAGAACAGCCAGACTGCATTTAGATTATTCCAAAAACCGTTCATCTGGTCACGTGTGCCTTATTTTATGAAACGGGGCCCAAAATACACAAAAATAACCTTTTTAATATCAATAATTTGAATCTGCATTCAATCTTCAGAGATATTTAACTAACATTAGTAAAATTAGTGCCCGTCTCATTTATTTCTGTCTCATTTATTAAAGTCTTAGGCATTATGTATATCGATAAGCTGTGAATCACTAAAACTGCTAAAATAAAACATAATATACCATGCAGAGGAAAGATGGGAAAAGGACATAGGTCCTTGTATTTTCGACAAACATAAACTTAAGGCGTATCCATTTGGGACAAACCATAATTTAATAACCTGGCTGGCTGATAGTCCATGAGCAAGAGAAGGTCACCGGTTCCACGTGAGGTGGCCAATCCCAAGTGTTACCATGAGCAGCCTGTAGATTATAATGCTTTGATTTTTGTATGATAGCAGTGTCAAATGAGTAGCTTTGAGATACCACACACATGTGAAAATAATACAGCATGTATGTAATCCTTGAATATGGAATATACCGGTCACCATATTGCGTATAATGTTGCACTGCCCTTTTAATTTCGATCATCAGCGTGGGTATTTTCCCCTGAAATAGGAATTTTATTAAAACATTTACCTTCAACATTATTTCACTAGTTCATTATGAACTCTTGAACCAAAATTGTGTTCTTGTTTCCCTGATTTCATACATTTTTCACTCGATCCTTGTTTATTGTTTTTTTTTTTTTTTTTAGTTTATGTAAAGGGAATGCAAGTAATCCTTACATGATAGATGTAATGGGAAAGTTCCTTGTTCATTCTGATAAAGTTTAAAAATCCTGTTATGAAATTAAGAAAGTTGAGCTGATATTTAAACCCTGTTCGACTGCTCAAGATTTCTTTATTTTTCATTAATTAAATTCTGATTGGATGAAGGGGAAACAATTTTGCCAAGTAATATCCTACCGAGCCTACTAAACCCTTTTCAATTTATAATGCAGCAATTAACTCCGAACTCAGAATTATTTGTTCAGTGGAACCTTTCGTATTTTAAGAACTTATTTTGCTTATTTTGCAAAGTCGCAAATTGTGGGCTAACTGCAATGAGGCGCACTATCCAAGCGGGCCTAAAAAGCTATGAAAACCGTATAATGATTCCATTCATTGGCCCAGTCATGCTACTTTGCTGCAGGGCAGACACCTTCTAACAGCTTCATCTAATTTACAGTAAAATCTCATCTTTCTCTATCCTATTCTAATTAGTCTTCTAGCAAAATGACAAATTTATTCTTTTTCTGGGCATTTATGATGTTCAGTAAAATCCAGAACTCATCCGGTTCTCTGATTATGCAGTTTATCCTAAATCCATTTATCAGTCATCAAGTAGAAACTGCCGATTACCAAGTTTAACGTTTTTAACTTCATATATAACTGATGTTTGAAATATTTGAAAGCACCCATGTAGTTCATTCTCTCAGTCCGTGTCCGAATCGTCTCCTGTATCACCATGTGATGCTGTGTGGCCTGGCTATCTCTGATGGCTATAACAAGACTCCCAGCGATGACAATTTTGATTAATTTGACTAAAATATATTTTCCATCATTGAGACATAATCCATGCTCTTGTTGTGAAGGATATAATCACTTACCTGGGTATACCATTATTTCACTATTAAAGTGACCATCAAGTTTGGTGGCGATATATGAACAGAACAACCACTAGTGATCTGGATATATGCAAAGTGACCCACCAGACTGTCTCATCTGTTTGGTCTAGGAATATTATGAGAAAATATTGTTTGCTTCTGTATGCCAGCATTCACATTATGTTACTCTTTAAGTTCCCTCATGAGCTGATACATCATAGAAAGTATTCTCGACTGAAATAGTAAATTTGATGTGAAATGTTGGCGTACCAATCATGTGCGTGTGCAAAGCAGAATATGGCGGAGTCATATTTTGTTAAGTGGATCCTAACGTCATTCTTGAGGTGAATGGGCTCTTAGTTGGGTAATAACTTTCACAGATATGTTTGCTGTCTTGGAATATGTTATTAACGATCGATGACCTGAGCGTGGCAGCTGTTGGATGACGTACGCAAACCGTCAAAACATTTCTAAGCAATTAACACGAAGACAATTTGTGGTGCTATAAGTGAATGATCATTTCCAAATATTCTTCGTAACTGAAAGAATAAAATAAAATCCAAAAATAACATGTGACCGTGCTCGGTTCGACACTGGGTGGTGCAAAAGAAGTCGTTTGGTTGATTGTGAAATGTTTATTCTTGATTAAGGAACAAGTAAAAGTTCTTAGTATACAAAACTGTATGATACACAAAAAATAAATATAAAACTAAACAAAAACAAACCAAAACCAAAAACAAAACGGTGGCTGACAAGTCGGTTACACCTGCAAAATACAAAATAATAATCCTCAGATTAGTATGCCAGCCAGAATCCACTTTCCAGTCACAATAACCAATATAATAACATTATCTTATTACACATCAGTCTAGTAAAATAATACCGAAAATAAACAAATATGGATGTTTACACATACTCCTGATAATCCCTTGCTGTTATCTAAACAGTCAGTAATAATATGAACACATTACACTACAAGTCCAGTTACTACAGTTATGTCAATAGACCTGTATACTCTTATAATAATAATAATAATAATACACAGTCCCATGTTAAATAAACCATACAATACTGTTTAGTAAGTACAATATACTCCATATATTCATCTAAGAAAATATAAGAAAAATACTAAATTACTACATAATGATCTACATATACATCAATAGTTACCATGTAACTCGACTATGCTGCTTTCTCACTAGGAACCACACATGGACCCAGATACCATGGAGCATCAGTTGAACCTCACTAGGCCAACCCTATGAAATAACAGTTTGATATACAAGGTCCACCACCTACAGGTTTTGGTTATGATAACAACAGTTCTTGTTGGCTCAAGCCCATACCATTTGATCCATAATACAATGTAAGCATATTTCTCGAACTGGACAAACATCCATTTCAGCAATACAAATGGCATTTATAGCGTCAACAGTATAAATAGCAATAGCGGACATATCAAGACATCAACTAGATATACCAAAAGATCTATGCCTAAGTTAGACAAAACATTCTATATGGCAAAGTCCTATCCCTCCTACACAGGGTATTCCTCAAATAATAACAGAATAAAAGCTCTGTAAGATCGTATTAAAGCTAGTCAAATAGGATTTTTGCACACGGGCCATAGATCCTAAGGCGCAATTCTAGAATCTCTTTCAGCATGTTCAAAAAACGAACGATTACAAAAGTTCTCAATGATGACAACTTACATACTATCGGTATAGCGTTAAATGGGGCAATAATAATCAAGTTTACATATAACTTACATCCGAACAGCTGAACAGAAACCCTGTAAAGCTTCTTATCGACACCGGTCTGCGGACCCACCAAACACACGACCGCCATGTCTCGGATACCCAACTTACGTTCTCGTTACCCAGACATGTCTCATAAAACACTAATCAGCATCAACCGGTAAGAATGCATAAATCACAATAATAATCTCGGTGGCCCTGCCACATCCACCCCTCCTTTAATCTGGCTTACTCTGCTATGACAGATTAACAACAAAGGCAATTAAACAGTCTAGTACAAAACTAATTTCACAGGTGTCATACGACACTCGTAAGTCTAAACACGTATAAAAATAAACATACTCTTCATCAAAAGAAGAGAAGAGTAACAGCTGATCAAAATGTTAAGTTTTCTAAGTCATCTAAGAAGTCAAATTTCGAGACTCCTTGACTAGAGACATCAAGAGATGCGACTACTGATCTCGGCCAATGTCCTGGGTTACTATGAAATCCCGCACCCACACGGGCCGTTCTCCTGGGGCACGGTTCCTCCTCAGAACTATCATTATCAACCGGCACATCAACCACAGGAACGGAGTCCGATCTCCTCTCCGACTGGTATTCCACCAGATAATCACCATCACTCTCGGAGCTTGAGAAGTCCTCTTTACATGACTTTCCGGATCCAACTTCATCTGGAATCCTCTCAAACACTGGTTTTGGACATACCTTTAGTTCCTCTCGATTAATCCATTTCCTATTTTCTTTATCTCCTTCTTCCTCTACTTGATATACATCTCGGTTTTCCATTTTGTTAATGATTCTGTACACTTCAGGTTTAAAATGATCTTGTATTTTGTGTCTCCCATGAAAACCTCTTTTCCTCAAGTATACATAGTCTCCAATCCGAAGTTTTGTTTCACATGCTGATTTGTCATGAAGAGCTTTACGCTTTTGGAACATATCCTCTGATTTGAGCTTTGCCAATTCATATTTTTCTCGGAGCCTATCCTTGTGGCGTATCAACCATTCATCAATGTCTTCACTAACATCTGAAGGCTCTTCATTGGGCAGAAGATACATGTCTGCAGGGAGTCTAGCTGGTCTCCCATACAGAAGTTCATATGGTGAGATGCCTGTTGAACTATGCGGAGTCGTGTTGTAGGCAAAAGTTATCTCTGCCAAGTCTTCAGACCATCGGGCCTTCTTCTCCACCGGAAGTGTTCTCAACAAATCGTGCATCGTACGATTGTACCGCTCAACTTGTCCATTGGCTTGGGGCCTGTAAGCTGTCGTTCTAGATCTTTCGACACCGTACCATCTGCAAAGTTCTTTGATTACTTTGGCTTCGAAATCCCTACCCTGATCCGAGTGGATCCTCCTGGGTGGGCCGTATCTGAAAAACCATTCTTTGGTCAGCGCTCTGGCGACTGTAATCGCTTTCTGATCTTTACACGGGATGGCTATAGTCCATTTGCTAAAAATGTCAGTTATAACTAACACATTCTCAGTTCCGTCTTTGCTTGGCTCAACAATTGTAAAATCAATCGCTATCACTTAAAATGGGTGTCTGGCTGTAATTGTCCCCATTGGAGTTTTAACTCGTACATTTTTCGCTAGAGCACACCTTTCACATTGCTCAACGTATTGTCTGATTTCTTGATGCATCTTTGGCCAGTAGCACCTATGTCTAATGAGTGTTTCATTCCGATCAGCACCCTGATGTCCATGGGAATCATGGTATCCCTGTAGAACTTTCGGTTTGAGTGCCTGAGGAAGGAATAGTTGATCTATGAAACCAGCACTAGGTTCTTGAATTCGCCTATATAAAATACCTTCCTTCACAACCAGTCTATCCCACTGCTTCAATAGTATCTGTACAAGATCCGACTCTTGTCGCCTGGACTTCAGACAAGGACAGACACCATCCTTCACGGCAATGTGTACCTTCTGTATTACAGGATCAGCTTCCTGCAATCTCACTAGGTCATCTTTCATTAGCACTGGTAAGGACATCGCTTGTGGTACTATGCTGGAAAAGCCACAATCTATATCCAACGATTCTGAAACAACTTGCTGCATGACCATGTTCGGTAAATTAGTCGTCTCACTGAGTGAAGCCAAAACGTCTGCGACATCCTCCTCCTCACACCGGTCCCATGTTCTTTCCTCTTGTCTGGATAATGCATCCGCGTTCACATTCTTCTTCCCAGGCCTATACCTGATACAAATGTCAAAGTTTGCCAAATCTGACGCCCATCTTTGTTCTGTTGCCGGGAGTTTTGTCTTAGACATGAGATATCTTAATGGGTTGTTGTCAGTGTACACTTAACACTTTGACATGTACAAATAATCTTTAAACTTCTCCGTAATTGCCCACTTTAGAGCTAGCAACTCAAGCTTTTTGGAGCTGTACACATCGGAGTTCCTTTCACTGCCCCTGAGACCACGGCTTGCGTAAGCTATCACTTTGTACTTGCCATTTTGGATTTGACCTAGAACTGCACCTAATCCACGGTGGGAAGCATCAACTTCTAACACGAATGGTTTGGAAAAATCTGCAAACCGGAGCAAGGGTGCCTGCGTTAATTTCATCTTTAGTCTGTCAAAAGACTCTTGATGTTCAGAGGTCCACATGTCTTTCAATGATATCGCAGCTTGTCTCTTTCTGCCTTCAACTTTCCTCAGGGCCTGCCCAACCAAGGCATGGAGGGGAGCGGAGATTGCTGAGTACCTAGGTACAAAGCGTCTATAGTATCCAGTAAATCCAAGGTACTGTCTGAGCTGTCGAAGCGTCTCAGGCACTGGCCATTCTCTCACGGCATCTATCTTTTCCGGGTCTGTGCTCACTCCTTCACCGGATATGATGTGACCAAGATATTTGACACGTTCCTTTAGTAGGCTACACTTCTCTCGTTGTAACTTAAGTCCATCTGACCGTAGTTTCTTAAACACAGTTTCAAGTCTTGCGACATGTTCCTCTATTGTGGACGAATAGACGACTACATCATCCAAATACACCATCAAAATGCGGAGAATATCATCCTGAAATAGGGACGTCATCATTCTTTGAAACGTTCAGGGTGCGTTGGTCAGGCCGTATGGCATACGAACATACTGCCACAAACCAAAAGGTGTTGTGAACGCCGTCTTATGCCTGTCACAGGGTGCCACCTCAACCTGATGGTATGCCGACGCCAAATCCAGCGTACTGAAATACCTTGATGATCCCAGGGCGTCAAGAGTTTCTTCCACCCTTGGAATTTGAAACACATCTCTTTTGATTTTCTGATTTAATTCCCGGTAATCCACACACAAGCGGATTTTGCCACTTTTCTTCTGGACTACCACAATCGGGGATGCATAATTGGAGGTACTCTCCGTAATGATACCCTTTTCACATAAGTCAAGGAGGTGTTCTCGTACCTCCTTCCACAGCTGTGGTGGGAGCCTACGATAAGGCTGGCAGACCGGCTCCTCATCCTGTGTACGGATATGGTGCTGAATTAAGTCCGTCTTGCCAAGCTCATCACCCTCCCGTAGGAACACATCTTCGTAACATTGGAATAGCTGCATGAGACTTTGTCTCTGTTCCAGAGTTAACTCTACATGAAACATATCGATCCCTTCCGGAAATCTGCCATCCTGGTTAGACGAGGAATCAGACGGTGCACAGTCACTATCATCCCGTGTGATGAGTATTTCTTGCTCTTTCAGTTGAACACTGAACTTTCCACTTGGCACATGGCTGACAGGATGAATAGTTCCCAAACGAGTTCCTGGACGAAGGCGCACTTCTCCCTCACTAAAGTTTGCCTCTTGGACACAAAATTCTTCCTTGCATCTATCAAGGTGGGGGCTGTCTTCATGCCTCGTGGGAGCCCCTGTGACAATTGCTCTACCAGCGCAGTTGGTCCCATCCTTGGTCCAACAGCCTTGACATCACAAGTGCTCCTAGGGGGTACTACAATCTCAGACATGCCTGCTACTCTCACAAAACCTCCCTGTCGACTTTCTCGAACACATATCTGGTTCTGAGCCAATGTGATAAGATCCTTAAACTTGGACAGGTGAGACAGAACATTTGTTCCTAAAATCCCAGGCACTTCCCTTTTGTCTTTTCTTGTTTTAGTGATCAAAATGCCCACATCTTGCACAAGTGTGCCCTCGACTTCAATGTACATATGGGTTACTCCAGTATATGGTACATCGAGACCATTAGCCGCCGTCACTGCGAGCAAATTACCTACTTCAGCCAAATGAGGCGCATTCTCTCTCCACATTTTCTGGAACGCCTCCTCGTCCAGAGTAGTTACCATTGACCCCGTATCTACAAGGCAGTTGATCTGGCACCCACCAAATGTGGCCTGAACCACTGGACGCCCACCTATAGTATTCCGTAATAAATCTGATTCTGCACTCTGAACCACTGGCTGTGTGTCTATGTCAGCTTCGTCTCGCTGACTGAAATTAGCTTTCTTTGGGGTTTTCCCAGTTTCAAGATCCTTCCTTGAAGGACAATCTTTCACCAAATGGTCCAGACTATTACAGTTGAAGCATCTAAGCGGGTAATTTCTCTTTCCCTGCTTAGTAGTATTACTATTTCTGAAGTTACCTTGTGTCTTAGCTCCCTTGAACCCACTAGCACCTACACTAACAGACTTCAACTGGTTGGTTAGTTCCCTGATTTGATTCTGCTGCTCTTGAATCAGTTGTTGCTGCTCCTGGAGCCTAACGTCCTGTTTTTGCTGTTGGTCTAATACACTACGAAGCAATTGTGTCATCTCTGAGAGACTGTTCTGCTCACTACACTCTACCTCCCTGGTGGTAGCATGTAAACGCTTACGGTGACCCTCTCTATCAAGTGTGGCATCCCTCACTTCCCAAAATGTAACATCATCTTTGCCCTCCACTAACTTTATCATGTCCTGGTAGAGGTTATCATCTCTCAACCCATCAATAAAGTGGTCCCTGAGAAGTTTATCAGAGTTGGGCAGCGCATCATTATCAACGGATAAAATTCTGTCACGGAGTTCCATAAGGACGTGGGAGAAATCTCTCAGTGATTCCCTATCCCTTTGCTTGCGACTAAAAAGCAGAGATACGAGCCTTCCACTAGTGGCTTTCTCCCCAAACGCATCCTCAAGAAGTTTGAATATAGCCTCTGGTGACTCTCTTATTGCTGCCTCCGCAAAACGAACCTCCTTCTTAGCCGGGCCTTCTAACGATGAAATCAGGAAATCACCTGCCGACTTCCCTTGGAGTCCCTGCGACTCAACCAAAAATCTAGCCTCTCTCACCCAATCCTCTAGTTCACCTGGTTCACCAGTAAACTTAGGAAGCCTCCTTGTATTATACATAACCCGAGCCCTAGCACCTCCATTACTCTCAAGCTCTACAAACCGCCTCTGCAGGTCAGCGAACCTGTCTTCGTCACCTGGCATTGCTAACCCAACAGTCACCAAGAATATACAAAGTAACAAAATCATCAGTAACCTAAGCGTGGTTACCAACTAAGTAAATACAGTCACAGATTACGGATCCTTGAACAAAACAATTCAGTCACTAGGGATCAGTAAACAAGGCACCTGATCACTAGGATCCCTGGGAATCAATTTCACAACAGAGGATTGCACTATTCCCCTCAACTAAAGTTCTTACATCACAATGTCACAAGCCCCGCTACCAAAATATGTCACAATTAGAGGTAGCTCCACATACATATGCAAGTGTTAAATCCAATTACTCCATGAAACATGAAATGTCCCATGCAATCTCATAACACACATTATCTATAACAGTAGTGTCCATGTAAAACAATATGGTAATATACATCAGCATGAACAAGTGCCATTGTGATACACAATACACATTATCATCTACTTCAAGTGTTGTGAAATTAACGGCATGCAAGCAAAATATCCCATACTACACAGCAAAATATGTATTCATTTCTGATTAAAGTTACACAAGGTCATATGAGAATATTACACAAGGTCACATGAGGATATATTATTATGTTGATCACTCCAATATGTACTAGTATCACAGTGAAACAACCACACATTTACTGATAATTGCTTATAAAATGTTACACCATCTTGACTCACCAACCTCTGGCAACTGCTGTTAACCGCAATACTTTAAAACAATGTTTGTCTTCTCATATCTGAAAGGTCTAGCATCAACAAACATTCATTTTGCTCGGATTACTGTTCGAGTACCATAAATCCAGCCTACATTAACTAAAGACAGACCTTCACATCTCTTAACAGTGCAAGACAAAATCTATCACAAAAGAGCAAAAAATAAAATCTGGTAGGACATAGAAAACTCTGTCACTTTACACATGCATGTTACCAAAGCACTATCAACTATCAATATTGCTGATGATCATCCTACAGGTCATCTGACTGGTAAACAAAAACATGAGAGCTTTAACAAATAACCACGAAGAACCAAGGCTTTCCCACATACTATGTCAACATGTTTTTAAAGTTCAGTTCAGGGGGGCAGCTTAGGACTGGTATCATTCACAAAAAATGTTGTGGCATGTACACCTTATACAACAATACAGAAGAACAACTCATATTACTATACCTTGTGCAGCTAACTGTTCCTCACTGTGGCGCCCCCTGCCAGGTTGTTTGCACATCAATAAATTATTACAAGACCATTAAGTTTCAGCCCTTCAGTAAACATGAAATATCCCTATAATTATGTCATCAATACCAACCAACATTAGCAAAAATACAAACCACAGTCATATTGTCAATATTCATGAATTCAATATCAGTACATTAACAAAACACAGTCATATCATCACTATTCATCAACATATCAGTGAATATGCAATACATTTCCAGATGTGGACATCAAACCAAATAAAACATCCACTGAACGAGTGAAGGAAACAACAAATTGCTAGGCAGCTGCAACTGTCCTTCTGGTTATACTTGGGTTTAATAGTACTAGTCCACACAAGGACACAGGGGACCAGAAACAGTACGTAATCTCGGATGAACACCAAAGTGATGCCTCAAAGTTTAGTCAGGTATGTCTGTCTCATGGCAGTAACACAACAAGTTCAGTGATTCCACATAGGTGACCACGTTTCAGGCAGCCACACATCCCACAGGTTACCTCCAGAGTCCACACACCTGTTCTAGTCAGCGTCTCAGGTAGCCCCACATCCCACAGGTTACCTCCAGAGTCCACACACCTGTTCTAGTCAGCCACCGTTAAAAAGTTTACTTTCCTTAACCTGCACCACCCCACTCCTGGTACCAATTTCTTTGACAGTGCTCGGTTCGACACTGGGTGGTGCAAAAGAAGTCGTTTGGTTGATTGTGAAATGTTTATTCTTGATTAAGGAACAAGTAAAAGTTCTTAGTATACAAAACTGTATGATACACAAAAAATAAATATAAAACTAAACAAAAACAAAACCAAAACCAAAAACAAAACGGTGGCTGACAAGTCGGTTACACCTGCAAAATACAAAATAATAATCCTCAGATTAGTATGCCAGCCAGAATCCACTTTCCAGTCACAATAACCAATATAATAACATTATCTTATTACACATCAGTCTAGTAAAATAATACCGAAAATAAACAAATATGGATGTTTACACATACTCCTGATAATCCCTTGCTGTTATCTAAACAGTCAGTAATAATATGAACACATTACACTACAAGTCCAGTTACTACAGTTATGTCAATAGACCTGTATACTCTTATAATAATAATAATAATAATACACAGTCCCATGTTAAATAAACCATACAATACTGTTTAGTCAGTACAATATACTCCATATATTCATCTAAGAAAATATAAGAAAAATACTAAATTACTACATAATGATTTACATATACATCAATAGTTACCATGTACTCGACTATGCTGCTTTCTCACTAGGAACCACACATGGACCCAGATACCATGGAGCATCAGTTGAACCTCACTAGGCCAACCCTATGAAATAACAGTTTGATATACAAGGTCCACCACCTACAGGTTTTGGTTATGATAACAACAGTTCTTGTTGGCTCAAGCCCATACCATTTGATCCATAATACAATATAAGCATATTTCTCGAACTGGACAAACATCCATTTCAGCAATACAAATGGCATTTATAGCGTCAACAGTATAAAAAGCAATAGCGGACATATCAAGACATCAACTAGATATACCAAAAGATCTATGCCTAAGTTAGACAAAACATTCTATATGGCAAAGTCCTATCCCTCCTTCACAGGGTATTCCTCAAATAATAACAGAATAAAAGCTCTGTAAGATCGTATTAAAGCTAGTCAAATAGGATTTTTGCACACGGGCCATAGATCCTAAGGCGCAATTCTAGAATCTCTTTCAGCATGTTCAAAAAACGAACGATTACAAAAGTTCTCAATGATGACAACTTACATACTATCGGTATAGCGTTAAATGGGGCAATAATAATCAAGTTTACATATAACTTACATCCGAACAGCTGAACAGAAACCCTGTAAAGCTTCTTATCGACACCGGTCTGCGGACCCACCAAACACACGACCGCCATGTCTCGGATACCCAACTTACGTTCTCGTTACCCAGACATGTCTCATAAAACGCTAATCAGCATCAACCGGTAAGAATGCATAAATCACAATAATAATCTCGGTGGCCCTGCCACAAACAGTAGGCAGAAAATTGCAGATTTACATTGTGTTGATTTGGACCTAGTAGAATAACACCCTGCTCTGTCTGACATCGGAATCACCTTGAGACTTGGTACATCATCAACTGAAGACAGCGAGAAGGTTTACTAGGAAACTATGTTAAGAATCTGCTTTGAATAATGTATGCAAATCACCCACAAGAGATCTGGTTAATTATCATTTTTCAAATTTTGTTCAAAAGTAAATAGAACAGGGTAGGATTGACACACTTTTTACTGAGTGAATGCAAGATCATGGTACACTAGAGGCGTGAAGTTAGTTAGCTATGCCTGTCAAGATATAAAAGCTCAAAAATAAGCCATGATAACGAGATCATATGAATGCAAAATTACATAAGCAGACAGCATTCACCTGTATTTCTAAATCAAACTTTGGTGGTCCTGTCTGCTAAGTGTCGACAACCGGATGGGGTATTTGGATTATAAATGCGTATGCAGTAAAAAAAATACGGTCCCTTGCTCCTTTATACTTATTCACTTGTTTTCATGCAGCTTCAGCTTGAACATTAGTACATCCTATCTTTTCATAAAAGTACAACGAAAAGGAAAGAAAACCGTTTTGTGGGCACTTAACTTCCACTTTTAGCTCAATTTACAGTCAAATATGTATACTACCACTGGCGTAGATAGCGGGGAGGGGGATGGGGGGATGCATCCCCAGAGTTTTAGGTGGGGGAGGGGGTTGGTGTGTACAATCATCCCCATAAAGGTTTCTAGAGGGGGAAAAGCAAAACTATAGTAATTATGCAATTCACACCAGTTAATAGTAATAATATTTATAACTAACGTTGTGAGGTATAAGAAGTAACAACTGTCTCGAGTCGTCAAACATTCAAGGATCGTTAATTCGTTATTCAGTGTTTCACCATAGGTTTCCATATATTTGTATCTGCAATGGAGATACGCTCACAACATTTCATTAGAGTTTGACCGTAAATACTATATTATCGTTAAGTATAAAATTTAATGTGCAGACTAGGACCTCCATAGCTCTATAGCTATATGATAATCTATTAATTATATGAATTAATATGTTTAATTATACTACAATTTTAAATTTTTTTAAATTTACGGTATCTTCATAAACCATACATCATTCTTTTCCTTAGGTTCTCTAGTTTTTAAAAGAATAGGGAAAATAAATCATATGTCTATTTCAAGTTTTTTTTTAATTATGTTGAAGGAAAAAATCATGTCTTTAAATAGTTCCAATATAAGAGGTCAGTCTATAAATTGTGTAATGCTTATATAAGTTACTAAAGAATTCCTGAACTAACAATCATTGTTATGTATTTTAGACAATATGTAAAAAGGGAAATAATAAGAAATTTCTAAAAAGGACATATAAACCCAGAAAAACCCCTTGCGAGAATATTTAAAAATTCTTTTACACATTTAGAACTATAGAATCATAACAAAATAATATAGAATCATCACAACAGAATCGGTAAATGTGCATTTTAGCGGGTTTTGGTAAAAGGCTTATTTTACTATTTTCAATGCATTATTTCCCAATTTTGTTTATTCTATAATAAGCAGAAATGTATATTTATATAAGAATAAGGTTTTAATAAGCAGAAATGTATATTTATATAAGAATAAGGTTTACAGAGTTTGATTATCAAAATATTTTAGATATAATGAGCAAAAATGCTCAAATATAGCTTGTTTTTGTTGGCGGCGTCATCAACGTCATGCATAACGTTATGGCGGACGATAACAATTTGAGCCAAAAATTCAACTTATAAGATATTTAGTGTCTCAAACAACAAAACCTTTCATTATATAACCCTTATTTTTCTAAAATTATACATCTCTTGTATATTACGGAATATTACTTTTGTTGGTGAATGGGCACCTTTAAAATTTCAGAGAGCAAATAAGTAAGTAACAAGTCGTCCTATGATTATGGTATAGCTGATGAACCTCCTCCTCTCCTTCTCTACTGAAGTATGGATGGTGTCTCACGTATGGAAAATTCATCCATTCAAATGGATGCTTTCGAATTTGCAAAATACTTTGCCTCTATATTTTTGTTTGAATAGAGGTGATTGTGACATGAAATATGTGAGATATATAACTATTACTCATACAAGAGAGCTACTTTGAGGTTTGAAAGATGTTTAGCGTAAAATGTATGAAAACATTAATTGGAGCACAAAGTACTTTAATTCTGACTATGTTTAATTAGACCTAATCGCGGTTCAGTAGTACGTTCGTTCATAATGAACCATACGAGTTGTAGGGTATTAAGGCCTTTGCTGCAATCCCGCTGGTGGGCGTAATATGTGTAGATGGCGGTAAAAGGTATTTTGATTGAAATTTCATGTCTCTTTAAATATTTACATTTGACCATTTAAAATCATTTGCAAAAAGTATATTTAGACATATTATTATACATACTGTCAGTATTGGGAATAAGTCACAGTTGGGATGGTGGAGTTAGCCCACACATATGCGAGGACTTCCCCCCTCTTGTTTTTTAGAGTAACCTCTAAAAGTGTTGTCTCAACCTCCGATCCTCTTGTATGACCAGTTGTAAAAAAATACTCTACAATGTGTGCCTCATCGGTGATATTCAGTGTTTCATACTTACCGTGGGCTCTACAAGGTTGTATAACAGCAGCACTGGTGAACAATTTATTCAGACTTGGTATCTTATCAAAACCAAACACAAAGTAACGGTTCCACGTTGCAGGGACTTCATTTAACAAAAGCTGAAAAGTAGCAAGTACCAGTTGGGTAAAACTACATCTGCATAAACAGTAAACGCATGCGTGCTACAATAACTCAACCAACAAAAAATTACACTGGTGAACAATTTTTTCAGGCTTGGTACCTTATCAAAATCAAACACAAAGTAACGGTTCCACTTTGCAGGGACTTCATTTAACAAAAGCTGAAAAGTAGCAAGTACCAGTTGGGTAAAACTACATCTGCATAAACAGTAAACGCATGCGTGCTACAATAACTCAACCAACAAAAAATTACACTGGTGAACAATTTTTTCAGGCTTGGTACCTTATCAAAATCAAACACAAAGTAACGGTTCCACTTTGCAGGGACTTCATTTAACAAAAGCTGAAAAGTAGCAAGTACCAGTTGGGTAAAACTACATCTGCATAAACAGTAAACGCATGCGTGCTACAATAACTCAACCAACAAAAAATTACACTGGTGAACAATTTATTCAGGCTTGGTACCTTATCAAAATCAAACACAAAGTAACGGTTCCACTTTGCAGGGACTTCATTTAACAAAAGCTGAAAAGTAGCAAGTACCAGTTGGGTAAAACTACATCTGCATAAACAGTAAACGCATGCGTGCTACAATAACTCAACCAACAAAAAATTACACTGGTGAACAATTTATTCAGGCTTGGTACCTTATCAAAATCAAACACAAAGTAACGGTTCCACTTTGCAGGGACTTCATTTAACAAAAGCTGAAAAGTAGCAAGTACCAGTTGGGTAAAACTACATCTGCATAAACAGTAAACGCATGCGTGCTACAATAACTCAACCAACAAAAAATTACACTGGTGAACAATTTATTCAGGCTTGGTACCTTATCAAAATCAAACACAAAGTAACGGTTCCACAATGCAGGGACTTCAATCATCATAAGCTGAACAGTAAGAAATACCATATAAGAAAACAAGGCCTACAGGCCTAATATACATTAGATATAATGCTTCTATGCGCGACCGTTATTTTTTTCACGTACGAGTGTGACATGTATATGTACGATGCGAGCACTGAACATTTTTAACCTGAGTACATGCACCAATATCACGAACATCACTGCTGAAATACTAGTATGGGTGCACACAACACAAAAATAATTGTAGGTGGCTCCACCAGTCTTGTGTAGACCGTTTCTGAGATTTTAATGTTAGTATCCTTCTTAGCCAATTGACTGAATTCAAATTACTGTAACTCTGTGAAAATTGACCAATATGATACCATTTGAACAAACTTTAGAGAGATCGTCTCTGGGATCATTTATGTGAATTATTAATGAATTAGGCTCCATGATTTCTGAGAAGAATATTTTCAAAGTACCTCCCTGGTTTATGAGAAAACTTTCCAAGAGGGATAGACATGCCAATTTTCAGACCAATACCTTGAACCACTCCTGAGATTTTAGCAATTTTTGCCAAAAACACATGTACGGATGGACACCACGGGAAAACTATTGCAGATGGCACCACCAGTCTTGAACACAACATGTAGAACTCCAAGATCTATGGATATACACAGTTTCAATTCTTCTAATCACTCCTGAGAGAGTGGCATTATTTTATTCAACGAAACAGAAAGGTTAGTGGCGCCACCTGTCTGGCGCAGGAAAATGATTGCAGGTGGCGCTACCAGTCTTAAGTACAACATGGAAGAGTCCAAGATCTAAGGATATACACAATTTCAGGCCAATACTGCAAATCACTCCTACAAAAGGGCATTGACTTATTCAACGAATACAGAAAGGTAAGTGGCGCCACCTGTCTGGTTTACGAGAAAACGTTCCAAGATGGATGAACATGCCAAATTTCAGACCAATACCTACACCAACTGCTGAGATCTGAGCAATTTCACCAAAGGCACATGAACAGATGGACGCCATTGAAAAACGATTGCAGATGGCGGACCAGTCTTGATCACAACATGGAGGACTCCAAGATCTTAGGATATACACAATTTCAGTCCAATACTGCAAATCGTTCCTGCGAAAAGGGCATTGATTTATTTAACGAAAACAGGAAGGTAAGACGCGCCACCTATATGATTTACGAGAAAACGTTCCAAGATGGATGAACATGTCAGATTTCTGACCAATACCTTGACCCACTGATGAGATATGAGGAATTTTCACCCAGAGCACATGTACAGATGGACGCCGCAGGAAAACGATTGCAGATGGCGCCACCAGTCTTATATATAAGATGGAGGAGTCCAAGATCTATGTACATGCACTATTTCAGGCCACTACTGCAAATCACTCCTTAGAAACGAGCATTAATTTATTCTACAACAACGAAAAGGTCTGTGGCGCCACCGGTCTGGTTTACCAGAAAACGTTCCAAGATAGATGAACATGCCAAATATCAGAGAATACCTTGACCCAATCCTAAGATAAGAGCAATTTTCACCAAAAAGCACGTGTAAGGATAGACGCGACGGGAAAACGATTGCAGATGGAGCCACCAGTCTTGGATTTACACAATTTGAGGCCAAAACTGCGAATCACCCATGAGAAAAGAGCATTTATTTATTTTACTAAAAAAAGGAAGTGGCACCATCTGTCCGGATTACAAGAAAACTTTTCAAGATGGATGAACATGCCAAATTTCAGAAATTTCAAATTTCAAGGTCCCTACTTGAAATAATTTTGAAATAAACGGATTCGCATTGACTTGTTTAAAAATTACAATGAATTTACCATGAAAACAACCCAAACTGTTATAGTAGTCAGACTGCAGCATATAGTCATCTTCATATCCTGGCACTGTGCCAAAGCTATTCATAGAGCTCACACTACGCTCCCGAGGCAGCGGAAATCTTGCGCTTCTAAAGAAGCGACTCATTTTTCCGCTGCCTGGTTTGACCGTTTATGATACATTAATACACCAGGTGTTTGGTAGATGTCTTCTTGCCTAACAAATGCCAGTTAACAAACAGTCGACAGGCATCATAATTCATTGCTCCGCCCATAGCTGCGCTGCAAGTGCGCTTCAAGTGCACTCAAGTAGTTACTCTTAGTAAACAAGTGGCCCATGGGCCATGACGCTCAGCTGAATTCAAGGAGCCTTGAACAATGGACAAAAAAACTCCTAGAGTCAAAATCATGTATTTTGCTGATAGCCCTTAGATATAGGTTACAATGTCCTTAATCTACATGCAGCTGTTACCATTTATGCCCTCATGACTAATTTAGTGTGAAAAATAGGTTCTTTAACACAACTTGTAGAAAATTGGTCAGAGTGAAACCCATATCAGGTTTCCAAGGAGATTTTAAGGGACCTTTCTGAAAGTCATGTATGAGGATTATAGGCCAAATGGATACAAAATGAGCCCCACCTGACTCACTTGATGCTCATGTTTTCTCCCCTTATTTACAAAATATAGTTAACCATGACCTAATTTCAATTCCCCAAGGATATTTTTCATGGAACTCTAAGGATATCAGTTAGAAGATTCTAGGTCCAACACTCATGATTTGTGCCCTGTTAATGGACAACTGCTTCATTTGAAGTTCTCAAAAATAGACATAAAATTGTGTAAAAAAAGTCGAAACTAGAATGGCTCTGTTTTTGCAGTGCAAAACAGATATATGTCTCCCCCCTATGGTTCATCCCAAAACATAAGGGGTAAAATATGCAATATCTCAAAACAATGAATCTAGATCTCAGCAGATTAGACTTTGAAGGTCATGGTCACTGATTTTCGAACTCATTTTGGCAGAAAAACTGGTGTGTCAAATTTGAAGAAAAATCTTCAGTACTTACAAAGTTATTGGGGTCACAATAAGCCTAGAATTGCATATGTTTTGACCTTTAAGATCAAGGTTCAAGGTCACAGGATTTCTATCACGTCCAAGATTTTGGTAGGAACAATGTGTGTTTCAAATTTTGGAGGAAAATATGCAGCCCTTCAAGAGTTATCTTATCCACAAGACAATAACTATAATTCCACTGATTTGACCTTGAAGATCCTGGTCAAGGTCACCAGGTTTCAAACTCTTCTGAGAGCTTGGTAGTAACGATTGTTGTACCAAATTTTATGACAAAATTGGAAATACTACAAAAGTTATGGGGTTCATAAAAATGTTACATTTCAGGAATTTTTACATTGAAGAGAAAGGTCAAGGCCACAAGGTTTTGAACTTGTCCGAGAAAATGGTAGGAACAATTGGTGTACCAAACTTGAGGACAAAATGTGGAATACTTCAAAAGTTATGGGGTTCACAAAAATTTCATATTTCTGCAGATTTGATCTTGAAGATGAAGGTCAAGGTCAGTTTTTTTAACTTGTCCTTGATGTTAGTAGGAACAATTGCTGTGCCAAATTTGAGGACAAAATGTTTAATACTTCAAAAGTTATGGGGTTAAAAAAAATTACATTTTGGCATATTTGACTTTGAAGATCGATGGTCAATGTCACCAGTTTTCAAACTTTTCCAAGAACTTGGCAGGAACAATGTGTGTACCTAATTTGAGGGGAAAATGTGGAACATATCAAAAGTTATGGGGTTCACAAAAATTTCACATTTCAGCAGCAGATTATACCTTGAATATGAAGGCCAAGGTCACTGGTTTTCAAACTCCTCCGTATGAACAATTGAGTGTATCAAATTTTGGCGGAAAATATGCAGACCTTAAAAAGTTAACGCGTTTACAAGATATCCTACAGATGAGGACGACGATGACAGAAGATGGAACTGAAAACAACATGCCTCTGGGGGGGGGGGGGGGGGTGCCTCCAGTCTATAGGAACTGATGAAGCACTCCATGACCAAAAAGCATTCAAAGAATCATAGCAATCAATGTATAAGTTATTCAAGAAGCTGTTGAATCTTATCTTTAATTATTCTGGGGGTACTTAGGAGCCCCATTGCTCAGATGATATGGGTAACAGAGACCTAATTTCAGGTTTCCATGAAGACTTGTCATTGACCTCCCTAGTTGTCAAGTAAGAAGATTCTAGGTCAAACAGTGACAATTTGTGCCTTATTAACAGATGACTGCTTCATTTGAAGGTCTCAAAAATAGAAAAGAAAATGCGTGAAAATTCGAAAAAATACAGGTGGGGCCACTAGTCTACAGGAACTGATGAAGCACTCCATGATAAAAAAAGCAGGCAAAGAATCATAGCAATTAATGAATTAGATATTCAAACACAGAAGCTTTTGTATCACATTTTTCATTTTTCTAGGGGTACTTACAAGCCCAATAACTCGGAGGATATGGGTAACAGAGACCTAATTTCAGATATCGATGAAGACTTTTCATTGACCACTATAGATGATAAGTTAGAAGATTCTTGGTCAAACAGTGATGATTTGTCCCCTGTTAAAAGATGATGCTTTATTTGAATGGTCTCAAAAATAGAACAAAAATGCTTGAAAATTCGAAAAAAAAAAAAATACAGGCGGTGCCACCAGTCTGCAGGACACTGAAGAAACGGTCCATGATCAGTATGCATGCAAAATATCATGGTGATCAATGCATTAGTCATTCAGATACTGGAGCGTTTGTATCAAATTTTAAATATTCTGAGGGATACTTGTAAGCCCCATAGCTCCGAAAATATGGGTAACAGAGACCTCATTTCACATTTCAACAGAGACTTTTCATGGACTTTCCTTGATGTCAAGTAATAAGATTCCAGGTCCAGCGGTTACGATATGTGCCCTGTGAACGGACAAAGAGTGATCGCTATAGCTCAGATGACTTTCAGTCAGCTGAGCTAAAAATATAAAAATACAGGTGGCACCACCAGTCTGCAGGAGGTGATGAAACATTCCATGATCAGTATCCATGCAAAAAATCATGGTGATCAGTGCAATAGTTGTTCAGTTACTTGAGCTTTCCATTATTCTGAGGGGTACTTCGGAGCTCCATAGCTCAGAGGTTATGGGTAACAAAGGCCTTATTTCAGGTTTCCAAGGAGACTTTTCATGGGCCTCTCTGCATGTAAAGAGAGAAATTCTAGGTCAAGTCGTTACGATTTGTGCCCTGTAAACAGATGACCGCATCTTAAGAGGTCTCAAGAAAAAGATAAAAAAATCGTAAAAAATCGAAAAAATACAGGTGGCGCCACCAGTCTGCAGAAAATGATGAAACACTCCATGATCAATATCCATGCAAAAAAATCATGCTGATCAATGCATTAGTTGTTCAGATACTTCGGCTTTTGTATCAAATTTTCCATTATTCTGGGGGGGGGGTACTTCGGAGCCCCATAGCTCAAAGAATATGTGTAAGAGAGACCTAATTTCAGGTTTTCAAGGAGATTTTTTTATGGTCCTCCGTGGATGCAAAGTGAGAAGATTCCAGGTCTAGTGGTTACGATTTGTGCTCTGTTAACGGACGGACGGCCGGACGGACGACGGACAAAGAGTAACCGCTATAGCTCAGATGAATTTCAGTCAGCTGAGCTAAAAATAGTCGAATTCCTCCCTTCTCTACGGTGGCTCGTATAGGACACCAAGAATTTTTTTTTTATCTCGTTCAAACGGGAGAGTATCTCGTACCCACGCGATAATGAACTCGTTCCCACGCGAAAGTATCTCGTGTCGGTTTGAGTTATGTCACAAGGGAGAAGCTTACAACAAAAGGTGTCAGCTATGCCATTTCTTTGTGACTTTGGGCGGGGAGGGGGGGGGAGCGGGAGAGAAAGGGAGACATGCCTCCCCCCATTTCTTTTTAAGAAGACCTTTCCACGGGAAATTTGCTCATCCTTATCCCTCAAATCTTAATTCCACGATAAAACTTAAGTTATGTATTTCATATTATTTAAATTTATTATGACACCCGAACTAACACCACACCCCCCTCCCCCCTCCCCGCTCACATTGTCTGAACAAACAAGGCCCATGAGTGTTGTATGAGTCCCGGTTGCATCATTTCAGGTCTCAGCATATTAAACCCGCTCAAATAAGCCCGCATAGTCTTAATCCAGTGTATAGAAACATGCCTTAAGGATTTAAGATGCAGGTTTAGCTGTATTGTCTATCTACATTTATCTCGTTTCCACGCGTTAATTATCTCGTTCACACGCGTTAATTATAGTGTGGCCACGCGTTAGTATCGCGTGGGAACGAGATAATTGTCGCGTGGCCACGAGATACTAACGCGTGGGAACGAGATAATTATCGCGTGGCCACGAGATTCCAATGCGTTGGAACGAGATAAAAATATTTTGTTGCATGTCCTATACGAGCCACCGTACTTCTCGTATCATGAACCGATTCGATTATGACATTACAACTATATGTTAGCGAAACCATGTATCCGTTTGCCAGCAAGGCGTGCACGGAGCCAATGTTGTTCACGTACATTTCTTATGAATTACAGCTCACAGGTCGGACATCCTATATTTACATGGTCCAGTGCAAAGCACATGTCGGGCCATTTTCTCTGAGCTTGTGCCACAGACTGTGGCCTATCCAAACGGTTGCTGGGGCGAGGAGCTGTCACTCAAAACAAATGTAACAATAAATGCTCCGTGTATTCCTCGCTTGGCTGGTAAACCTCTTGCTGGCAACACGGCCTGGTAATTATGTAGATTCCTTGTCGCATCAGTTGTGTGTCGCATATCGGGTATTGTTTACACGCAGTCAAGAGGACCACAAATATTTATGGATTAAGTTTGTGGTCTAGCTCATACACAATGGCCTCTTCAACCCCTAAAAAAATTGCCAACAGCATTAATATTTGCTATTTATTAATCATGTGACCATATCAGCCAACCATAGAGGTCGTGTCTTCCAGCACAGGGTCTCATCTGACAGGATATGACGTCAAAACAGACAGCGCTTACGATATAGGTAGCAGGCCTATAGGTAAAGCGCTGTGTAAAGAGCGTAAGCTGACACAAGCTTGGCCAGTTGCTAACATCCAGACACTGACAATGGTAAAACCCAGTGCTGCCATCCCTTCAAAATAGTGGTTCCTACTTGAAATAACTTTGAAATAAATTTTCCAAAAAAAAAAACAAATGCTTTTCATAAAAAAAAATTAAGAATATATGAAAAATTATTACAGATGCATACTGAATGCAAAATCATTATACAGAAACATCTCACTGATGGCAAAATATTGAATTAAGTTGAATATCGATACCATGTTCAGCAGTCTTTTTATAACGACGGAGTTGCATACCTGTGGCTGTTGACACTTTCTGGTATAATGACTAATTTCAATCATAATTCTAAATTTGTAAAAGCTTTTAAAAAACATTTTTGTCAATATTGAACATAGATAAGCTGAAATCTAAATGTCTAATGATGTAATAGATGCTGATAAACTGGTGCCAGGCTAGATGTAACTGCTTCACATAGCTAACATATATGGTAAAATGACTCGATTCAATCTCTATAATTCAGCCAAATTATTATAAGAATTATTATGGGGATTATTCTTGTAAAATATTAAACAAATTGGCCTCAGTGGCATCAGTCGAAAAACGTTTTGCAGGTTTATAACTCATTTAGGAAAATACAGCAAAATGGCTAAGTTCAGCTTCCCATATCTCAGCCAAAAAGCTTGCACTTAACCAAAATCATTTGAACAAACCTGAATTATCAACATCTAAGGATAATTAATGTGTGAGATTGAAGAATTTGGCTCAGTGTATTTTGAGAAGGAGATCTTTGTAGCCAGAAAGCACAAGCCTAGGATCATTTCCGTGCGATATTAAACATTTGGCCATAAGGTTTCAGAGAAGAAGTTTTTTGTAGCCCTCAGAATGATACGGGCACTGATAACCCCCGTACAAAAAAAGGCCAATGAAGGTGGCGCCACCAACACCTCAATTTCAGATATGACTCGTGTGACAAACATTGGCATAAAATTTGGTGATGACAGCTCCAGCCGTTTCAGAGATCGTAATTATAGTATGCTTTTTTGGATAGATGACTAAGTTCAACTTCCTGTTACTCGGCGAAAAATCACCGAACTTAAACCATTCGAACAAACTTAAGAGAGATTGTTCCAGGAATTATTTCTGTGAAATATTGGACAATTTGGCTGAGCAGTTTCACAGAAGAAGATTTCTAAAGGGTTTTCAGCTTTTTTTTAAAATACTGATCAGTCGGCACATGTTAATTCATTATATTGATGTCACTTTACTTGACCATTGTGTATTATAAATTATGTATAATCTTTTGTGCTAAACAATGATGTAATATAGCAAGGATCTCTAAATGTTATTCTTGTAATTCCGGTATTTCTTGTTAAGTACGCCTAGTATAGAAGAGTATGCGTTAATTCCCGTTCGTGTGTGTGTTTGTTCACAACATACATTTCATTAAATATTCAGAGCACTTCGGGAATGAGCCATGGATGATTCTAATTGATTTTTAGTGAGGGTCCGCATCATGATCCGTGTCCAGGAAGAACTTCCGGGAATATTCACAAACTTACAGTCACCTATACACGAATGCACGAAGAAATATGGGCTTAATATGTGAATACACACACGGGTTGGGGAACTTCCGCACGAATGAAAATGGCAGTATGAACCTAAAAGAGAATGCAAACACGTTTTGGCGAGTAATCCACATAAAGATCGCATCATGATGGAGGCCAGCATTCCTTGGAATGAATATTTCTAGTTAATCCTACTTTTTTTGCAGAGAAATACGAACTACTCGTACAATATGAAATGGGCCAGTATACCCAGTAGCATCTAAATGGTTATTATTTATGTGACGACTTTAACCGCCATATAGGCAGCAATTTTTTTTTTATTTACAAGTTTATTTGATATACAGCCTATTAACAAGAAATATGAAACATTATAGTCAGAGGCCTCCTGATTGCTAGCAGTTCCTGCTATGTATGGCACTTTGACCCACTTCCAGCATACAAAGTTTTTTGATGAATCAATACTTGGTTGTATACAAACTGGGTGCACACAACATGACGGTTTTTTTTATAAACAACTTAACTGAAAGAGGCTAAAATTGTTTTTCTCCGTAAAAAACAGGATATGTAGCTGGCGCCACAAAAATGCATTTTCAAATGAGTCACGTTACCAAAATTTGCACGAAATTTGGTGATGCCTGCTCCAGTCGATTCTGAGATTTTATGTTAGTATGCTTAACTGGCCAAATTACCAAGTTCAAATTCCTGTAAATCCGCCCAAATTCATCAAACTCAAACCATATGTACGTACTATTTAGATTATCTCTGGGATCATTTCTGTGAAATATTGAAACTTTTTGGCTGGATTATTTCATAGACGAAAATTTTCTGTGTGTTTTTTTTTTTTTTTTTTAGCTTTTCTCGGTGAAATGTAAGTTAATGCAGTTGGCGCCACAAAACTCTCAATCCCACAACATTTGATTAGCGACAGATTTTTCATAAATTTTAGGGATGTAGCTCCTGCTATTCATGAGAAATTATGGATTAATGAACTCATGATCGATGACCCTCGTGCAGAAAAGGTTAATGCAAGTGGCGCCACCAATACTTCACATTCATATACGAGTCATCTGAAAAACATTTGTATAAAATGTGGTGAAGATAGCTCCTGTCGTTTCTGTAATTGTAATTTTAGTATCCTATTTTTGTCCCAATGACTAAGTTCAGCTTCCTGTTACTAAGCCAAAGTTCACCAACGATTCGTACAAACTTGAAAGAGATTGTTTCAGAGATTATTCCTGTGAAATATTGAACAATGTGGCTGGACGGTATCTGAGAATATTTTTTTTCGCTTTTCCCCTTATAAAATCTAAATAAATATAGCAGATTGTAAAATAGTTTTTTAAGATTACTAATTTTTTAAATAAAATATGGTGATGATAGGTCCTGCCGATTTCGAGGAAAATATGTGTTAACGTACAGACGACGGCCGGCGCCACACCATCGCGTAAGCTCACAGGTTCGTTAAAAAAAGGTGCCCTTACCTTAACGGCTCTGAACCCCCCCCCCCCCAAACACACACTTCCTTGTTGAAGACAGATGAAACTGGCCTATATGATTACTATGGCCATTTTAGGGATTTGGTGGCCATCCTTGGGACCATCATGAATATAACAACCTATACAAGGAGTCCGATTTTCTTCGATTTTAGTATGTTATTTTTGGTGTTCAACTGTACGAAAACGGTTAAAAGACATTTTGAATCCTTTTTTTTGGGGGGGGGGGGGTGTAACTGTTTGACTCGACTATTATGCATTTCTTAGTTTATGGCCCATGGAGCCACCTATATATTGATAGTGTTTTTTTACAAATGTTCGGTTATACGTGGATATAGAAAACATTATTGCGACATTTCCCATCTGGTATTGAAAATGACTTTGTTTGAAAATAATCATATGATCTTTTACTTTCCTAAACAATGCACATGGCGCCAGAAACAGGCAATCTCACAAAAACTGACATGCGACATGTTTTTTTTTTGTTTTTTTTTAATTTATTTATTTATTTTTTTTTTTTTTGCTTCTGCCGTTTAGAGATAGCATGGGTTAATGTACGGAAAACAGGAGAGTGGAGACCCTGTAAAGAATGGGTCAATCCACTAAATTTCAAATACAAGTCATATAACCCATATCTGCATAAAATTTGGCGATGATAGCTCCAGCCGTTTCCGAAACTGTAATATTAGTATGCTTATTCGGCCAAATGACGAAAAAAAATTTTTTTAAGGTTTTCTGGCCTCTCCATGTATATTGCAGAACGATGCAGATAGCACCACATAGGCTCAATCAGATGTGTGACACGTGACTGATTTTATAAATAATATTTAGTAATGCTAGCTCCTGCGATTTAAGGGAGTATAGGATAAAGTACGGACGTCTGACACCGGACGACGCCGCAACATGGCATTTATTATAAGGTCTTAGGTAAGATAAAATCTCGAAAATGTATGACTGTCACTGAGAGTATCATTAACAAAGGAATAATTCATTCCACAAATAGAATCATTATAGTTTGGCTTTGACAGAATGATTATATAATCATTTATATTTAATGCTCTGTGCGAATCTAGATAGAAGAGTCCAAGATCTATGGATATGCACAATTTTAAGCCAATACGTTAAACCACTCCTAAGAAACGGGCATTAATTTAACCTAGAAAATCGGGAAGGTAGGTGGCTCGTCCTGTCTGGTTTACGAGGAAACTTACCAAGATGGATGGACATGCCAAATTACGGATCGACACCACAAAAAAAAAAGATTGCAGATGGCGCCACCAGTCTTGTTTACAAGATTGAGATGTCACGGTCAAGGATTTATGGACATGCACGATTCCAACCCAATACATTAAACAATCACTAAGACGAACAGATGGCAAATGCAAGGATTGACGCTACGCAAAAAATTCTTTTAAGTTGGCACCACCAGTCTCGAAAACGAGGGGGAGAGATCCAAGATCTATGGACATGATAAATTTCAGCTCAATACGCTGAACCAATCCTGAGATATGGGCTGATATCTCAAAGACACCCAGATTAACACTGCACAGAAAGGATTGCAGGCGGCGCCACCTGTCTTCGTTACACACAACTATATAGGCGAAGGAACAACTGATCCGAAAAGATCAGTCCAAGGGTCTCAGAGGAATTCTCCGGAAATAAACGCAGCGGAACACATTATCCATAAAACTCTGTTTTGGCGGATCCAATATCTAACACAATATATGAAATGTTATATATGATCACTTAGTATGATTTGGAAGAGGATGCAGGCAAATGCTGTTTTTGTGTGGTTATATAAGCTGTATAATGAGCTGATGGTGTTTAATTGTAAAGTTAAACAAGCCTTACCTGTAAGGTGAAGTTTGACTGGAATTCTACTTAGGTACCATGGTTGGCTAGAGATTATGCGAGAGGGCGCTGTCCTATCCCACAAAGTCATTATTTAACGCCGTACTGGCCATGTTCCACATTAATGGGTGGGTTACCAAGGGTGGGCGCATAATCTCTAGCCAACCATGGTACCTAAGTAGAATTCCAGTCAAACTTCACCTTACAGGTAAGGCTTGTTTAACTTTACAATTCTACTACGCTACCATTGGTTGGCGAGATTATACGAGACTTTAACGGGAACATGGCTAGGGAGGCCAATTCAGAGTGGCATCATGTGTGAGGATATGAATGGAGAGGTCAAGTTCAAGATCAAGACAAATCTGTAGATATATATACAAGATTTATTTCTACTCTACATGAACACATATAGCTTGTGTATGTATGTGTATACACAAAACAATGATGTAAAACTCCCTTCATCATCTATGATATCTTTGAGAATGTAGAACACATTAAAATTAAATAAAAACAGGCCGACTAACAGGCCAATTACTGGTAGCTAATGTACTAGGTTAACACTCTTCTTAACTGCACTGATAGTTTAAAGATTAAGTACTGCATTGGCATAGCTATTATCATTCTCTAAAATTGGTTTCTGATAAAATTTTGCAAAAGTGGATTCTCTTGACCAGCCTGCTGTGTGAAGGATAGTGTCCATTGGAACTCTATGTAGTGCTGCTTTGCTGGAGGAAGCAGACCTTGTGCTGTGGGGTTTAAATATAGAAACATCAATGCCTGCTTTGATCATTACAATTTTTATCCAGCGACTGAGAGTGTCTTTTGTAACAGGCTTATGTGGTGTCACTACACTAAGAAACATCTTTGTACAGTCACTGTTTTTCCTGAAGGCTTCTGTCTTAGCAATGTACTCATCTAAACATTTTAAAACACACAAATCATGATCTATTTGGTATTCCTTCAAGACAATCACTGGTTGAGGCCTATTTACTCTAGACTGCTTCACTAAGGACGGTAACACAAATGTGACTGACCCAGCTTGACGTGTCATGTTTGCTAAATCTAACATGTGTATAGATTGTCCACGTTGTCCACTTATCAAAGCAATTAACATCACCAGTTTGCAACTAAGATCTTTCAAAGTCAGAGTATTATTTGGCCTCAGTGATTTTAAGTATGACAGTACTGGTTCCACATCCCACACATGTTTATATCTTGGTAAAGATGGTCTTGTTTGAAAAACTGCTTTCATAAACCGTTTGACTAAAGGGTCATTTCCTACTGAAATAGACTTGTGTATCTCTACAAAACTTGACAGGGCAGATCTTGCTGTATTAATAGCACTATATTTCAGGCCAGAATCAAAAAGTGTGGTGAGAAAATCAACAATTTGTCCTATAGATGGATACAATGGATCAAACCTCCTGGTATTGGCAAAGGTAATCCATTTTTGGATGTATATTCTATATTGCTTTTTTGTGTTTTTTCTCCATGACAACATAATGATCTCTCTTGCTCGCGAAGATAAGCCTTTTTCTTGCAAGGCTTTCCTGACAATCGTGAGGCCATCAGGCGCATTTTCCTCCACAATGGGTGTATTTTGTCTGGAGCATGAGGCATTCTCAGCAGGGATGGGCTCTGTGGTAGTAGAACTGGGGGTGCAATCAGTAGATGCAGAAGAAATGGGAACCAGCTTTTCGTGGTCCACAGTGGTGCCACCAGGATAACCTCTGCTTGGTCTCTTTCTATCTTTTGCAGTATTCTTGTCAGCATGCTAAAAGGAGGAAAACAGTAAGTTAAGGCATAATCATTCCATGGGTGGACCATACTGTCTATGCCTATGGCAAAAGGGTCAGCTTTCCATGCAAAATAAGTTTCCACTTTGTTATTAAGGCGTGAAGCAAACAGTCGACTTGGGGCTGCCCGAAATGACCCACAATTTTTGAAAACACATCTTGTCCAAGTTCCCATTCTGTGTTGTCTGAAAAGACGCGCGATTCTCGATCCGCCTCTAAATTCTGCACACCTGGTAGATGCGAGGCAGATAACCAAATGGAATTCTTAATGCAGAATTCCCATATTTCACACGCCACTGAATTACAGATTCTTCAAATCACGTGGAAAAACGGCAAAATTAGCGACTTCAGAACGGCATGTGCTAATGATCCGAGGATAAACAACGCAATGACTTGTGGGATAGGACAGCGCCCTCTCGTATAATCTCGCCAACCAATGGTAGCGTAGTAGAACTCAAGTTATGTAGGATTTTGATAAGATGCTTGGATACAGGGAAGAGGATTGATGTCATTCATATTATTTACAGTTGGAAATGGTGTGCTATTGTCATGTAGGTTTTGACTTGGCCATAAAACTTTATCTACATTGCAGTATGATTATTTGAAAAAAAAACTGTCCATTATAAGTCATGTATATTATGTTTTTTTTTTACAAATTAGTTAACTCTTGTTTAATAATTACAGGTTGTCCCTACCCAAGAGTAGCAATAGCACAAATGATTGAAGTTAAAATATTTATTAAAAATTAATAACAAATATTGAGTCAAATATAACTTAAATTAAAAATGATAACAGTATCATCTGAAAAGATTGTTTAAATAATATATTCAAAATAAATGATTATTAAAGTATATTAAAGAATATATTCTTGAATGCATTCATGAATACATTTTGAAAGTATTTGTAATCAAATACTTTCATTTTTACCTGTTTTCCTATTCTTATGCATGAAATTATAGAGTAAATATTCATATTCACATTCAAATACATTTGCCTGGTATTTATTATGTTTCAGCTGAACGAAATTCTTGAGAATCCAGAATATACAAATTTCACAATTTTAAATAATGATCATAAGTAGCTGGTTTAATGGCTTTAATTTATATTTAAAAAATAAAACTATTATAATTACTTTGGACAACTTTCACATCAATCTACGCACTAGGCATAGCAAGAGTCTTATGACAATTATTAACATTACAGAAATCATAATGAGAACTTGTCTAAGGTCTGTTTTTTATCATTTTTTCAAATATTTTGTTTTAAAAAATTATCAGAAAAAAAATTAAAAGTAATCTCAGCTATGAAACCATTAAATGTGTAAAAAATAATCCAAGGATATGAACACCCTATAAATTAATTAAACAAAGAGAAAACTAGAGATGGGCAAGTTTAATTTTATTAACTAAAATAAAGGAACCAGTAATATAAATTTTGATTATTTACATAGTCCTGTGAAAGCTGATACAGCCATAAGTCTTAATTTCATTAGTGAAACATATTGACATCTTTAATCAGTACTTGTCAGAGTAAAATTTTAAAACTATTGACATTTTATTTTTTTTATTTTAAATTTTGAAATAAATATAAATTAACAAGCTAAACACTTGTAAAAGACCTGGAAATTTTAGATTAATATTACCAACTGCATATTTGTCTATCAATAATTTCCTTGATTTTTTTCAAATTGCATTATGTTTAGGCCCATAACTTTAAACAGTTATGCAACACTGACAATTTCTAGCCATGTGCATTGAAAGTGTATAGAAGAACATGTATATTTTATATGGTCTAAGTCAGATCAGTGGTTTTCATGTTAGGCGGTCTTGAAATGTAACAATGGGTTTTTTATCGAAAATTTTAAGTTTTTTCTTAATATCTCGAAGAAATGCAGTCCTAGTGACCAAACTTTTGGTTTTGTAGGGGATTTGGGGGACTTCTAACTGTATGCCAAATTATGGGAGCTGAGAGCTGGCCTAGGAAGCTTGGGAGCTGAGCTCCAGCAAACTGCATAAAACTAGCTTGATCCAAACAATACTTTACATGGTGCTTGAAAACTTAAATAAAATCTACAGTTTTTGATCAACTGGTTTCAAATTTAAGATCTTAACAGATGAAATGCTAATAAAAATATGCTGTGAAAATTGAATCCACAGCAGTTATAGGAAAAAAATGTGCCATGGTCAAATCTGGGCAAAATTTAAGGTAATGATTTCATATTTATGCTAATAACTTATAAAATTTGAAAATTCAGATTTAATTTTGGGTATACAATTGAATCTTGACTAAATATAGTAACGTACCTGAAAAAAAGTCTCTAGCTTCAGCGATTCTCAAGTTAAGGGAGTAAATATATTTCCTGAATTTTTTACAAAGTGCTTTATGTCCGGCTTACGGCTTACAAGCATATTGTCACTTACCAAACTGAACCAAATTTAAAATGTCTTTTGATACTTTTCTAACAAAAGTCACCACGTGTGAAAATGGTTCCATTAAAATTCGGCAAACTGGTAAATCTTCCTGATTTTTTTTTTTTTTATTTCTGATCACATACATTTTGATGGCATTTCCTCAATGGGTAATGTTATTTACACCATAGTCGTGCGCAGTGCAGGGCGACATATCTTCATATTTACTGAAGCCTTGTAAACCCAAATACTTTGTATTTAAAGGAAACATAACATTCATGTACAACGCATGTAAAGTTTCCATTCACATTCACAAATGCAATCCTAGAAACAGGTGTATGTTGATAAATCGCGAAGTGATTGTCAAACAACTACACAGACCCAGGGTCTGGTACATCGGTTAATTTATTACGCTATATATGTCTTTATATAACTTCAGGTTAGGATGATACAGAGTATAATTTGATGTAGTTCATTCTAAGACGTAATATCTTATATCTTTTGTTACAGGTGCCCATTCACCTACCTTTGGAGGAATAAAAAATTGTGATTTCTGGCTTCCTCTGTTGATCTAAGGGTAATTTTTGTTGTGAATAGTTCTTATAAGGCCTTTGTGAACTTGTTTATCAACAACATGATTGGAAACACAGCAATGTTGACAAACAGGAAAAACATTGTGGTAGGTTGCATAAATGTGGAAGTAGAAAGGTCACTTGTTGAAAAACACTATTTGCAAAGCACTGGCTTTTTTGACAAGCTGCCAGATGCCCTTGTTGAATTTGTTTAGATTATGTTGACAGGCCCAAACATATACACGTTGATATAAACAAAACAAGCAGCCTGTGTGCGGGGATATTCACGTTAATGACCTTATTTACAAAAGCTCCAAGGGATTACCTTAAGTTTATAAAGGTCAGATAGGCAACTGGGCCCCTTTAACACCAACGATGGTCCAACGGGTATTACATAGGACATAACGGCTATGAAAGAACAAAATAACGAGCCATCTTAAAGTGCTACCACTAGCGGGTTCACAGCAACCCTGCATAATTCACTACCCTGATCTCTCACATTCTATTTAGTTCTCACATCATTAGAATGAGCTGAACATAAGGATTCAAACAACAGATCACAAAATACACCACATTAACAGTTACAGATCTTAATGTCTGGGACTCAACAGCAATTGCTGATCTATGAATGCTCGTGCTAAAAAATACATACATCATGTGAAGCCAAACCACCCAGAGTTATTTCCAAAATGCCGCTGCGCCAAGCACTGACAAAGGTCGGTCTGCTATCTTCACAGACAAGTTTATTAATCCTGAATCACAGCACATTGGTTAGATACCTTATTCTACTTGATCAGTTGGGTTTACCACTCTATACTGTATACTGTCAATTAAAATACGAAATACACCTCACCAGAAATATGACCTTCACAAAAATATGCATTCTTTAGAGATATAAACCTATGGATCAGATATATGCCAGGTGTAGGAACTACTTTCTGATGCTGCCATTTTAAGAGATGTACAACGTAACGCAGTACTCACACTACCTTAAATCCAGTCCTATTTTACAGCATTTTTAAACAGTGTTATAGTTACACACTTAATATACATAAAACTTCCCACAGTACAATCAAAACGAGATATCAGTCTGAAACAACTTTCACAGAATAGTAATTTACATGATAACACTACATGGCAAATTCTCCTAATGGAAATTTTAACTAGGTAAATGTCACACCACCTTCTGAAAATGCTTTTTTCTACAACAAATGTATCAGATGACACCTTGTATCAATCCATCAACAGATCTATAATTGACATGTATTAATTCCAATTAGAACAAAGTGGTATTAGAATAAATACCATTTTGATAGTAAATTTTGAAGAGCCAGGCGATATGAGAGAAAACACCCGGCAAAAATACAACTGTTATTACAAAAAAAACATAGAGATGAACAGTATTTTAAGATGAACAGCATAAGTTACAGAAATACTGCACTTGAACAGAAAGTTATATGATTTAATATATGAACTGCATGGACGATGGCACAAGATGCGGTAAGTTACTTTGACACAAATAACTATGATAATATATACAAGGAAACCACATTTAATGTGTTTTCTGTACAGATAAGTGTTATAAGGTAATTATAACAATCAGATCTACACTGGAACATGATGTGAACTCTCTTCAAATTCCCTTTATGGAAAAGATCTTTACCCATCTTTTTTTCACTCAGATACTTTAAGAAATGTAGTCTTCAATGTTACATATCTTGATTTATTTTTATTGACAGAATATCATTCTCACTTGGTAGACCTTGTGTGTTTTGCATCAAGTTACTTCATATGTTGCTGAAATTTGAAAATTATTAAGGTGAAAAATATGCAATATCCACAAGGTAATACTTGCATCAGAGCTGTCAGTGCACCCAACACAGTCTGTGTTTTAATAGTGGAAACAATAAATCTATTTATGCAATCACATAGGCCAGCATGTGGCCTTGATGGCACCACCACTTTATATGTCTCAAATAAACAAGCCCTTAACTTCTTTCAGTTTCTAATCATATTTCTTGCAACATTATCAAAGACCCTTTCTGATATATTTTGTCAACCTAATCTCAGTTCCTTTATTTTAAAGTAGTGAGATCTGCTGGCAGAATATGTAGCAGAAAACTTGCTGTTCCTGACAAATAAAAAGATTCTTAAAAGTCCATGATTTTCTTGATGGTTTCAAAGCATCTCCATTTGTCGGGCATATAGAATGGCTCGAATATATGGGGGAAGGGGGTATCATAGCCACACACTCGCTGAATAGGTGCCTCCAGGTTTAGGAAACACTGCTCCTACAAACAAACCATAGCACAGTTTAAATTTCATGTTATAAATGATTTAAAACTAGATAAAGCTGTATTTGCATTCAAATACATGAAGCCCCGCACATTATTTCAGGAAATCATATCAACATATCATACTGCAATACTAATATATAAGAACTCCAGACCTGGTGCTGAAGTGAGGACAGAAGTTGTTAAGGGAGAAAGAGTATATGATATACATGAGATGTAATAGAATAAATATCTACTGGAAGCTGCAAAATGTGGCATGGTGATAGCTGTAGTAGGTGAATATGACACCAGACAGAGCAGAAAGACTGTTGGCAGTATAGATATGGTCTAACAGGGTTCCAGTTTTTGTTGTTGGAGAACTGATCTGTTGTGTGTAACCAAGCTGCTGTAGTGTTAGAAACTGGATATCTGAATGCTGTGGTAAATGCTGGTTAAAGTCATCAGCAATAACAGTGTGTACACTGTGTGGTAAAACAGATATAATCTCTGAGATGGCTCTGTTGCATTCAGATTTTGTCATCTTTGGTGATGCATATATAACACAGACGAAAACTCTTGGACCGTCAATTGCAATGCATACAGCATTCAATGGCGTTGAAGTGGGATCAATTCTTGTAAATTTATCATTGTCTTTTACTTAAATTGCAGTACCTCCTCTTGAATGAATGGCAGTCACTGGTTTGTGAAATCCTGTGAACATAAACTTTTCAAGTATTGTTTTACCAGTGAAGAAAGTTTCCTGGAGACCTATTACATGTGCATTCACCTAATTTCAGAAAAAAATCAATATACAAGAATATTTGACAATATGCCTGCGATGTGCCTAAAACCACTTTTTGATGATTTAGTCATTATTGAAAATGCCCAAGTGCTAAAAAATTGTGCAAATAATGGTCACAGTCAACCAAAAGTGAATCAGTTCAAGAGATTCATTAGTAGTTGCCTTCCACTAGATTTGAACAAAATCCAATCAAAACCCTTGATGCTATAATGCCAACAAATAAAAGATTCACGTCTACTGTGACTTGACCTTGAGAGCAAAAGTCAAGGTCACAGCACCAGGCAAAAGTTTTTTGCCTCAATAATACAGAATTATGATATAATTTTGAGAGATGCCAGCATGTGGGAGTTATAAGCATTTTAAAAGTGCAGATGCTGAAGCAGATGTTGACACCTACCCGGTAAAACAGTAAGCTCCCAGATGGTGCGCTTATTTATAGTATGTCATGCATAATCTAAAAAATTTTACTGAGTATCTCTACATTAAGGGTTTTTAAAGTGCTTTTTTTTCCTTTAGCTCTGCACTCCTGATCAAGGCACAAATATGGTAAAACAAACAACAAAGTTTAAATCCCAAATGTATAAAGATGAGCACTTAAAAGTTGAAACACATGATCAAAAGTATCATGTAATAGATCAGGGTTTCTTTCCTGTTCCATTAACAAGGAGTAAAGAAGCAATGTAAGATATAAATATATATTGTTTAACATGTACTGTCAAAACTTTTAACTGTTTTATTTCAAGCAGTATACTGCTGTATCACCTGGATTCCATACGTCTGGTGTCTGGTTGTGCTGTTGTTGTTATGTAATTCTCAGAAGGACAGATACAGGGGTCACAACTCCTCCCCCTGGTCACAACAACTTTTATTTTCAACATATATGTGAATTATTTCTTATGAATTTGCTAAAAATATACTAAAATGACAACTACTGGTCATTATTAAATACAAATATAAATATAAATATAAATAATACATAATACAAAAATATAATTTTAGAAAAAAAACTAGATGTGTCGGAACGACACGAATCCCCCCGCCTGGGGCAAATTAGAAACATTTGTTAAATTTTGTAAAAAATTTTTAAGTTCAGGAGGTGTCATATGGTCAAAAGTAGGTCAACAAGGGCAAAATGCAAACTCGATCTATAACAGGTCATTATCAAGCAACACACCAAAAATCAGGCCAGTATCTGCAGGCATTGTGAAAAAAAGTCCATATGTGCATTTTCATAAAAATTTCTGTCTTTCATGAAATTTTCTATGTTCAGGATCTGTCATATGGTCAAAAATAAGTCACCTGGGACGAAACGCGAACTTGATCTGTAAGTGGTCATTATGCTCTAACAGTTCAAACATTCGGCTAGTATCTGTAAGCATTGCATTGCAAAACTAGAATATTAGCAAAACCTGATAATCAGTTATAAATTTAAATTGGAGAGGTATGTACCATGTTTCATAACAATCCACCAAATGCTTCCTGAGAAATAAGCTCCTAAGTATTTTTCTATACTAAGCTCTGTGACCTTGAAAAGTAGGTCAAGATTACCTATCTTTGAACTTGGCAAAAATTTTGTAAATATCATGCATTAGCACTGAAGAAATTAAGTTCCTGTGTTGAATACCTTTGGAGATATCCTGCACAAAAGGCCAAATTAAAAAATCTGATAAAAATTCATTAAAAAATCAGAAATTGTAAGTGGTGCCACCAAAATTGTGCAGCACACACAGACCATCATTCCAAATGATCATAGTAAGTTTTGTGAAAATCCACACAATGGTTCCTGGGATTTAAGCTTCTGAGTGTTTTTGTATAATCAGCTCTAAAACAAAGAAAAACAGGTCAAGGTCACCCATCTTTGCACTTGACCAAGATTTTGTTGATATACATCTTCACTGATGAAATAAAATTCCAACGGTGAATCCTTTTAGAGATATCCCGCTCACAAGGCCAAAATTGAAAAATCCGATAAAAATTGATTGAAAAATCAGAAATTGCAGGTGGCGCCACCAAAATTGTGCAGCACGTACAGACCATCAGTCCCAATGATCATAGTAAGTTTTGTGAAAATCCACACAATGGTTCCCGAGATATAAGCTTCTGAGTATTTTTCTATAATCAGCTCTAAAATGTAGAACAAGGGATCACGACGCTCAGCTGTTATATATGATAAAAAAATATTATTTAGAAATGAGGCACATGCTGGTTTTGTGTGGTAATAAATATAAGCTGTATTATGAGTTGTTGTTGTTTAGCTTATGTATGATTTTGATAGTACCTTTGGAGACAGGGAAGAGGATTGATTTCATTTATTTTATAAACAATTGGAGTACTATTGTCACACAGATTTTGACTTGGCCATATAACTTATAAGCAGAACATATAATATAAGAGTTTAACTATTTATTAAAAAAAATTACAAATATTGTCCCAAATATTATTTTTATTAAAAATAATAAGAGAATCATATGATTTTTTAAAATGAAATATAACTGATATGATTATTAAAATAATATTAAAGAATATATTCATGAATGCATTCATGAATACATTTTGAAAGTATTTGCACGAGTATTCATATACTTTCATTTTTACCTGAATTCCCATTCTTTATGCAAGAAATTTTATAATGGAGTACATAATCATATTCATATTTAAATACAATTACAAAGTATTCGCACCATGTCTGGTATTTGTTCAATTTTCACCAAACAATGATGTTGAGAATCCAGAATATACAAAATTCACACATTTAAATAATGATCATAAGTACCTGGTTTTATGGCTTTTATTTATATTAAAAAATAACTGTAAAAAATTCATTTTGGACTTATTTCACATCAATGTACACACTAGACACTGTAGGAATCTAGATTAATATTATCAACTGCATCTTTGTCTATCATTAATTTCCTTCATATGATCCCTAATGATTAGTAATGAATAATATGATTTACTTCTTTATCATTAAAATTGAACTGAAAAATGCCATAGGTGACTGCATGGTGTTATTTGGAATATGTGACATTCTACCCATCGATACAAGATTCTTATATCATCAGTAACTGCAAGTTAATTTCCTGTTATTATAAACTAACAAATTCCTTTTCTATTTTTCTTTAATTTGTTATTAAAAACCAATAAAAATTTATTAATTTGTTGTTTATTGTTATGTTGTTGGTTAAAACTACTAGATGAGTTGGGTTGGACACCTGGATCAACTGTGGCTGGCCATAAGCTGCCTGGATTCCTGTATGCCTCGCCTCAAGCGTGCATAATTTGATGAAAGGTCAACAAGGTCAACATACAGGTGACTCAAGAGGGGCTGGAGAGAGCCAAAGTCTGACAGGGTCTCATAAAAAACATTAATAAAAGCTACAATTTTTGGCCAATTTCTTTCAGCTTTCTAAACTAAAAAGCTGAAATCCTTATGTGTGCATATACGAAAATTATATCAACAGTGCTCACGGGAAACAAATGTGCCATGGTCACAGTTGGGCAAAATTTAAGGTACTAATTTTATATTTATACTAATAACTTATAAAATTTGAAAAATTCAGAACTAATTTTGGGTATTCAATTGAATCTTGATTAAATAATGTTACATCCCTGACAAAAAAATCTCTAGCAATGCCCTTGTTAAGGGAGTAAATATATTTCTTGATTTTTTACAAAGTGCATTATGTTTGGGCCCATAACTTAAAACAATTACGCAATACTGACATCATTCTGGGATGTGCATAGAGAATGAAAAATATGTATATTGTTTATGATTAAAGTCAGATCAGTGGTTTTGATATTAGGCAGTCTTGAAGTGTAACAATGGGTTTTTAATGGAAAAATGAAGTTTTTCATTAATATCTCAAAGGTATTAAGTCCTAGTGACCAAATTCTTGGCATGGTAGGGGATTTTGGAGACATCTAACTGTATGCTGAATTTAAGGAACTTAGAGCTGAAGCTGGGGAGCTGAGCTTTTGCAAACTGCATAACACTAGCTTGATGTAAACAATATGTTACAAGGTGCTTGAAAACTTGATTAAAATCTACAGTTTTTGATCAACTGGTTTCAAATTTTTGGTGTTAACAGTTGAAATGCTGACAAAAACATGCTGTGAAAATTAAATCCACAGTACTTACAGGAGAAAAACGTGCCATGGTCAAAGTTGGGCAAAATTTAAGGTACCAATTTTTTATTTTTGTTAATATTTTAAAAAATTTAAAAGATTTTGATCTTATTTTTGGTATACAATTTAATTTTGATAAAATAAAGTTATATTACTGGAAAAAAAAGTCCATAGCTTTAACATGTTTTGTGTTAAGTGATCAAATATCTTTCCTGATTTTTTCCAAAATGCATTATGTTTAGGTCCATAACTTTTTTAAATTATATAATACAGACCTAATTTCTGGCATGTACATAGGAACTATATAGAGGAATATTTATGGTAAATATGAGGAAAAACAGATGAGTGGTTTCGATATTAGGCAGTCCTGAAGTGTGAAAATAGGTTTTTAATAAAAAATTGAGGTTTTTCCTTAATTTCTCAAAGGAACGAAGTCACAAAGACCCAGTTTTCAGCTTGGTAGAAGATCTTGGGGACATCTAACATTATGCTGAATTTTGGATTCCTAGGTCTTACGGTTTCAAAACGTGCCACATCTACGGACGGACGGACGGACGGACGGACAGACGGACGGACGACGGACAATGGACCACGACTATAGCTCAGATGACTTATAGTCAGCTGAGCTAAAAATGGGTCAAGGTCACCCATCTTCGAACTTGACTGAGATTTTATCGATATACATCTTCACTGATGAAATAAAATTCCAACTGTGAATCCTTTTAGAGAAATCCTGCTCACAAGGTAAAAGTTAACAGACGCGGACGGACGTTAGACGGACAGACAGACGGATGGACAGACGGACAGCAAAACAGATGGACAGACGGACAGTTTGGGTGATGACAATAGCCCATCAGCCTATGAGCTGAGGGCTAAAAAGAGCTGTACATGTACATTTGTCATGAAAATTTATATTTTTCATGCAATTTTCTATGTTTAGGAGCCGTAAAACAATCAAAAGTAGGTCAACCGTGACGAAACGTGAACTCGATCTGTAACTGGTCATTATCTGTCCACACACCAAATATCAGGCCAATATCTGCAGGCACTGCGAAAAAAAGTCTGTACATGTGTATTTGTCATGAAAATTTTAATTTTTTTCATGAAATTTTCTAAGTTAAGGAGCAGTTAAATGGTCAAAAGTAGGTCAACTGAGATGAAACCCGAACTCAATCTATATCTGGTCATTATCTACCTACACAGCAAAAATCAGGCCAATATCTGCAGGCATTGCAAAAAAAAGTCTGTACATGTGTTTTGTCCGTACATGTGTATTTGTCATGGGAATTTCTATTTTTCATGAAATTTTCTAAGTTTAGGAGCCGTAAAACGATCAAAAGTAGGTCAACTGGGACGAAACGCGAACTCAATCTGTAACTAGTCATTATCTGCCCACACACCAAAAATCAGCACAAAATCTAAAAGGCATTGCAAAAAAAAGTCCGTACATGTGTACTTGTCATGAAAATTTCTATTTTTCATGAAATTTTCTAAGTTTAGGAGCTGTAAAACAGTCAAAAGTAGGTCAACCAGGACGAAACGCGAACTTGATATGTAACTGGTCATTATCTGTCCACACACCAACCTTACCTGTTTGCAATCAGATTCATAACAAGATACTTACCTGTATTTTTGTGGCAATTTCTGATGCAAAGCCACTGGTGACAGGGGCTTCATGTGCAATTACAAGGCGACCAGTTTTACACACAGACTGAAAATAAAACAAAATGGTAGGGTAACCTGAAACAGCCACGATATCGTGTAATAATATCTGTTTAAGAAGTCTAACTGAGCACACAGGAGATTTCATAAAAATCTAATAACATCAAAATCTTGCTGTGAAAAATGAATCACCATAACTAAGTTTCACATATAATACATTCTGTCAATTTGAGCAATGCCATTACTGTATACAAACCTCCATAAGGTTTCTAACTTAAACCAAAACCACCAAAACTGTCATTATTTAAATCTTACTGATTATTTTTATAATACCTAGAAACTTTTTGTAACTCTGAAATGGTTGTGAACAAATGACATAGTCGTACTCACATTGGCTACAGTATCTACGTCCCACGGCAGGATGGTACACAGATCTATAAGTTCACACGAGACTCCCAGCTTCTCCTGGGCCATGTTGGCTACCTCCCTCAGCACCTGTACCTGTGTGCCCCAGCCAACCAGTGTCACATCAGATCCTACAGCACAAACAGTCCCGATCACAGACACTCATTTTCAGCACTAAAATTTGCTTAGAAACCGAAATCTCATATAGTATGGCCTATATACCAGTAATAAAAGAATGTCCTTTATAACTGGAATATCACCCATGCTCAATAGGTTTACAGTTTCTAACCCATTGTAGACCTGGAAACAAGTGTCTGTGGTCCCTATTATCATACAGGTCCTGCACACACAATTTATTACACTAAGTAGAACACAGTTTACTGTGTGACATGATGTATAATCCCTCTCTGTCCGACACTTTCTCTTGGTAACACAGATAGACACATACACACATAATCAGGTAGGTCTCTTATTCCTGTTAATGCCTATCAGAAAATTCCTAACAGGATTAACCAATTTATTTGTAAATTCTTTCAGTTACACCAACAAATGTGCATGGACAGTCCCGATCACAGACACTCATTTTCAGCACTAAAATTTGCTTAGAAACCGAAATCTCATATAGTATGGCCTATATACCAGTAATAAAAGAATGTCCTTTATAACTGGAATATCACCCATGCTCAATAGGTTTACAGTTTCTAACCCATTGTAGACCTGGAAACAAGTGTCTGTGGTCCCTATTATCATACAGGTCCTGCACACACAATTTATTACACTAAGTAGAACACAGTTTACTGTGTGACATGATGTATAATCCCTCTCTGTCCGACACTTTCTCTTGGTAACACAGATAGACACATACACACATAATCAGGTAGGTCTCTTATTCCTGTTAATGCCTATCAGAAAATTCCTAACAGGATTAACCAATTTATTTGTAAATTCTTTCAGTTACACCAACAAATGTGCATGGACAGCTGTGTGAATTCAGACACAAGTTCAAAAGTTATGTGTATCAGTATGTCATCATAACACAGGCTACAACAGAAATTTTTTCTTTGGGGAGTAAACTTGACAAGGAATAAAAGTTAATTCCATTTTCCAACCTATAACACCTTATCAGATGCTATGATGGAAGAACTGTGTTGTATGCCACATGAGGGCTTAGTAAACCTGACATGTGACTTACAAACGCACACACACACACAAACATACACATTGGTGAAGACGGTATAGACACAAACCTTGTAGTAAGACTTCTGCCTGTGACAGAGGTAACATATAGTCCCCTGTGGGAACTTCCTCTATTGCTGACCGGTAGAGTATTTTAGGTTCAAAGAAGATGCAGGGATTTTTATCACGGATACAGCTCAGTAGGAGTCCCTTGGCCTGGATTGGACCTCTTGGAATCACCACCTGCAATGTTTACAGAAAAAAGTTATGTCCTGACAACTATTCATGTTAAAATATGCAAAGACAGGTTTAATTCAATATTTCCAGTTGACTGATAATGACCTTGGTTCTTCTCACTAACTTTTTGCTAACCTTCAGAATCATTTTGGAATAACCCTTGGAAAGTTACATATGTCCAAAAAGCAAAGGCAACTAGAATGCCTTTGCATAAATTGTGAGTATTCACACTGCATTGAAGGTCATACAAGTATGCTACAGTGCTGACTGGTGTAAGAAGTTCATGTGAAATCTGAGCCTTGCAGTAGGACCAGTAGGCAGTTGATTGATTGTTTCAGACTATTCTTCTATTACCCCAGAAAGTATACAGAAGCAATTAAAAAATTAGTTAATCAGGGATACTTTATTAATCATTATTCGGAGAAAATGTGCAACTCAGGTCAAAGGTCATTAAAGCAGCCTCACCTTGATTCCTGGGATATGTGAAAAGAACGATTCACAGCTCTGAGAGTGATACAGCGCTCCATGGCCAACTGCACCACATGGGGATCTTACAGTCAGGGGACCACAGTCAAACAAGTTGCCTGAACGATACCGATACTTAGCTGCCTCATTCACAATCTGTTAAAGAGACATGTAGCATATATATAGGGTGATCTCACTGTCAGGGGACCACAATCACCACATTCAAAGAGTGCTACCTGAACAAAACAGTTACTGGTAAAAGACTGTCTCTTGAATAGAAACATATCAACCTTTCAGCAAATTATACCCTGTAAGCACAGAATAGACACCAGTTTTGCAAACAATTATATTTGTTGTCACTAATTTTTGAAAATATTATACTTAAAGATATAAAACAAATACTTATATAATACTGATGGTCTCGCTCTTTTGTCATTAGGCAATATGACTTTCAAATTATTTTAGACCAATGATATTGACCCATAACACATACAATAATCGACATATGTAAGAACATTTTTTTTTTAAATATTATTATTCTTCTTTCAATGAAATGAGTTACACAGTATAAGTGCAACTTCAGTTGGCTAAACATACAACTGAACCCTCAGACCCTAATGCAAACCTGTGCAATGGTTTATGCATCAGGTATAATGCTTCAATGCTGGGCCAGTACTTTTCAAGTAGGCCTACATGTCTTGTTTATGACGAAGGTATCAGAAATATATATATATATATGCCCAATTTCAAACTGATATAATAAATCCCTCCTGAGAAATAAGCAGGGACATACACTGTGCAAAAATTATTGTAAGTTGCGCCACCCATCTTGTATATGACAAAGCTATCCGATATGTATAAATATGCCCAATTTCAGGCAGATATATCAAATTCCACCGTAGAAATTAGCAAGCACTTACACTGTGCAAAAGTCAGGTGCTGACACCTGTCTTGTGAACAAGAAAGTCATCAAAGACGCATAGACAGGTCAAAATATCAACTGGGCTGACCAGGCTTAGGTGAGAAAGGCAGTTGCCTGAATATACTGTGACAAATTGCTGGCTCAAGCTACTGCACTGAATGAACTCTTGACCTACACCTGGCTAGACAGAGTGAACTTTTGACCTGTACCTGGCTGCAGTGAGTGAACTCTTCACCTGTTGCATAATCTGACACAGCTGGCAGTCTGCCAAAGCTATAAATAGAATACAGCTACTGCACTGAGTGAACTCTTGACCTATACCTGGCTGCACTGCATGAACTCTTGACCAGTTGCCTAATCTGATATAGTTGCCAGTGTGCTAAAGCTATAAACAGATCTAGGCTGACCTTTGGCCTGTGGCAAAATCTGAATAGTTGGCAGTCTTTCAACCTATTTACCCTGAAAACTAGTGGCATAATGTTATAGATGCTGATAAACTGGAGCAAGGCTAAATGTAACTGCTTCAAACAGCTCACAGATATGGTAAAATGACTCAATTCAATCTCAATATTTCAGCCAAAAATCATTCATGTGGAACCATTAAGGGCAATTATTATAAGAATTATTGTGGGGATTACTCTTGTAAAAAATTAAACAAATTGGATTCAGTGGTGTCAGTCGAAAATTGTTTTCCAGGTTTATCACTAATATAAGAAGATACAGCAAACTGGCTTAGTTCAGCTTCCAGTAACTCAGCCAAAAACTGAACCAAAACCATTAGAACAAACTTGAATTATCATCATCTGAGGAAAATTTATGTGTGAGATTTAAGAATTTGGCCCAGTGGTTTTTGTAAGAAAATCTTTGTAGCCACTTAGGTAAAATGGGCTGTTATGGTATATGACAAAATTCAACTAAATAACTCAGCCAAAGGTCACTAAACAGAGACCATTTAAACAAATTTCAGAAAGCACTACACTAGGATCATTTCTGTGTGATATTAAACAATTTGGCCATATGGTTTCAGAGAAGAAATTCTTTGTAGCCCTCAGTATGACACAGGCACTTATGACCCCCGTACAAAAAAGGCCAATACAGCTGGGGCCACCAATACCTCAATTTCAGACATGACTCATGTGACCAACACTGACATAAAATTTGGTACTGATAGCTCCAGCTGTTTCTGAGATTGAAATTTTAGTGAGCTTTTTTTGACAGATGACTTAGTTTAACCTCCTGTAACTCGGCCAAGAATCAACAAACTGAAATCATTCAAACAAACTTGAGAGATGGTAAAAGAGATATTTCTGTGAAATATTGAACAATTTGGCTGAACCATTTCAGAGGAGAAGATTTTTTAAAGGTTTTTTAGCTTTTACTCTTTAAAATCCAAGAAAATACAGTTAGCTTAAAAATAAGCATAATCCCATATAGTTTTCAGATGGCTAATGTTTTGCATACAATTTTGTGATGCTAGCGCCTGTCATTTTCGAGAAAGTATGGGTTAACATACAGGCGATGGTTGACAGACAAAGGACGTTGGACGACGCCACACCATCGAATTAGCTCACAGGTTCCCTTAAAAGATTGTGGGTCCAATGCCCAATAGGCTTCTACTATACCTTACTATAATATTATATTAATATTTTATCAATTTTATAAAAGAAAAATAGGCGCCATTTCTTGACTTATTTTTCTTAAGGTGATATGTGTACAACACATCATTGACTAAATATACCAAATGTAGGTTCATTATAAACATACATAGATCAGCTAGAACATGAAGTGAACACATATTGTCACCAAAAAATATGGGTTAAACACCTCATAGACTTCTATTATATACTAATAGGTCAATATATAAAATACAATAGTATTTTATTAGTTAGAAACATTCTGGACTTATTTTACTGGATGTGTTATGTTAGGTCTGTCACCAGAGGACTGTGACTGACGTAAAATGCCAGGGGGGGGGCATATCGACTGTAATTTGATGTTTGTGACAGCAGAACAGATGGATTGTGGTGCTGATTTGCGGAGGTGTCTGGCAGGACTTGTGCCCTCAGGATCTGGGACAAAACTGGAGGGAAGGCTATTGTTGAGAGGAGACCAGGAAGCTGCTTTGAGAGTGGTGTTGTAATTGTGTCCATTGCATCCGTGTAATCTCAGGTCTGCCCATTGTATTGAATGACTGAAATAAACCTGGAAAGTCACATCCTCTGTGGTGTGACAATGTGTCTGCCAGATACCACATTGGTTCACTCTGCACACAGGCAGGACTGTTGATATTCATAAAAATAAAAATGTCAGTTCACTAGCAGAATGTCTGTTAGGCACTGAACCCACTTTTCTCTGCATAAAAATGTGGGTTCACTTGTTGTTTAAGCAACCCGAAGTTTAGCCCTGTATAATGCACCTCTTTCACTGAGCTTGCAAACATGAAAAGGAAGTATTCTCAGTCTAATTCTTGTACATAGAATACATGATCAAAGTGAGACAAATGAAGGCATTCATAATACAGGCAATCAACATAAATAATTTAGCACCTAAGATACGACAAAACTTCAGAGCAAACCTGATCAAATGCAGGATAAATATAATCAGCGAACTGGATTTCTGCAATAGCCGTGGCTCCTGCAACAGCAACGCCAATACCAAATCCCACAATGCCCTGCTCACTTAAAGGGGTGTTAAACACACGATCTTTCCCTGAAATAAAATGAAAGTGTTTTTATAAACCATGAAGATGGATAGTATTCATTTTCTTCTGCTGATAATTCTGTTTTCTCTGAATTGCTCCCAAATCTACATTTGGAGGAAATGGTAAAACTTGGCTAAGTTAGGAAAGGTTATATCCACAGTGATCCATTGCTAAGCCAATTTTGTGACCATTAAATTGTAATTTAATACCCAATTCCATAAACTACTAGTATGAGATTATTAAGATAAGTCAGCATCTAATCTCAAAGCTTGGCCTTGCATCCACTGAAAAGAAAACCCATATAACTAGGAAGTCAATTCAATGCTGAGCTTTGACTTTCAAAACATGAACACTGATTCTTAACAACAGAGAGCAATATACAACCATACAGTACACTTACCATATTTATCTTTGAGGCCTACAGTACATCTGAAGACTCCACCGAAGGCAACATCCTCACCAAACACAACTGTAACATGAAACAGATTTATGGTATAAATTAGAACAACCCTCTGTAAAGCTCATGTATACCACTGCAGGCATTGCAATCTTACTGGGTGTCCCCCTACATCAAGATCTGTATTGAAATCTGGAGGGATCTTCCCTGGCCCTTGCCTCACTCTTCCACAGTTTCATGGCTATCAGTGTGGGGATTTTTGATAGGCCAAAAAACATACACATAATACCATACAAATTCAACTACATTATTTGAATATTTAAATGTGTTACAATACGCAGTTTGGCATGACATCTAATAGAAGGCATGATTCATGTTAAATACTGCCAATTTTTTATTTAAAAAAAAGTCATATTATACGACTACTGTCCTTCTATAATGGTCATTAGGGTTGTTCTGATCAATTGAAGAAGAATGAGTGAAAAAGAAAAAGGCAGGTGGTACTTTACACCAGAAGAGTTTCAATGAAATCATACAATGCTGTTAATGCTTCATCATTGAAAAGAGAGGTTTGTGGTAGAAATAAGTGTTTTTTTATATACAGCAGGGTAAAAAAAAGTCAAATTAAAAAAAAAAGGAATATTTACTGACTTGCTGTTGGATCACTTCCCAGGGCTACGTCCATGGCACTCGTCAGTGACTGAAACAGATTCATCCTGGCTGTGTCTCCTGCAACATGAACACTGAAGCTCTACCATACTCAACACTATGTATCGTACTCTTATCAAATGTTCAACAGGTCTAAATCTGCTAACATGACCACTTATGATATTGCAGCCATCTTTTACAGCCATTTTCAGTAGGCCTGTTAATTGTAATGGGCTTTGAATTGACTGAAATGATTCTATGCCTTTAATTTTATTCCTGATTCAACTATCATTTAGGTAGCAAATGTGAGACTTTAATTTGAATAAAAAACAAATAATTTACCACAATGGATGCTAGATAAATTTGCAAGTAAAGCAGCCTGTCATCTGTTATAATCAAAACCATTTTTTTAATAGGGGATTATGCAGTGTATCAACATCCGTTCACCTTAAATTCTTATTTTTTTTTTATTTTTAAATGATGCCGGGCTTACAACTTCAAGGATTGTTAGGTAATAATTAATTTTTAAATATACAGGTAAGAACATGAAAATAATGTCAGAAAGCATCCTTTACTACCAAAGACAAAAACAAATATATATATTTTGAGGAGTATAATAAGCATCTTAATAGTTTTGTTGTACCTTATACCATTTCATGGCCAAAGTGTACAGGTCAATCCAACAACTGTGAATGGAGTGTCACGATTGTAGACTCTACAACAAGGTGTGGCTACACACTTATACACTTATAATGAAGCGCATAGATTTAAAATTATGTAATGTACATATCATATTTAATATAATTACAAAATTTGTCATGTTTGTTATTATTGTTAATATATTAATTATTAACTCAGACAACCTTCACCCCAAAGGTTCCTGTTGTTTACTGGCTATGCCATGGTATATGGCCTACACCATGCTCCCAGTAATTCCTCTGCTTCACATATGTTGGCTTTATTATTGGTACCATAATATGTTCATATTTTTATAAATACAGCTATTTACTTAAGGAGATTTACAAGGCCTACAGGCCTAATGCAAACCTGTGCAAATTTTGGGAGTATGAATGGGTTTTTTTTTTTAATTTAATATTGATCCTCTTATATCCTGCAAATCTACCTTAGTCATTATGATTTCAGCAAAACGGATGTTTCGGACCTGCGCATTTCAGACTAGGACATTTTAAAACTAGGATGTAACAGTCAGGATATTTCCAATATGTTCTTTTTGCCAGGGAGGAATAATGGGACGGATGAACAGACAATTTGGCAGCATGGTTTCGGAAAAGAAGATTTTTTAATGTTTTTTAGCTTCTTCCCTATAAAATCTAAGAAAATGCAGTTAGCCAAGAAATAAGCAAGATCCGATAGAATTTTTAGATGACAAATTTTTTGCAAAAAATTCAGTGATGCTAGCTCCTGCCCTTTTTGAGACAGCTATGACGCACGATGGACGATGGAAGACAGACGACGCCACACCATTGCATAAGCCCACATATTTGCTTAAATGCAAACCCAGGTTTTCTAACAGTTGAAAGTTATTGTTCCAATAGTTCTAATCTGGGCATTCTGAGTCTAGACGATATGTCTAGACGTCTAGATGCTGTGTCTAGACATCTAGACACCTTGTCTAGACATCATACAGAGCCAGGTTAGTTGCCATGGTGATGTCTGGACCCCACCTGGTTGTGCTGAGTGATCTCTTGACTTGGCTGCTGAAACTGGGCATGTTATCAAATCTGTTTTCAAACACAGAAAGCCTTTTTCAATTGGCTACACTGCTTTTCTAAAGCTGCATTTACCCAATCTATTCTTATAAAACTGGCAGAACCCTACCATAGTATAATTCTTGTACAGTTCAAATCAATCAGCTTAACAGTTTAATCATAAAACAGTGTATAAGCTAGAAGAGTCTAAAATTACAATTTTGCTTGTAAAAAAAAGATCAATGTAGGTGGTGCCACCAATACCTTAAATTTCAGATATGACTCATATGACAAACATTGGTGATGACAGCTCCAGCCATTTCTGAGATCTAAATTTTAGTGTGCTTTTTTGGGCAGATGACGAAGTTCAACCTCCTGTAACTCAGCCAAAAATCACCAAACTGGAACCATTCAAACAAACTTGAGAGATATTGTTCCTGTGAACATTTCTGTGAAATATTGGACAATTTTGCTTGACAGTTTCGTAGAAGAAGATTTTTAAAAGTTTTAAGCTTTTTCTCTATAAAATCTAAATTAATGCTGATACGCAATAATAAGCTCTAGGGCACCAAGTTTCACATGTGACTAATTCTTATATGTAATTTGGAGCTGCTAGCTCTGACAGTTTCTGACTTACAGCCATGGATGGCGGACAGGCCAGCCCTGGACCACAGACGGCGGACTGGACAGCAGACAGTTCGCTAAAAATTACAGTGAAACCCCTCTATAGTGGACAGTCAAAGGACGAGTCGAATTTTTCCTTACAGCGGGATGCCCAGACAATAGGGGGTCAGGTCAGGAAGGCAATATCACTTGTGGACTGTGAAAGTTTGGCATTAGAGAAACTTCACAAATACTATCATTTTTATGGCAATGCTCTGAATATTAATGAAAACAAGGGACCCATGGGTCACGGCGCTCAGCTGATCGTGATTGGACTATAAATGTTTCTCCACTGTGATACTATATCGAGTCGATAAAGCTTATGAATATCATGTACATGTTGGGCTATTATAAAGGAATGTAATGTAATATGTGAGTAAATGATAAATGAAATTACCTGACTGATGGATTAATAGAGTCAAATAAAGTGGTTTATTTTTTATTTATTTAGGAGGGGTTGAAAATTGTGATATATTTGAGCAAATATGAATGCAATGACAGCAGTAATAAGCAGTAGTAGATGATAAGGCTATTTGTTGAAGGATCTAAAGTGTATGGTAGTCTGCAAGCGTTCAATTTGACAGATATGATGTTATGATTAACTATGCTGATGAAGTGATTTATGAATATGTGACTGTATGACACAATATCTCTTTAGTCTTGACAAGGTACATTATTGTGATGCCCACTATGTCTACATATTACACAATATTGACATAATTTCTGGCATGTACATAGGTACCTATGGACGAATAGTTATACAAAATATTAAAGTATGAATATATCTGATTCATCTTGTTCTTGCTTACTGAGACTGACTTTGGGATGGGGTTCGGAGAAGGGAAAAGTGAGGGCAGCACGAAGGTGGATGTAGAAATATTCTATTGTAATGTTTTTCATTTATATAAGAATATGAAAAGCTAAGAGGAAAGGGGCCCTCCTACTTGGTTATAGTAAAGTTCTAAATATATGATTGCAAACTAATACTCTGACAAGACTGTCATGAAGAAAAACAGTAAAAGTTTTGAGATACTGTGTTGCATACGAAAATTTACAGATGGACAGGCAAGTGGACAGAATGGACTAATACCTTTATTTCACTTTCAAGAGAATAATGCATTTAAGTTTATATATAATCCTATTTTTTTAAGCAGATCCACTTTTTCCATTAAGAAGTTTTTATCTGTATCATTTTTTTATTTACAGGTTTATAAATTTTCAATTAAAAAACCTTAAAATATAAGTTAAAATATTAGAATTGTTGCAAAAGTTGCAATCATTATATATACAGAGTAAAAAACATTGGGTCATATTATGCATACACATATATTTTATTATTTTTAAATCATAAATGTTTTAACTGATTTAAAAAAAAATAATGCCACAACATGGCATCTACAAGAATATTCCTTGAATCACTATTAAAAAGTTTTGCATATTGGAGTTTTCAGGACATGCTTAATTTTATTCACCAAAATAAAATAAAAGTAAATTTGACAAAATAAAACATCTTTTCAAATAAAGTATACACACTTGGTTGAATGAGGGACAAACAATATCATTGTGCTAATTACTATCCCAGTTTTCATTAATTACTGGAATTAATAGTCAATTTCACACCTGGTGAAGTTTTTACTCTTCTGAAGTAAGGAATTACTTATCTCATGAACATCCAGACTTTCACAGCAATACACCACTTTGTGGACACAATTAAATGTACACTTTAATCATTGTAACCCTGGTGGTTCAATACAAAATCTAAAATGTAGCATGTCCAAGAATAAAATAAAATACAGAAAAATTATAACATTCATCTAGTTTATGCACCAGCTGGGGGGGGGGATGAGTGCAGGGCGAGGGGAAGCCTGCTAGTAGTGGCCAAGCTGGGCCAAGGTAAGCTGCCTGGGGTGGGTTACATAATGCAAGTGAAGGCTGTACTACTAGGTTGGCTAGATGTAAACAACACTTGACATGGTGTGTGAAAACATGAACAAAAGCTATTCATTCCAATCAATTTCTTTTGAAAGTTCAGATTTTAAAAGATTAAATCCTTATGCATATATGCTGGGAAAATTAAATCAACAGTGCCAAAGTTGGACAAAATTTAAGGTATTTTTTTTTATTTATGCTAATAACTTGAAAAATTTGCAAAATTCAGATCTAATTTTGGGTTAACAATTGAATTTTGATTAAATAAAGTTATATTCCTGAAAAAAGGTCTCTAGGTTCAGCAATTCTCATGTGAGTAAATATATTTCCTGATTTTTTAAAAAATTGCATTATGTTTTGGCCCATAACTTCAAAATAATACTCAATACTGACCTAATTTTTGGTATGTTCATAGAAAATGTATAAAAGAATGTGAATACTAAATACGATCAAAAACAGATCAGTGGTTTTGATATTAGGCAGCCTTGAAGTGTAACAATGGCTTTTTTTTATGGAAAACGGAGTTTTTTTCCTTAATATCTCGAAGGAACAAAGTCCTAATGACCCAATTTTCGGTATGGTAGGAGATTTGGGGGACAACTAAAATTATGTCAACAGCCTGGGGAGCATAGAGATGTGCACTGAATGACCTACAGTCATCAAAGTGGACTGCTTGACAATGTAAGGGAATACAACAAGAGCCTCCAAAAAAATTCAATAACTAGCCTAATTTTGCAGTTTTTATTTTCAAATTTCAGATTTTAACATATTAAATCCTTATGTATACATGGTGTGAAAATTAAATCCACAGTACTTACAGGAAAAAAACGTGCCATGGCCAAAGTTGGGCAAAATTTAAGGTACCAATTTTATATTTTTGCCAATATTTAAAAAAAATTTAACAGATTTTGATCTAATTTTTGGTATACAATTAAATTTTGATTAATTAAAGTTGTATTACTGGAAAAAAGTCCCTACCTTTAACACTTTGGGTCTTAAGTGACAAAATATCTTCCTGATTTTTTTACAAAGTGCATTATGTTTGGGCCAATAACTTTTTAAAATTATATAATACTGACTTAATATCTGGCATGTACATAGGAACTATATAGAGGAATATTTATGGTAAATATGAAGAAAACCAGATGAGTGGTTTTGATATTAGGCAGTCCTGAAGTGTGAAAATAGATTTCTAATAAAAAATTGAGGTTTTTCCTTAATATCTCAAAGGAACGAAGTCCTATTGACCCAATTTTGGCATGGTAGGAGATTATGGGGACATCTAACTGTATGCCGAAATTCAGATTCGTAGGTCCAACGGTGTCGAAATGTGCCAGTCTTAAGGACGGACATCCAGACAGACAGACGGACGGACGGACAGACGGATGGACGGACAGACGGATGGACGGACGACGGACAATGGACCATGACTATAGCTCAGATGACTTATAGTCAGCTGAGCTAATAAAAACATATAAAGAGTCGCAGAATACAAACTTTTAAGGCAAATGGAGGAACATGGAGGGCATTAAATGTCTGTCAGCAGGGGTATTTTAACTAATTGGTGGACAAAACATTGTATGTTGTCCTGAATAGCAGGGTGTCTGCCTAAGAGGGGAAAGCCAGTTGTGACTCTAGTTTATACAGAGCCACACACCACTGCCTTAATATATCTAGTGGATGCAGACCACATAAATTGTTGATGCTGAGCTTGTTCTGAGTACATCTGATGCAGCATTTAGGGTGCCTGTCTGAGTGAGCTTGCATGATTGTTTCAGCCAGTGGTGAACATGCATTACATCCTCTCTGCTGTGAGTGTCCTGCTGACTGGACCAATGGTTACACATATGTATGCGAGGTGCATGTATTACATTTCAGCTTGGTGGGTCAGTAGGTTAGCAGCCTCTACACATGCACACCACTGTGTCAAACAATCACACCTGCTCACTCATACAGGCACCCAACAGAAAGGGTTAAAAGTACTCAGAACAAGTGCAGCGTCTACAATTTTATGCACTGCATCAGCTAGATAATTGACAACAGTAGCCTGTGGCTCTGTATATACTACTGAGCCACAACCAGGGGCGGATCCAGGATTTAGGAAATGGAGGGGTCCAGCCCAGGAGGAATAATGACAAAGCCTAAAAAAAGGTCACCAGGTCCAAAAAAGGGGGGGTCCAGGCTGTAAATTGATCTAAAACACTTAATGAAAGCTTGCGGCTGCTGAAAAAGGGGGGATCCAGACCCCCTGGATCCGCTTCTGACAACTGGGTCTACTTAAGAGGGCTACTTTAAACTTAAAAGCGTTTGGTTCCCCCTGAGACAGGAGTTTCATTTTTAATGGTGTTGATATGCACTGATGAAGAGTGGCTCATCATTCAGTGGTATTTCAAATACTCTGCCTGATGAGTAAATGAGATCTTCCTGCCAACTAGACAATGCAGTAGGGTTTTATACCACAGGGGATGGAGGGAAAGAGGGGGGGGGGGGGGGGGGGGGGGTTTCTGTCATTGTCAATGAACTCAAACCTTTTGTGTGATTTAACACTCCAGGATTACATATACAATGAGGAAACTTGCACCCTTGGCAGAATCTGTATAACTCTAGTCTAGTTTTTTTTAGCAGTTTAACAATATGGTCATGGACAGGGGCTGACAACGGCAATATATCAACAGAGTGCTTTTGTGGGATGGGGGTCTGATTCCAGTGTAACATAGAAATGCAACGCCCCGGCGAAAACCCCCCTGCATTATTTCCCACGAGAATATCACGTTAAATTGGTCTATTAATTTAAGTTTTTAGTCATCAGTTATTATCTTTGCTCAATCATCAGTTAATATATTGACATTATTAATGTCTTGTTCCACTGATATTTGTGTGAATAAAGTTGTTGAACCATATTTTTTTGTTTTATTCTTATTCTGTTATCTTGTCATAATAGATGATGTATGTGTATGATGTGAATGATATTTTGTGTCCTTGCTATCAATGTATGCGCTGACCAGGTGAACAATAAGTGTGTGTGAGTGTTCCTTTCAGAGAAATCAGATAAAATTATTATGAACTAAAGAGTATTTTCTGATGATCATATATGCACAATTTATACTTGAACATATCATCCCCATCAAATTTAAAAAAGAATTGTCAAAATTAGGCCATTGTCTACATGCTATGAGGAGCTATAAAGCATTTTCTGGTGATTATATATGCACAATTAATACCAGAAGAAAATAATCCTGATCACTATCTAATCACTTTGATCTCATTAACAACGGTCGTCTGCAAGGCTTTTCCTTATTTTTCCTTATTCCTTATTTAATTCTTATTAATGACCGCCGTCGGGTTAATCCCTCTGTCCAAATAACCGGGCATAATCAGCCAGGATTCTAGACCACAGTCGCACGAAGCAAGTCCACTGGTGAAACCACGGGTACCGTGGTTGTACTAGTGCACTAAAGCGTAACTGTTCACGTGGGGGGGGGGGGGGGGCGCAGGCAGAGCCTTCTTCCTGCGAATCCCCGTCGCATTTAGGATGGCCATATATCAGTTATCATCCATTAATAATAATACTCGTAAATGTTAACAGTTATGTCAAGAAATCACCCTTTGATTTACCATATTCTGCCGGGGCTGTGTCAGGCACATATGTGAAGGTGGACGACTTTCTGTTGGTGACAACTGCTGCTGGGTTGATATGTCTGCAGCCAGCAGAGTTCCTGAATAAACTCAAACTTTTCCGCAGACTCCCGGACAACCTTGCGGTCATGTTGACACTGTTCACAGGTTCAGGGCTGCACGCAGCATTGTGCCCTGATTGGGTGTTATCTAAAAATTGGAGAAATCTGAAGAATTATTGGAGAGGTGGCGGCCTTTTGTTTCACCTTTTTTCAAAGTATTGAACAACCTGCGCTGCTTTGGGACCATTTGAAGTATACCTTTTCTGAAAGCTAAGAAGTTTCTTTACATTTTGGTAATATAAACTTTTTATTCAATATAGTTGAATTCATAAGTTTTAAAATTTTGTTTAAAATTCTTAATAAAAGTTTATTTCAGCACATCTAATGCAGATACAAAATATATTTCTTCTTTATTTTTTAGTTTTTAGAGTTAATTTGAAAAAATACGACTTTACAGCGTATTTAAAGCTATGCTCTCCCGACCAAGCATTTAAATCGTAAAGTTTGATTAGTATAACTCATTATAATTTTATAGAACTAAAAGGTTGGGGAAACATATCGACCATTGCCTACTTTTCAGTCAAAATAAGAGTTTTTAAAAATAAACTTTAAATTTAGTAATAAACAAATGTCCGGAGGAAGATAAAAAGAACTACCCCCCCCCCTCTCTCTCTCTTTCTCTCTCTCTCTCTCTCTCTCTCTCTCTCTCTCTCTCTCTATATATATATATATATATATATATATATATATATATATGTCAAGGCCCAGATCGCGATCTGGACGGATCTTAGGTCTGTCGATCCAGCCTAAATTGCGATCGCAGTTTAGGCCGTCCCAAACTGCGGTCGTAATCCAGGCTGGTGTTACAAAATAAGGGGGAGCTGTATGATTAATTAATGGTAGCGTGACTCAAATGCAGATGCTCCTCCATACATACAACAGAAACTATAGAAACTATAAGACGGAGAGGTAATGGCAATGACCACAAGAATTTATTAAGACAGAACTATGTAAAATACAACTAGAGATACCATGAACTAACTATGATTACATAAAATATATATACTAACCTACTGAAGACCTACAGTTGTCCACAATACTCTAGCCCTTTATTCTTAACTTCTGTAAAACAAAAGTTAAGACCAGACCAGAGGCTCGCCGTAATTCAGGGAGACGGGGCTTAGCACGTCTGCTAAGCTCCGTATCCCCAAGCCGAGAGAGAGGGCAAGGCTGAAACAGTCACCAGGTTTACCCGGGTCATGTTTCAGTCCTGCATCACCAGCTCTGTGGTCAATCCAGAGCAGCATCTATGGCATCATTGCCAAGGGAACCTCCCCTGGTTGCCATGACGTCATAGGGTGTTCCCCCGGTAATACCAGGGGTAGGGCATTCGTGTAACACTGGCCAGATCTTAGATCCGTCCAGCCTAGATTGCGATCGCAGTTCAGTCCGGCCCAGACTGTGATCCTGTCTTTCTTGCTTCAGGATTGCAATCTGGTCTGGACAGATCTAAGATCAGTCCAGCCGAGATTGCGATCCTAAACTTGACCAGCCCATATATCATATATATATGTCAAGGCCCAGATTGCGAGCTGGATGGATCTTAGATATCTGTCCAGCCCAAATTGCGATCGCAGTTCAGTCCGGCCCAAACTGCGATCGCAATCCAGGCTGGTCAGATCTTAGATCTGTCCAGCCCAGATTGCGATCGCAGTTTAGTCCGGCCAGATTGCGATCCTGTCTTTCTTGCTTCAGGATCGCAATCTCGGCTGGACAGATCTAGGCTGGACAGATCTAAGATCTGCCCAGCTGAGATTGCAATCCTAAACTTGACCAGCCCATATTGCGATCCATGCTTTTACTATCACAGAGGTGAAACATTGAATGTTTTACCAACTCATTTAGTATTGCATTGTTCCATTTACCCATAATAAATACAATTATACTACACATAGTCAGCTAATAGTGGTTGGTTGGCAACAATCTGTTCAGCCTTGAAAATGGTGGTTGCACCAGTGCTTGAAGTGTGCTCCATCAACACACTTTTCCCCTTTGGAAGTCTACAATCGCAGCAAAAAACAATATGGATCTCTGTACATGTTTCTCTGCTAAAATTTTATGTTTTAAAAATTAACTCTGTGAGTCTACTTCTTACAAGGTGGATGGTAACAAACATCTCAAGGAAAAGAACTTATTTTTGAAGCATTTTCAATAAGGGCATAATAAAAGTAGCATAAAAATGCTGTGCAATTGCCAGACCTATAGAAGTAAGAGTGGATCTGAAATACTGTTTATTCATGTTACAAGGGGTTGCATTAAACAAATTGGTATATAAGGTATCAAACAGTATCTCAATGATTTGAGTTTGAAATATGACTTCTGTCATTAAAGATCATGAAATGGTCTATAACCCTTCAAGAGTACGTTACAAAATTGGGCCTCTTTGTTGCATGTAACCCACTGATTGTATATTATCCAATGCACTCATAAAATTACATGGTTATGCATATTATGTTTTTCATGATTATAGTAGACAAATTTTGTGAAAGGTATTATAAAAACATGAATCAAAGAACATAACAATTAATATTTTAATATAGGTTGCTATAGTTATAAAACATATCAGTCAGTTTATTTAAGCACATGGAAAGAATACAGGATTCCAGGCACCATGAATAGGTAACTAATTAATCAGACCAAATCCAATGAGTCAAGCAGAACATCTACTGGTAACAATTATATATAATACATACTATCAAGGTTTATAAAAAATACTGAATTTTTAAAAGATACATGATGGATGAAAGTATAATATTTAGATGATAGCCTCAAGGTTTATGACCATATATTTTTAAACTGCTAAAAAACTAGACTAGAGTTATACAGATTCTGCCAAGGGTGCAAGTTTCCTCATCCGTCCAGATCGCGGCCCAGATCGCGATCTGGACGGATCTTAGATCTGTCCAGTCCAGATTGCGATCACAGTTTAGTCCGGCCAGATTGGGATCCTGCCTTTCTTGCTTCAGGATCGCAATCTGGGCTGGACAGATCTAAGATCTGACCAGCCTGGATTGCGATCGCAGTTTGGGCCGGCCTGAACTGCGATCGCAATTTGGGCTGGACAGATCAAAGATCCGTCCAGATCGCAATCTGGGCCTTGACATATATATATTTGAATCAATAAACATATAATTTATCAAATATTACTTTATTGTGAAAATGTGCTGTTCCTGAAATCTCTATAATGACGAATACATCTTGTTGGTAAGAATATATAGTTGGTAAGAACTGGCATTGCACTGTATTTTTCACTTGCACGTGCAATCTGACACTGATACGTATATGATTCGATAGGTGCAGACATGTGTATATGGTACCCACTTCTATAAATGTATACCTATATGGTTAAATTTTTTTATACTTTTTTACAAGCTTAATCATCTACTTAAAACAGGAAAAATCCAGGCACCCGGCTATTACTTGGAGATGTGCATTGAGGAGCAAATCTAGAACCGGTTCAAATTTCTTCATACCAGCAATTTTCAAGCTGTATATAATTAAGATTTTTAATATTACGTATAGATATATATATATATATAAATACATATAAGAAAACTGCAGATTTTTGGCCACACTGCATGCAATTGCATGCACATGCAAAATAATGTGTTACTGATGTTTTCAGTGCTCTGACTCGAATGTTTAAAGCGGTTTAGACATTATTTTTTTTTAAGAAGACCCTGTCGCAGTGTGTCTGGGTGTTAATTGCCCGCTGCAAAGGAGACGGCAGTAATGCGGATGAAAATTCCAAGGTGCCATATAGGATCAAGAAAACTGTCACAGGGGCGGATCCAGGAGGATTAATGACAAAGCCTTAAAAGGTGTCAAGGTCCGGAAAAGGGGGGCCAGGCCGCAAAACATGGTCCTAAACCCTTGAAAAAAAGGTTATGGCGGCTGAAATGGGGGATCCGGACCCCCTGAACAAATACATATGTTCATAAAAAATATATAATAACTATATGTGACACCATGTGTGTCAGAGCTTTGTATTAACCTGGTTTATATTTAAGGCCAGATATGTGTCATGTTCACTAATAGATGATGTTTCGTATAAGATCATTAATTTTATAGATGTGGTGTATTCAGCCTAAATCGTGAATTCCACTGACCTTTTAGTTTTATTTTCATTTCTGTCATTATTATTGTTTATACACACACACACACACACATATATATATATATATATATATATATATATATATATATATGGACCTTAAGTCTGCAATAAACAATTATTATTATAATTATTATTATAATTATTTCTATTATTATTATTATTATTATTATTATCATGATTATATTCATTATTGTTATTATCATTATTATCATTTTTACTTTTATTTTTATTTTTAATATAATTGTTATTATTATGATTATGATTATTATAATTATAATTATAATAATAATAATAATAATTATTATTATTATTATTATTATTATTATTATTATTATTATTATTATGATTATTATTATTATTATTATTATTATTATTATTATTATTATTATTATTATTATTATTATTATTATTATACGTATAGTAATTCAGATTCAAACCAGTAACTAAATAAACCATTAGCTGGGAAATTATGACAAACAATTAGCTGTGAAGGTAAGTGTAGAAATATCTCGACATTTCGACAGAGATGCATGTCGTCTTTAACCACTGACAGCCGTATATATATATATATATATATATATATATATATATATATATATATATATATATCCCCACAAAATCTTTAGATACCTGAGAGATTGCGTATACATCAGACCCTTTGCTCATTGGTCAATATTCCTGTTGACGGTACGGACAAAACCCGATTGTCGGAAGTCGGATATGGGATGACGAACCGGCGGTTGAGTTCGGTGTAACGCTATACATAGGCCTACACTAGCAAACAGAAGAATAGCAATAGGTTGGCGTGTTTTCAGTGAAGTATTAAAATTAAATATTTAAAGAAAAGTATTCATAATATTTACGATGAAAGTAAAATTACGACATCTTTATTTTCTTTGGCATAATTTTCTGTTAGATACTAAATACCTTTAACAAATATATTTTCAATTCGGACTTTATTAAATATTTTGTTTAATTTTGTATCCCAGATGAGTAACCTAACATAATTTAAATCCATTAAATTAACATATTATTTGCTTAAAGGCTACCCAACAAAATAAGGAAAATATAAATTTTCAAGTTTAACCCCATTATATTTTATGCTGCACGAGATCGCGATGTGCCATTAATTGGTATTATTTATAACTCTTAGTGTACAATTCAACGGTTCTGAATTCTTTCATTTCTCTTATATAATTATATTGAAACAAATCAGTCAAACATTAAAATTGAATATTTAAGTTAAATTTATCTCTGTCGTATATATCATCAAGAAGTTGTATTAAAATATTATACATTTGAATCGCATCTATGCTAATTGCTATGTGTAAGCTGTAATTAAAAGAAAAAAAAGATAAAAAATATATGAATATGATACTAATGAGAAGGATAAGTTAGAACAATAAAAACATCTAGTTATCTACGATTTAAAGATATATTTTCGTTGGCCAAGAATATCTTACAGATATGTATTACAAGGAATACAACTAATATAATATAATATGATATACATGTATTAAAAATATAGAAAACTGGTGAGTGGAATATTAAATTCAATACACGTATAAACATGCTCAGACACACCCATACGTTATTTATACTAAAAATATATGTACACATACACGATTAATCTCTCTGTTTGCTTGTATATGTTTTGGCATCGGAGACGGGTCTTGACATCATGCTTGGCATCAGACATCCGACTTCCTGATTTTAGTCTGTACTCCAGCTGACAGCCAGTGTTGACATCATGGCAGCAGATCAGAGTATCGTAGAATATTTTGCGGAACATGAAAAATACAGATGTGGCTACTGCAAGTCCGAGGACACCAACTTTTCACATGGTAGATATTTGTTTAAAAGTAAATTGGGGACATTTACATGCAACAGTTTGAAAAATGTCAGAGATAATTAAAGGATCAAGACATGCAAAGCCTTGTAAAGTTGTATTAAGTTTTGTCCTGCCAGTGAGGCTGAGCCTGCCCTCACTTAATTGGTGAGGCGGTTCGTCTGTGCAGGTTGTCATGTCACCTGGTCACAAGTCCAGCTGAGATGCTGTACTTTACTCATACTGTAGTGATATCCTGACTTGTGGTCAGTTTGTGTTCAGTTTTTCACCAAGCCTGGCATGGCATCGTTTCCAGAACTGTTTAACAGATGTTAGATGTAGATACAGGAACAAGGAAGTAAACCTATTAATATAATAATAAGTTTGTCAATACAAACTATAATATAGGCTGTTGCTACAGGTGCTGACTCGGACACTGATCATACAGGCTAAATTTCCAGCACTTCCTATGAACATTCTCATTGACACTGTTAGACATATTGTCCTGAGTATAAAATCTGGTCTTAATTTCCAAGATGGGTCTAAACTGACTGGACTGTCTCATAGGTAATGGTTAAGTTTTTTTGGGTTTTATAAAAGGCCCATATTACCATATTTAACGCAAATTATAAATGAAAGTATTGTTCTATAATATAAAGGAGATGGTATAGTTTCAGAATAATAAGGGTTATTTTATGAAAGGTGGTGTTGTTTTGAGTCATTGTGGCTTAAAATTCAACTATATTAACTCCAATTTTGATCTTTCGCCATGACGTTATGCATGACTTTCATAACGTCGCCAGGAAAACAAGCTATATTTGAGCAATTTATGTCATTCTCTATAAAATATATTGGTTATTACATTATATATGCCTTATTCTTATATAACCATACATTTCTTCTTATTATAGAACCACACAAATTTGGAAGTAATGCTTTAAAGATTGGTATTATAGGCCTTTTATAAAAACCTCTAAACTACACCATTACTGTCTCATATTAGTAGTAGTCAACATAAGCCATGACATGCCTGTTGAAATGACATCGACATGCCTCTGACTTCTATAATACATTAATCCTAAAGTAAACATTATACATTATATCTGTATACACCCATAACCTCATCCATGTACACCTAATTCTGTACTCACTCTGACACATCAGTGGAATCTCAGCTATTCTCTGGCAATGACTGATGGCCCTACCCAAACATTTGCTATTGTTCCAGCATTTAGTAATAAGTGTAAATTTCATGACATTTCAATTGTAGCACTTTATGCAGGACTTTTAGGGAGAATATGCAAAGATCCAAAAATTACCATTGAAGAAATTTCATAAAATGTGACAAGAGTATTCTGTCTAAAAGTATTATGTATTCCTGAAATGAAAATCAAATGCCATCCAATGATATCTGTAAATGCCAAAATTTCCACATTTGATAATTTAGTGATATACAGGTTTGTACAAGACCACAAGTACCAGACTTGTAAATCCAGAATAATTCAGTAGTTTTTAGCTCAGCTGAGTGAAAGTCGTCTGAGCTATAGTTATCACTCTTTGTCTGTCCTCTGTCCATCTGTCTTTGTGTTAACAGGGCACAAATCGTAACCAGTAGATATAGGATCTTCTGACTTGACACCCAGGGAGGTCTATAAAAAATCACCCCGGAAACCTAAAATTATCTCTCTGTTACCCATATCCTCCAAGCTTTGGGGCTCAAAAGTACCCAAAGAATAATTAAAAAATTGATACAAAAGCTCCAGTATCTGAACAACTAATGCATGGATAACCATGATTTTTTGCATGCATACTCATTAATCATGGAGTGTTTCATCAGTTGCTGCAGACTGGTGGCGCCACCTAGATTTTTTTCTGGTTTTTACACATTTTTTCTCTTTTCTTCAAGGATTTGGTCGTCTCTTAACAGAGCATAAATCATTACCAGTAGACTTCTTATTTGCCATCAAGAGAGGTCCTTAGAAAATCTTCATGGAAACCTGAAATTAGGTCTCTGTTACCCATATCCTCTGAACTATTGGGCTCAGAAGTACCCCCACCCCCAGAATAATTTAAGATTTGATACAAAAGCTCCAGTGAGTGTTTCATTAGCTCTGCAGATTGGTAGCACCACCTGGATAAAAAAGAAAATGCATTTTTTAGCTCAGCTGACTATAAGTCATCTGAGCTATAGTCGTTGTCCATTGTCCGTCCGTCTGTCGTGCCGTCCAACCGTCCGTAGATGTGGCACGTTTTGAAACTGTAAGACCTAGGAATCCAAAATTCAGCATAGTGTTAGATGTCTCCAAGATCTCCTACCAAGCCGAAAACTGGGTGTTTGCGACTTTGTTTCTTTGAGAAATTAAGGAAAACCCTCAATTTTTTTATTAAAAACCTATTTTCACACTTCAGGGCTGTCACTCATCTGTTTTTCCTCATATTTACCATAATTATTCCTCTATACAGGTTCCCATGTACATGCCTGAAATTATGTCTGTATTATATAATTTAAGAAAGTTATGGGCCAGAACATAATGCATTTTGTAAAAAATCAGGAAAGATATTTGATCACTTAAGACAAAACTTGTTAAAGCTTTGGACTTTTTTTCAAGTAACTTTAATTAATCAAAATTAAATTGTATACCCAAAATTAGATCAGAACCTTTTAAATTTTTTAAAATATTAACAAAAATAAAAAATTGGTACCTTAAATTTTGCCTAACTTTGACCATGGCACGTTTTTTTCCTGTAAGTACTGTGGATTTAATTTTCTCAGCATGTTTTTGTTAGCATTTTGTCTGATAACAGCAAAAATTTGAAACCCAGTTGATCAAAAACTGTATATTTTATTCAATTTTTCAAGCACCATGTAACATATTGTTTACATCATGCTAGTGTTATGCAGTTTGCAAGAGCTCAGCTCCCCAGCTTAAGCTCTCAGTTCCTAAAATTTGGCATACAATTAGATGTCTCCAAAATTCCCTACCATGCCAAGAATTTGGTCACTAGGACTTAATACCTTTGAGATATTAATGAAAAACTTCATTTTTCAATTAAAAACCCATTGTTACACTTCAGTACTGCCTAATATCAAAACCACTGATCTGACTTTAATCGTATATAATATACATGTTTTTCTATACATTCTCTGTGCACATGCCAGAAATGATGTCAGTATTGCGTAATTGTTTTAAGTTATGGGCCCAAACATAATGCACTTTGTAAAAAATCAAGAAATATATTTACTCCCTTAACAAGGGGCTTGCTGAAGCTATATTTTTTGTCAGGGATGTAACATTATTTAATCAAGATTCAATTGAATACCCAAAATTAGTTCTGAATTTTTAAAATTTTATAAGTTATTAGTATAAATATAAAATTAGTACCTTAAATTTTGCCCAACTTTGACCATTTCACTTTTGTTTCATGTGAGCTCTGTTTATATAATTTTCATATCATGCACACATAAGGATTTCAGCTTTTAAGTTTAGAAAGCTGAAAGAAATTGGCCAAAAATGTAGCTTTTATTAATGTTTTTATGAGACCATGTCAGACCTTGGCTCTCTCCAGCCACTTTTGAGTCACCTGTATGTTGACCTTGTTGAACTTTCAGCAAATTATGCACGCTTGAGGCGAGGCATATACTGGGGCAGCAAGGCAGCTTATGGCCAGCCACAGTTGATCCAGGTGTCCAACCCAACTCATCTAGTAGTTTTAACCAACAACATAACAATAAACAATAAACTAGAATACGGGTAGTCGACAAGCGACTACGTGTATCCGCCTAAATCAGAGTGGAACGGGTGAAGTGAGGCATGGATAAAGTGGCAAGGGGAAATAGAGTGTTGCATATTAGCATGGATGTCTGCAGCCAAATTGTGTATGAAGGTTGCCCCCCTACCACAAAATCCAGAAAGCCATCCCAGTTGTATACATATGCAAAATTTAAGGCAGATAAGTCAAACCACTACATGTATATGAGTGATTTTAGCCCGTGGCAGACAATCAGATCGACGCTGAGCAAAAATGTTTGCAGGTGACGGCACCAGTTTTGCGTATGATAAAGAGCTATGTGAGAACTATACACATGCAAAACTTTTGCCGAATCGGTCAAACGGTTCCCAAGATATGAGCTTGGATGTCTGCTGCATAAACTAGAATGCAGGTGGCTCCACCTGTCATAAAATCAAGAGAGCTGTCGGGGATGTATAAACCTGCAAACTTTTAGCCAGATATGTCAAACCACTGCCGAGATATGAGTGATTTTATCCCATGGCAGACAAACAGACAGGAGCTGTGCAAAAATGGCTGCAGGTGGCACCACAAGTTTTGCGTATGTTATAAAGCTCTCCAAGGGCTACATTTGTGCAAAAAAATTTTCCTGATCGGTCAAACTGTTCCCGAGATATGAGCTTGGATGTCTGCAGCGTAAATGTGAATGTAGGTGGCGCCACCTGTCATAAAATCAGAAAAGCTATCCAGAATGTAAACGCATGCCAAATTTCAGGTGAATTAGTCAAGTCACTGCAGAGATATGAGTGATTTTAACCCAAGGCAGACAAACAGATGGACACTGTGCAAACATGGTTGCAGGTGGCGCCGCCATTTTTTGTGTATGTTATAAAGCTCTCCAAGGGCTACATTTGTGCGAAAAAATTTTCCTGATCGGTCAAACGGTTCCCGAGATATCAGCTTGGATGTCTGCAGCGTAAACGTGAATGTAGGTGGCGCCACCTGTCACAAAATCAGAAAAGCTATCCAGGATGTATACGCATGCCAAATTTCAGGTGAATTAGTCAAGTCACTGCAGAGATATGAGTGATTTTAACCCAAGGCAGACGAACAGATGGACACTGTGCAAACATGGTTGCAGGTGGCGCCACCATTTTTTGTGTATGTTATAAAGCTCTCCAAGGGCTACATTTGTGCGAAAAAATTTTCCTGATCCGTCAAACGGTTCCCGAGATATGTGGGTTTATGTGTGGAAACAGACGCACAAACGGACGCAGAGCGCAGAGGAAAGGTCAGAGGTCAAAACAAAATCGGGGCGCAGCAGTTCACATGTGACCCGAACATAATCCCGGGTTTCGTAAAATTCCGCCCAGTGGTTACAGAGGAGTTCTCCGGAAACCTACGCGGCGGCGGCGGCCGCGGCGGCGGCGTGCAGCTGAAAACATAGTATCCGCAAAACTCTGTTTTGGCGGATACAATAATGGTGGATCATGAGTACAATTGTATAGAAATAGTTACTTTCTACTAAAATAACTTTAAACAAAAATTTTTATTCAATAAGATATATCTATAATATTTCTTAATTACAATTTGTTTCTGAATAAATAAATATTTGTTCCTGAATAAATAAATAAAAGTCACCTGCAGGTGTGCCCGCAATCATATTTGGATTATTGCACAGGCCAAATTGTTCTTGTTAATCAACATTTTTACGTCTTTTGCAACAGTAAGAGTTACAATTATCAGATATGCTATCGTTATTATTTTTTCAACCTTGAAATACTGCCGCAAGATTGCCGGCGCACACCATCTGTCCGCCATGCTTATATGAGAGGTAAACTAATTTTAATTCTCATTGGTTAAGTCAGTCATGTGATACGGAATTCCTGTGATTTACATAATATCTATGAATGAATCTATACCCGGGCCGTTCATGGCGTGCACCAAGCGTCCGCAGAGCTGCTCAGCTGGGGTGTAATTAATAACACCCGCACAGCTATACTGGTGGCCGCTGATAAATCGGACTTGGGTGTCCTTTCATGACAGGAATTTGGGCCAAATAGGACTGTCCCTGTCCCTGTTTAGCAGGTGTCCGCTCATGACAGGTCAATTCTAATGGGAAATTGGTCAGGACATTGGCTTAGTGTCCGTACATCGAAGGTGTACGCATATCCCGGTGTCCCCTCATGGCAGGTTCTGGTGTATTAAATTCAACATTCTTTTTCATAGCAATAAACCTAAATTACTCTGGTAAGATTAATTTCTATTTAACCAAAATTAAATATTCAATGTTCCCCATGAATTATTGATATTGCAACTAGACAGACATTTCTATACTGACTAAAACTAACTGTGCAGTGATCAGCCAATCAGAAACTGTTTTATTAATTTCTAACCAATGATATTTCATGTTACATACTTATAATGTTATCAAAAGTCAGACATTCCTTTATATCAGGGCATTAGCAAATAGTTACAGCCAGAACAGGTAATATATTAAATTTCTCACAAAGAGAAAGCAGTGACTTTAGATTTTCTTGAAATCTGTTACTTAATTTCACATTGCAATTCAATGGGATAATTTGTCACTGATGTAATGAGGTAAAAGGACACCATAACCACATACCCTGTTTTCCATACTTATGAAACAATTTATTTAATTAATTTAATTAGTCTGAGATTAATTCTCAAGTTATCATGCAGAATAGGCTAGAGTTCACAAATATCAAATCACAGACCAAAGTTTTATTCAATTTTACCAACTGATAGATAATTATGAAATATTATATGACATAATGTGAAAAAAAATTAACAAAAACATCTTGAGTACAGTTTATTAACTAACTTGACCAGTCAATGTTGATACAAACATTTATATATCTTAATTAACAGTTATAACACCATTAACACTTTAATTCATAAAAGTGTGAATCTTAACCTCCAAAATGCTCCCAAATCATAAAAAATTGTAAGTCTGGGTCAAAATTATTATCCTGACTAAAATTAGGTCTGGACTATTTGCTGAATGGTAAATAAACCAATTCCAAATAAGAATCCTTACTCCATCAAACTTTTTCATGTAAAATATTTATCATATGCAGTGAAATCTCGCTAACAGGCCAAAGTGTATTCTTAGCAGTGATGGTAGTGATAGCTGGGTGGTTATCAGGCAAGTTTTCACTTTGTGTATATGTGTATATATATATATATATATATATATGTATATATATATATATATATATATATATATATATATATATATATATATATATATATATATATATATGTCAAGGCCCAGATCGCGATCTGGACGGATCTTAGATCTGTCCAGCCCAAATTGCGATCTCAGTTCAGGCCGGCCCAAACTGCGATCGCAATCCAGGCTGGCCAGATCTTAGATCTGTCCAGCCTAGACTGCGATCGCAGTTTAGTCCGGCCCAGACTGCGATCCTGTCTTTCTTGCTTCAGGATTGCAATCTGGTCTGGACAGATCTAAGATCAGTCCAGCCAAGATTGCGATCCTAAACTTGACCAGCCCATATTGCGATCCATGCTTTTACGATCACAGGAGTGAAACATTGGTTGTTTTACCAACTCATTTGGTATTGCATTGTACCATTTTCCCATAATAAATACAATTATAATACAGAAAGGCAATTTTCACTCCTTCATATCACAGGAGTGAAACATGGGATGTATCACCAACTCATTTAGTATTGCATGGTTGTTGAAAAAAGGTAACAAGGAACCCATGGGTTTTATATGCTCACAAAATATGACTTGAAAGAGGAGGTAGGCACTTACAGGTTTTGTGTGGTAATATAAGCTGCATTATGAGCTGATGGTGTTTAACTCAAGTTATGTAAGATTATGATAATATCCTTGGAGACAGGGAAGAGGATTGATGTCATTTATATTATATACAGTTGGAATGGTGTGCTGTTTTCACATAGGTTTTGACTTGGCCATATAACTTTATCTACATTGCAGCAGAATTATTTGAAAAAAAAACCTGTCCATTATCAGTCATGGTAATTCTGATTTTTACAAATGAGAACTTTTATTTAATAATTACTGATTATTCCTGCCCAAGAATAAAACTTAAATAATATAACTATTTATTATAAATTAATAACAAATATTGTGTCGAATATAATTTAAATTAAAAATAATAACAGCATCATATGAAAAGATCTTTCAATAATATAATTGAAATAAATGATTATTAAAATAATATTATAGAATATATTCATGAATACATTCATGATTACATTTAAAAATTATTTGCATTTGTATTCAAATACTTTCATTTATACCTGTATTCCTATTTTTATGCATGAAATTATGGAGTACATATATTCATATTCGCATTCAAATATATTTGCAAAGTATTCTTATCATGTCTGGTATTTATTCAATTTCAGCAAAACAAAGTTCCTGATAATCCAGAATTTACAAATTTCACAAATTGATCATAAGTATGATCATAATGATCATAAGTACCTGGTTTTATGGCTTTAATTTATATTTAAACAAACTATTTTATTCACTTTGGACTACTTTCACATCAATCTAAGCACTAGACATAGCAAAAGTCTTATGACAATTATCAACATTACAGAAATCATAACGAGAACTTGTCTAAGATCTGATTTTTTATCATATTTAAATATTTTAATTTAAAAAAATGTAAAAAAAATTTAAAAGAAATCTCAGCTATGAAACCATTATAAGAATAAAAAACAAGGGACCTATGGGTCACTGTGCTCAGCTGACGTTAACCTTGAAGGTAAAAATCTAAACTAATATCTAATGGAGATAAAGTGTAAGAGGAAGAGGTAATAAAGGCCATGGTTGGTTTATATGATTGGTTTGTATTGATGAGCAAGAAATTGTTGCAAAAAATATTTTGTGACCTGACCATGTGTTTCCTAATGTTGAAACTAAAGCATGTGAGCAGTTTGTGAACAAATGATCTATACTATAACCATGATCATTAATTGTTTTTTTGATTAACTGTTGACATTTCAGTAGTTTACACATTTGTTCAATTGAATCTATTTTTTTGTATAATATATATTATTAAATATATATGTATTTTTTTTATGAAATGTAAACAGTTGAAATATAGCTAATTAACAACATAAAACAGGGCAAACAAAGCCTGATCTCAAATTCTGCTGAGGCAGGAAAATAATGAACACATGTTTGTATTAAATCCTGATTTTTTTATCACATCAATTATTTTCTAATTTAAGTTTATATTTCTATTCATTTCCAATTTAACATATATATCTGAATATAAAAGTTGATTCATAATTCTCAATTGTATCATCATAAATCTCAATCTTGTCAGATAACACCACATCATGCATACAAATGTTTATCTATTTTTTACCACAAAAATATATCTTATAAATCTGCAAAACAGTATCTAAAAATAATACTTGATTTAGATTTCATAATTTTTAATTGTGTCTTTATTTATCCATAATGTGCTTCATATTTTATAATAATTTAAGCATACTGATGGGTTCATTTATATTTGTTCAAATCATTTAAAAGAAAATTGATTTCTTTAAAAATGCTACATTACACAACATTGCATCTTCTGGATTACACCTTGAATTATTTTTTCAAGGAAAGTTTTTGCTTATCGGAGTGGAAACAGCATTACAATTAAGGAGATACAGTGAAAACAATAACAATAACTGCATAACACTTGGTGGGTTGGGTTTGCGGGGGGGGGGGGGGGGGGGGGGGGGTGATTGGGGTGGTGATATGAGAATAACTGTACACCTGTCACAGCAGGGGATCTCCCCCAGTGACTGTAACAAATCAGAAACCCTGGCATAGCTGACTTCCAGTGACCTGGAGTGGGACCCTGCATCTGTAATCAAAGCAAGTGACTACAGAAAAAAAATCAATAACTAGCTTAATTTTCAAGCTTTTATTTCCAAACTTCAGATTTAGACAAACTAAATATTTATGTTTACATGCTGTGAAAATTAAATCAATGGTGCTTACAGGAAAAAAACGTGCCATGGTCAAAGTTGGGCAAAATTTAAGGTACTGATTTTTTTTTTATCCTAATAACTTAAAAAATTTACAAAATTCAGATCTAATTTTGGGTAAACAATTGAAATCTAATTAAACATAGTTATATACTTGAGAAAATAGACTCTAGTTTCAAAATTTTTCATGTTAAGTGAGTTATTATTTTTCTTGATTTTTTACAAAGTCCATTATGTTTGGGCCCATAACTTAAAGAATTTATACTTTTCAGTCTTAATTTCTGGCATGTACATAGGAACTATATAGAGGAATATTTATGGTAAATATGAGGAAAAACAGATGAGTAGTTTTGATATTAGGCAGTCCTGAAGTTTGAAAATAGGATTTTAATAAAAAATTGAGGTTTTTCCTTAATTTCTCAAAGGAACGAAGTCGCAAAGACCCAGTTTTCGGCTTGGTAGGAGATCTTGGGGATATCTAACATTATGCTGAATTTTGGATTCCTAGGTCTTACGGTTTCAAAACGTGCCACATCTACGGACGGACGGACGGACAGACGGACGGACGACGGACAATGGACCACGACTATAGCTCAGATGACTTATAGTCAGCTGAGCTAAAAACTCAAGCATAAGAACACCCTATAAATTGTACAAGGAGAAAACTAGAGATGGGCAAGTTTAATTTTTTTAACATAAATTGAGGAACCAGCAATACAGATTTTGATTATTTACATAGTCTTGTGACAGCTGATACAGCCACGAGTCTTAATATTATTAGTGAAACATACTGACATATTTAATCAGTACTTGTCTGAGTAAAATTTTAAAATTTTGACATATTTTACTTTTTTTTTAAATTTTAAAATAACTATAAATTAACAAGCTGAAAACTTGGATCGCATGGATTGCAATATGGGCTGGTCAAGTTTAGGATCACAATCTTGACTGGACAGATCTTAGATCTGTCCAGTCCAGATTGTGATCCTGAAGCAAGAAAGACAAGATCGCTATCTGGGCCAGACTAAACTGCGATCGCAATATAGGCTGGACGGATCAAAGATCTGGCCAGCCTTGATTGCGATCGCAGTTTGGGCCGGCCTGAACTGCGATCGCAATTTGGGCTGGACAGATCTAAGATCCGTCCAGATCGCAATCTGGGCCTTGACATATATATATATATATATATATATATATATATATATATATATATATTATATATATATACAACTACAACTACTTAAGGGCTTTTTATTATGTATGATGTAATCTGATAATGATATACAATTACTAGAATACGGGTAGTCGACAAGCGACTACTTGTATCCGCCTAAATCAGAGTGGAACGGGTGAAGTGTTGCATATCAGCATGGATGTCTGCAGCCAAATTGTGTATGTAGGTTGCGCTACCTACCAAAAAATCCAGAAAGCCGTCCAAGTTGTATACATATGCAAAATTTAAGGCAGATAAGTCAAACCACTATATTGTATATGAGTGATTTTTGCCCTTGGCAGACAAACAGATGGACGCTGTGCAAAAAAGGGTTGCAGGTGGCGCCACCAGTTTAGCGTATGATAAAGAGCTTTGTGAGAACTATACACATGCAAAATTTTGGCCCAATTGGTCAAACGGTTCCCTAGATATGAGCTTGGATGTCTGCAGCGTAAACTTGATTGTAGGTGGCGCCACCTGTCATAAAATCAGAAAAGCTATCCAGGATGTATAAGCATGCAGAATTTCAGGTGAATTAGTCAAACCACTGCAGAGATATGAGTGATTTTAACCCAAGGCAGAGGAACAGCTGGACCCTGTGCAAACATGGTTGCAGGTGGCGCCACCATTTTTTGTGTATGTTATAAAGCTCTCCAAGGGCTACATTTGTGCAAAAAATTTTCCTGATCAATCAAACGGTTCCTGAGATATGAGCTTGGATGTCTGCAGCGTAAACATGAATGTAGGTGGCGCCACCTGTCATAAAATCAGAAAAGCTATCCAGGATGTATACGCATGCCAAATTTCAGGTGAATTAGTCAAGTCACTGCAGAGATATGAGTGATTTTAACCCAAGGCAGACAAACAGATGGACACTGTACAAACATGGTTGCAGGTAGCGGCACCATTTTTGGTGTATGTTATAAAGCTCTCAAAGGGCTACATTTGTGCAAAAGAATTTTCCTGATCGGTCAAAGGGTTCCCGAGATATGAGCTTGGATGTCTGCAGCGTAAACGTGAATGTAGGTGGCGCCACCTGTCATAAAATCAGATAAGCTATCCAGGATGTATACGCATGCCAAATTTCAGGTGAATTAGTCGAGTCACTGCAGAGATATGAGTGATTTTAACCCAAGGCAGACGAATAGATGGACACTGTGCAAACATGGTTGCAGGTGGCGCCACCATTTTTGGTGTATGTTATAAAGCTCTCCAAGGGCTACATTTGTGCAAAAGAATTTTCCTGATCGGTCAAACGGTTCCCGAGATATGAGCTTGGATGTCTGCAGCGTCAACGTGAATGTAGATGGCGCCACCTGTCATAAAATCAGAAAAGCTATCCAGGATGTTTGCGCATGCCGAATTTCAGGTGAATTAGTCAAGTCACTGCAGAGATATGAGTGATTTTAACCCAAGGCAGACGAACAGATGGACACTGTGCAAACATGGTTGCAGGTGGCGCCACCATTTTTGGTGTATGTTATAAAGCTCTCCGAGGGCTACATTTGTGCAAAAAAATTTTCCTGATCGGTCAAACGGTTCCCGAGATATGTGGGTTTATGTGTGGAAACAGACGCACAAACGGACGCAGAGCGCAGAGGAAAGGTCAGAGGTCAAAACAAAATCGGGGCGCAGCAGTTCACATGTGACCCAAACATAATCCTGGGTTTCGGAAAATTCCGCCCAGCGGTTACGGAGGAGTTCTCCGGACACCTACGCGGCGGCGGCGGCGGCGGCGGCGACCAGCTGAAAACATAGTATCCGCAAAACTCTGTTTTGGCGGATACAATTAATCAATTTTTATTGGTTTTTAATAACAAATTAAAGAAAAATAGAAAAGGAATTTGTTAGTTTTAATAATAGGGAATTACCTTGCAGTTACTGATGATATAAGAATCTTGTATCGATGGATAGAATGTCACGTATTCCAAATAACACCATGCAGTTACCTATGGCATTTTTCAGTTCAATTTTAATAATAAAAAAGTAAATCATATTATTCATTACTAATCATTAGGGATCATATGAAGGAAATTAATGATAGACAAAGATGCAGTTGATAATATTAATCTAGATTCCTACTGTGTCTAGTGTGTACATTGATGTGAAATTAGTCCAAAATAAATATATCACATTTATTTTTTTTTAATATAAATAAAAGCCAGAAAACCAGGTACTTATGATCATTATTTAAATGTGTGAATTTTGTACCTTCTGGATTCTCAACACCATTGTTTGGTGAAAACTGAATAAATACCAGACATGGTGGGAATACTTTGCAATTGTATTTAAATACGAATATGAATATGTACTCCATTATAAAATTTCTTGCATAAAGAATGGGAATTCAGGTAAAAATGAAATTATATGAATACCAGTGCAAATACTTTCCAAATGTATTCATGAATGCATTCATGAATATATTCTTTAAAATTATTTTAATAATCATTTCAGTTATATTTCATTTTAAAAATCATACGATTCTCTTATTATTTTTAATAAAAATTATATCTGGGACAATATTTGTAATTTTTTTAATAAATAGTTAAACTCTTATATTATATGTTCTGCTTATAAGTTATATGGCCAAGTCAAAATCTGTGTAATACAGCTTAAACTTATTACCACAAAAAACCAGCATGTGCCTCATTTCTAAATCATATTTTTATATTATATATAACAGCTGAGCGCCGTGACCCATAGGTCCCTTGTTCTCTATTTTTGAGACCTTCAAAGATGCAGTCTTCCATTAACAGGGTACAAATTGTAACTATTCAACCTAGATTTTTCTAATTTAATATCCATGGAGGGCCATAAAAAATCTCCTTGGAAACCTGAAATTAGGTCTCTGTTACCCACATTCTTTTAACTATAAGGCTTGTAAGTACCCCTCAGTATAATTAAAAATTTGATACAAAACCTCCGTTTCTGAACTGATGATTCTTTGCATGAATATCATCATCATGTATTTCATCAGTTCCTACAGACTGGTGTCCCCACCTGGATTTTTTTTTCAATTTTTACGCATTTTCTTAAATTTTTATTTATGAAACCTTGAATGATGTGGTAGCTTGATAACAGGGCACATATTGTAACCATTGCACCTAGAATCTTCTAACTTGACATCCTGGGAGGTCGTAAAAAATCACCTTGGAAACTTGAAATTATGCTTCAGTTACCCATATCCTCTGACCTTATATGCTTCAGCTGAATTTGAATACCACCTACAAACTTTAGCATTCAGATGATAAAATTTCTTTTGTGAATGTCTTCCTAGTCGGCTTAGCGTCATGACCCCTGGGTCACTTGTTTTTGCGGATGCAAATATAATTTTCCTGAACATGCATAGGGATAGAAATAAGCAGTGGAAGAGGTGTCAGTTTCTGATTTCTATAGAATACAAAAAATGAATGGTATTGTATGCAAGTGGTCATTTATAATTCCTAAAGTATGCAAGAATGAAATACTGCGTGCAGTTGGTCTTGTATAATGTTTTGTCCATATTCTGATTTTTCATGGCTTTCCTCTGAATATTAGTTATAACCTGTGAATTTGGCTTTGTTTAAATTTGTCTTCTTTCCGTTTAAGGCATGTGGGCTCATCGCATGACAGTTAAGGATTATCAGGATCTCATTGATCGAGGCTGGAGGAGGTAAAAAAAAATCCTCATCTAGTTATTTAATTTTTAATATAAACCTCATTTCTTGTATAGACCACTGTTTGTGACAGCTTTTTCCTTAAACAATAGGGTTACCTTTGAAGTACTGTGATAAATATATATGTTTTGTTAAAAAAGAATTATATGGATCATTTAAATAGTTATACCATACTGGTTTGGGTCAAGTACATGTATTTTTACTTGGTACTTGTACTTAGGTACATATATCTGAGTACTTGCCCTATAATTTTACTTGGCACTTTTAACCAAATAAAGTACTTGTACATGCCAAAAAATGTCCTTGAAAAATCAAGTTCTAGTCAAGTACAAGATTTAAACAAAAAAGAAACATATCTACTAACCATAAACACAGCATGTGGAAACCTTGTGATGTTCAGAATATCTTAGCATTATGACAGACTAAATACTCACAGGAGATGTTTTCACAACCTACGCTCCTATTATTGCTGTTTTATAATGAAACAATGATGAACTCAAGATGAATTCAAGACTAGCCAAATATTACAAAACACACCACTGGACAACTCATGAACACATCACAAATGGCATACCTACTTAGACGTATATTTGTATCCGCCAAAACAGAGTTTTGCAGATACTATGTTTTCAGCTGGCCGCCGCCGCCGCCGCCGCGTAGGTGTCCGGAGAACTCCTCCGTAACCGCTGGGCGGAATTTTCCGAAACCCGGGATTATGTTCGGGTCACATGTGAACTGCTGCGCCCCGATTTTGTTTTGACCTCTGACCTTTCCTTTGTGCTCTGCGTCCGTTTGTGCGTCTGTTTCCACACATAAACCCACATATCTCGGGAACCGTTTGACCGATCAGGAAAATTTTTTTTGCACAAATGTAGCCCTCGGAGAGCTTTATAACATACACCAAAAATGGTGGCGCCACCTGCAACCATGTTTGCACAGTGTCCATCTGTTCGTCTGCCTTGGGTTAAAATCACTCATATCTCTGCAGTGACTTGACTAATTCACCTGAAATTGGGCATGCGTAAACATCCTGGATAGCTTTTCTGATTTTATGACAGGTGGCGCCACCTACATTCACGTTTACGCTGCAGACATCCAAGCTCATATCTCGGGAACCGTTTGACCGATCAGGAAAATTCTTTTGCACAAATGTAGCCCTTGGAGAGCTTTATAACATACACCAAAAATGGTGGCGCCACCTGCAACCATGTTTGCACAGTGTCCATCTCTTCGTCTGCCTTGGGTTTAAATCACTCATATCTCTGCAGTGACTTGACTAATTCACCTGAAATTGGGCATGCGTATACATCCTGGATAGCTTTTCTGATTTTATGACAGGTGGCGCCACCTACATTCACGTTTACGCTGCAGACATCCAAGCTCATATCTCGGGAACCGTTTGACCGATCAGGAAATTTTTTTGCACAAATGTAGCCCTCGGAGAGCTTTATAACATATACCAAAAATGGTGGCGCTACCTGCAACCATGTTTGCACAGTGTCCATCTGTTTGTCTGCCTTGGGTTAAAATCACTCATATCTCTGCAGTGACTTGACTAATTCACCTGAAATTGGGCATGCGTATACATCCTGGATAGCTTTTCTGATTTTATGACAGGTGGTGCCACCTACATTCAGGTTTACGCTGCAGACATCCAAGCTCATATCTCAGGAACCGTTTGACCGATCAGGAAAATTTTTTTGCACAAATATAGCCCTTGGAGAGCTTTATAACATACACCGAAAATGGTGGCACCACCTGCAACCATGTTTGCACAGTGTCCATCTGTTCGTCTGCCCTGGGTTAAAATCACTCATATCTCTGCAGTGGTTTGACTAATTCACCTGAAAATTGGCATGCTTATACATCCTGGATAGCTTTTCTGATTTTATGACAGGTGGCGCCACCTACAATCAAGTTTACGCTGCAGACATCCAAGCTCATATCTAGGGAACCGTTTGACCGATTGGGCCAAAATTTTGCATGTGTATAAATCTCACATAGCTCTTTATCATATGCAAAACTGGTGGCGCCACCTGCAGCCATGTTTGCACAGCTCCCATCTGTTTGTCTGCCATGGGATAAAATCACTCATATCTCGGCAGTGGTTTGACATATCTGCCTAAAATTTTGCAAGTTTATACATCCCCGACAGCTCTCTTGATTTTATGACAGGTGGCGCCACCTGCATTCTAGTTTATGCAGCAGATATCCAAGCTCATATCTTGGGAACCGTTTGACCGATTGGGCCAAAGTTTTGCATGTGTATAGAGCTTCCTGGATTTTTTCGTAGGTAGCGCAACCTACATACACAATTTGGCTGCAGACATCCATGCTAATATGCAACACTTCACCCGTTCCACTCTGATTTAGGCAGATACAAGTAGTCGCTTGTCGACTACCCGTATTCTAGTTTGTGTACTGATGTTTGTTTTGGTCAGTTTGACTAGGTTTGCTGCACAGTTTATAATGCGTGCAAATTTAGTTAGAGTGCAAAGTCAAGTTGTGCTTTTACTACATTTTAAGCACCTTAATCTTTTAAACCAGAATGTTCTCACTGAATCCAAATTCTGGTACCTGTTTCATTCCCAGTGTATAATCCAGATATACTATGTTTATTATACGTAATAAAAGAACATTCAGAATATTTTGTGAATTTTTCTATATCTGAATGAATTAATGATTTCAGTTCTTTTACTTAAGTACAGACTGCTGTATTTGCACTCAAGTACGCCTAAAAATTTCTGTACTTGTACTTGTACTTGTCAAAAGCTGTACTGAAGTACAGACCCCCTGTACTTGACCCAAGCCTGATACCAGTATTTCATATATGAGTTCTTCAAACAGTAACTTCTTTTCTGAAGAGGGTCTTTCTTGTGCCTGATGTGAAATATTTTTATCAGCTTAATAGAAAAAATAATTTTTCTGTTACAACCAAAAGCTGTGTGAAATATATAGGTCAATTGAAAACAAGGCATATTCTTTTTTTTTAATCTGGTGATATGTAATAAATAGAAAGCACTTTCAAAACTAACAGTATTTTATATGATTGCAATACTGAATATTCTGTATATTATGATATAGCAGTAACATGAGCCATATGATGTGAGACCTGGTTAGGTACCAGTGACTTCAGCTCTACACTATTTTTATAATTTTAGGAGTGGCAAGTATGTGTACAAACCCACCATGAATCAGACCTGCTGTCCGCAATACACGATCAGGTGTGAAGCCCTCAACTTTAAACTCAGCAAGTCTCAGAAGAAAGTCCTCAGGCAGGTCCACAGGTACCTAAACACAGCTACTACTGGCAATGATACATCAAACACTGGACAGGTGACGCCCCCTTCGGGTGAGGTAAATAAACACAAAGCTGGATTTTCAGGTGATGCTAAGCGTGCAGATAAGATGGACTGTGATACTGTGAAAGTACCTACACAGCATGCAGCACCTGTAAACAGTGGTTCTGGACTGGATGACAGTTGTGTGATGAAAAAGAAAACTCCAACACCAGGTGATGAACATTTCTTTAGCCAAATTAATGTGGCAAATTATGATAATTGAATTGATGAATTGAAATAGTCTAATAGTGACTTGTAATTTCAGTGTATAATGATTTCATGGCGATCACGTGTTATCTTCATTATTGTACAACTCCAGACAATCCATCCTAAAAATTAGATAAATGGTCCCTGTAGATATATTTAAAACTTAAAATATCAATTTTTAAAAAGAGAATATATATATATACAGAAAAAGCTGCTTAACTGCAAGAGGCTTTTGTCAAGCGAATTGATTGCAATTAACCGAAGTTGCATTTAGGTGAAGTTCACTGTCTACCACGTGTAACGGAAAACCAAATGATCGATTGGACCGCTGAATATCTAATTAATTTAGCATTTGTTTTGTAACACTATTCGTATTGTGATAAAGTAAAAAAAACACCAGTATTAGATAACTTTTATTAAAGATAAAAATATATGCAAGAGAACACATTAAAAGCCAAGCCATAGAGAGTTATTTAAGATCACATATATTAACAAAGGCAGTATACTTGATATACCAAAGTATATACAAAATATGCAAAATGTCCGATGTAATTAACATCATGTAAACACCTAAAGAACTCTGTGATTTGCTTCTGTTTTGCTCGCCACTCATGATTGAATAGTGACATGATTCGAAATTTTCTGGTCTTTTATAGAAAAGAGGTTTTGACAAGACACCATGAACCATGGTTAACAATGTTAGTTTATATAAGAGCCTTTGACAATTCTATTATAAGTATCATCAAAGGAACAAACCATGGGACAGCTAGCACACAAAGTTTGTTTGATAATCTTGCACATAAAGTTTGTTTGACAAAAAAAACTCAAGCTAATTAAGAGTTGCTCTCGTGATCAAGGTGTTTAATATGCTGGACATATTTTTAACCTACCATTGTTAACCCACTCTAAGAGATGTGTGCTGTGACCCTATCGAACTGCTTCACCGAGCACAGGGCAATTAAGGTCCTTTGTACACATATGCACCTGCAGTTGTCACAGCGGCTACTTTTGAAGTTCCGGTCTATGATCATTATTGGGATAACACAAACACAACTTGCCAACTTATTGAAGTACTTGAATTTAATGTGAGTTTTCTACCTTTCTTCCAATATTTTCCCTTGCGTTAATCAGAAGTTTGCGATTATGAGGCTTCCGATTAAGCGGCGCGTTTTTAGCTCAGCTGACTGAAAGTCATCTGAGCTATAGCGATCACTCTTTGTCCGTCGTCCGTCTGTCCGTCTGTCCGTCTGTCCGTCCGTTAACCAGGCACAAATCGTTACCGCTGGACCTAGAACCTTGTTACTTGAGATTCTGAGAGGTCCATAAAAAATCTCCTTGGAAACCAGAAATTAGGTCTCTGTTACCCATATCCTTCGAGCTATTGGGCCCCAAAGTACCCCCCAGAAAAGTCAAAAATTTCATACAAAAACTTCAATATCTCATTAACTACTTGACTGATGGTCATGATTTTTGGCATACATATTGATCATGAGATGTTACATCACTTCCTGCAGACTGGTGGCGCCACCTGTATTTTTCAATTTTTTACGAATTTTTTTCTCTATTTTTGAGACCTTTAAAAATGTGAACATCTGTTAACAAGGCACAAATCATAAAGACTGGACTTAGAATCTTAATTCTTGACACACTGAGAGGTCCATGAAAAATCTCCTTGGAAACCAGAAATTAGGTCTCTGTTACCTATATCCTTTGAGCTATCGGGCCCCAAAGTACCCCCCAGAATAGTAAAAAATTTCATACAAAAACTTCAATATCTCAATAACTACATCACTGATGGTCTTCATTTTTGGCATACATATTGATCATGAGATGTTCGATCAGTTCCTGCAGACTGGTGGCGCCACCTGTACCGTTTGATTTTTTAGGATTTTTTCCTCTATTTTTGAGACCTTTGAGGATGCTGTCATCTGTTAGCGTGGCACAAATCGTAACGACTGGACCTAGAATCTTCATTTTTGACACACTGAGAGACCTATGAAAAGTCTCCATGGAAACCAGAAATTAGGTCTCTATTACCCATATCCTTCGAGCTATGGGGCCCAAAATTACCCCCCAGAATAGTCAAAAATTTCATACAAAAACTTCAATATCTCATTAACTACATCACTGATGGTCATGATTTTCGACATACATATTGATCATGAGATGTTTCATCAGTTTTTGCAGACTGGTGGCGCCACCTGTATTTTTCAATGTTCACGAATTTTCTCCATTTTTGAGACCTTTAAGGATGTAGTTATCTGTCAACAGGGTACAAATCGTAACGACTGGACCTAGAATCTTCGTTCTTGACACACAGGGAGACCCATGATAAGTCTCCATGGAAACCTGAAATTTGGTCTCTGTTACCCATATCCTTCGAGCTATGTGGCCCCAAAGTACCTCCCAGAAAAGTAAAAAATTTCATACAAAAACTTCAATATCTCATTAACTACTTGACTGATGGTCATGATTATTGGCGTACATATTGATCATGAGATGTTACATCACTTCCTGCAGACTGGTGGCGCCACCTGTATTTTTCGATTTTTTACGAATTTTTTTCTCTACTTTTGAGACCTTTAAAAATGTGAACATCTGTTAACAAGGCACAAATCATAAAGACTGGACTTAGAATCTTAATTCTTGACACACTGAGAGGTCCATGAAAAATCTCCTTGGAAACCAGAAATTAGGTCTCTGTTACCCATATCCTTTGAGCTATCGGGCCCCAAAGTACCCCCCAGAATAGTAAAAAATTTCATACAAAAACTTCAATATCTCAATAACTACATCACTGATGGTCTTCATTTTTGGCATACATATTGATCATGAGATGTTCGATCAGTTCCTGCAGACTGGTGGCGCCACCTGTACTGTTTGATTTTTTACGATTTTTTCCTCTATTTTTGAGACCTTTGAGGATGCTGTCATCTGTTAGCGTGGCACAAATCGTAACGACTGGACCTAGAATCTTCATTTTCGACAGACTGAGAGACCTATGAAAAGTCTCCATGGAAACCAGAAATTAGGCCTCTGTTACCCATATCCTTTGAGCTATGGGGCCCAAAATTACCCCCCAGAATAGTCAAAAATTTCATACAAAAACTTCAATATCTCATTAACTACATCACTGATGGTCATGATTTTCGACATACATATTGATCATGAGATGTTTCATCAGTTTGTGCAGACTGGTGGCGCCACCTGTATTTTTCAATGTTCACAGATCGTTTTCTCCATTTTTGAGACCTTTAAGGATGTAGTTATCTGTCAACAGGGTACAAATCGTAACAACTGGACCTAGAATCTTCGTTCTTGACACACAGGGAGACCCATGATAAGTCTCCATGGAAACCTGAAATTTGGTCTCTGTTACCCATATCCTTTGAGCTATGGCACTCCAAAGTACAGCTCAGAATAATGGAAAATTTGATACAAAAGCTAAAGTATCTGAACAACTAATGCAGAGATAACCATAATTGTTTGCATGGATATTGATCATGGAGTGTTTCATAAGTTTCTGCAGACTGGTGGCACCACCTGTATTTGTTCGTTTTTTTATTACGAAATTTTTCTGTATTTTTGAGACCTTTAAAGATATGAACATCTGTTAACAGGGCACAAATCATAAAAACTGGACCAAGAATCTTCATTCTTGACACACAGGGAGACCCATGAAAAGTCTCCATGGAAACTTGAAATTAGGTCTCTGTTACCCATATTCTTTAAGCTGTATGGGTCCAAAATACCCCCCCCCCCCCCATGAATAATGGAAAATTTGATACAAAAACTGCAGTATTTCAATAACTACAACACTGATGGTCATGATTTTCGGCATACATATTGATCATGAGCTGTTCCATCAGTTTCTGCAGACTGGGTGTGCCACCTCTATTTTTTTTTCAAATTTTTACGAATTTTTTTCTTTTTTTTAGACCTTTAAAGATGTGGTTATCTGTCAACAGGATACAAATCGCAACAACTGGACCTAGAATCTTCATTCTTGTCATGCAAGGAGGCCCATGAAAGGTGCCTGTGGAAACTTGAAGTTAGGTCTCTGTTACCCATATCCTTCAAGCTATAGGACTCCGAAGTATCCCTCAGAATAATGGACAATTTGATACAAAAACTGAAGTATCTGAACAACTAATGCAGAGATCACCATGATTTTTTGCATGGATATTGACCATTAAGTGTTTTTATTAGTTTCTGCAGACTGGTGGAGCCACCTGTATTTTTGTATCCGCCAAAACGAAGTTTTGCGGATACTATGTTTTTGACCGAGTTCCTCCGCCGTGGCGGCGTTCGTTTCCAGAGAGCTCCTCAGAGACTAATGGACCGATTTTTCCCAAACTTACACCTATTATCGGGTCACATGTGAACTGGTGCCTAACCAATTTGCATTGACCTCTGACCTTTCCTCTCTATCCAGTGTCCATTTGTGGGTCTGTTTCCACTCATAAACCCTCATATCTTGGGAACCGTTTGACCGATCAGGAAATAAAATTGATACAAATGTAGCCCTTGGATTGCTTTATAACATACACAAAAAATGGTGGCGCCACCTGTAACCATGTTTGCACAGTGTCCATCTGTTCATCTGCCTTGGGTTAAAATCACTCATATCTCTGCAGTGAATTGACTAATTCACCTGAAATTCGTCATGTGTATACATCCAGGATAGCTTTCTTGATTTTATGACAGGTGGCGCCACCTATGTTCACGTTCATGCTGATGACATCCAAGCTTATATCTCGGGAACCGTTTGACCGATCAGGAAATAAAATTTATACAAATGTAGCCCTTTGATAGCTCTGTAACATACACAAAAAATGGTGGCGCCACCTGTAACAATGTTTGCACAGCGTCTGTCTGTTAGTCTGCCGTGGCCTAAAATTACTCATTTCTCTGTAGTGGTTCGACATAACTGCCTAAAATTTTGCAGGTTTATACATCGTGGACAGCTTTCTTGATTTTATGACAGGTGGCGCCACCTACATTCTAGTTAACGCTGGACACATCCAACCTCATATCTCAGGAACCATTTGACCGATTGGGCCAAAATTGTGCATGTGTTTAGATCTCACATAGGTCTTTATCATACACAAAACTGGAGGGGTTACCTGCAAAGATTTTTGCACGGTGTTTGTCTGTTTGTCTGCCATGGGCAAAAATCGCTCATATACATGTAGTGGTTTGACTTTTCTGCCTAAAATTTTGCAGGTGTATACAACTTGGACAGATTTCTGGATTTGTGGTAGGTGGCACAACCTACATACACATTTAGGCTGCAGACATCCATGCTAATATGCAACATACCTCACTCTATTTCCCCTTGCCACTCAATCCATGCCTCACTATCCGATTTTGGCAGATACATGTAGTCACTTGTCGGTTACCCGTATTCTAGTTTTAAAAGTTTACACATTTTTCTCTATTTTTGAGATATATAAAAACAGACTAAATCTTGGCCTGTTGGTTAATCTGTTTGATGCTTCAGTTGAATGGGTATATACTACCATTCTGGTGATAAAATTTCCTTTTGTGAATCTCTTCCCAGTCAGCTGAGCGTCATGACCCATGGGTCACTTGTTAATGATAACATATAGAAAATGGTTTTGGTTTTCAGAATTTCTTGCAAATAAGCGGAATTTTCTGTTAACCGACTTGCAAATAAGTGGCGTCGTCTGTATATATACCTGTGGGATATCAGCAAAGTGTCCCTACATTGCAGGTGTCCCTTCATGAGAGGTAGGGACAGATGCGGGTGGGAATAATTATTACTGTTTGGATATTAATTCAAAAATTTAAACAGAAGAATCACATACCTATAAATATATAAAAATAAAATGTTCTTTTATATCAATAATATATGAAAAAATATTTATATGGACATCTAACACAGGAAAGCAGATTTCTGTCATGATTAAAAGTCTTTCAAGAGCTGGTTCATTTATAAATACAAAATTAAATAATGGTGTATATATTTATGTAAAGAGAGAGCTGGCTTTCCACATCTGTGTGTTTGGGCATTTAATGTTGACATCGGGTGATGCTTCCATGAATGTATGTACCCACTCAGGATATCTGATTCAAGTTACTATTAGATAATTTGATCATTCTTTCTGCACTGGTGACCAGCTCTTTATCTGAAGGTATGATTACAGGTCTCTTATACAGACCTAGAGTTGACATGTGGAAGATCTCAGCTAAATTGTGTTGGAGAATGTACAGTAAATAAATATTACTCACTCACTGGGCTTTGAATGCAGAATTTGATACCTAATTATTTAATACCTGTACCATATTACCTATTCCATATATTTTTTCATGAGTCTCTTAATCCATATAGGATCTGGTGCTGACCCAAATAAACCAAAGTGTAAAAAGGCAAAGCAGTTACGCTTGGAGAGAAAACAGCAGAAACAAGAACAGCTAGTTGGCTCTTCCAATGAACCCCCTGTCTCCACAGCATCAGCATCTACGTCAGTAAGTCTTGTATTATTAATTTATAATAATAATTTGGAATAATTATTAATGTGATATTAAATGAATGTGTGTTATATGGCATCATGTAACATGCTGTTATGATATAGTAATATTATAAATATGTTGATTTTATATAATCATATTATTTTGATATTATATAATAATTTGATACTGTTATAACAGACTACAATATTGAAAATTGTTAACAGCTAACTTGAATAACTATTGGATTCAGCTCACAGAAGAGATTTATTTACAGAAATTCTTGACTGTCAGGTCTCATGTAAATTGCTACAGAAATTTTTTTCCATGCACCGTTCCAGATGGAATGCCCTCAGCAATTACATGAACCCCTTCCATCCATTATGTTCATTTATTTGTTTCTATTTTTCAGTTTTTATTAATCAAAATTACTTCTACTGAGAGACCAAATGTACATTGCCATTATGATCAATATTGAACACTGGCAGTTATCACTGTTTGTGATGATGATGATAATAATATCTTTTACAAAATATTCCATGAGTTCAGTCAATCCCCACCAGATGTCTCCTTCTTACATTACCTTCAGCTCTTTTAAATTCTGAAAAAAAAGTCCAAAAGAATGAACAAGTGTAACTAAAACTCCAGGGGTGTGTTGCAATAAGGTGACTTAAGTCATGTAGGTGACTTAAGCCCAGGGGCATCTGTGTGTCACCATGGTAACCATTATGACATCACAATTGTAATCATGGTATTTAGGCCCCCAACTGGGCTTAAGTCCAGTAAAATGTTATTGCAACAGGCCCCAGGATACAGTTTGCTAACATAGAGAATATTATTGTAATACACATCTGTGAAATATAAATGGGGTCATCATTGAAATCTGTTAAATAAAAGTATTAAGGGCTTCTTGTGGATTTTAATGATAAAAAAGCTGACACCAGCCCAGATATCAGACTGACACCAGACATTCACCCCTTTTGAGGATTCACATGGTCTGTTCAGGGTTAGAGGAAATTGTCGGGATATGTGAGAAATGTGCGAGAAGTAATGTACCCCAGAGACCCCTTGTGGTGGAGTTAAAATTGAATCCCCACATTTCAGAAGCATAGTGACATAAGGTTGAATTTTTTTTTCACAAAATGGTATCACCAGGTAACTCTATGAATCATCTATAAAATTAATTTTTAAATAAATTAAATTACAAAATTTTTCTGTTTTTTATTTATATTTTCAATTAAAAAGTTACTGTTACAGTGAATTTTACTGACAAATTGCTAGGTCAGGTTCAAGATTTTGTTTGCGAACTTAAAATAAATGAATTACCTTTGAATATTTTATAAAAGTTTCCCATTTAGTTTATAGTAGAAAACAGCAAAAATAAGACTGTGAGCATGTGTATTGTCATGTAGAGTAAACTGTTTACAAAATCTGAATCTGATCCTGTTTCATGGGCATTTCAGTATCAGTGGGATACTGTGTAAAACTGTTTAAATTTTTAACTTCAGAAAAAAGCTCAAGAAAACCAGCCCAAATCAATAGAGGACTTCCTGGCTGACATATCAGCGAATCCTGCACATCGTCTTGAGGTGGGTCTATGTATCTGACAAATGATTTTGCCCTGTTATGACACATTACAGAGGGGTTGTTTTGACTAATCAGACATACTAGCCCCTGTGTATGTTTGTTTTTGCAAGATATCTTATTAATATTTCATGAATTTTAATATAATTTTTTATTAATCTTGATATTTAAATTTAGGAGTCAGCTTAGGCACAAGATATTCTTGGTTGAACAATTTTAGTGTCTTGGCAGGCCATCGGGGGCTGCAATAAGTTCACACTCTAATGTTACTGGTAGCCCTCTGCAGGGCTGACATGAAGAGTCATAGAAAACACCCAGTTTCACATAAAATAAATCATCACAGAGCTTTAAATCTCGGTCCCTGAATTCATGACATTCATTTAGGACTGATAGGGCTTACAATCTGTTTTGATGGCAGTCATATGGGAAAACTGAATTATGACACCTATCCATCCTATTGCATTGATATTGCTATACACACCCAGTGATCTTCTGTGAGAAAGGATTTAACTCAAAGGAACTATGTTTATATACCACAGTGATGTTGTTGGGTCCACACTATCCGAGTCCAAGTCCTTCACATTTGAGTCAAAGTCCACTTTATTTGAGTCTGAGTCATTCTGAACCTGAGTCCCAAGTCTGGGTCCAAGTCCAGTACAAATATCCAGACTGAAAAGAACAATTTGAAATGGAACTTTTCACATTTAATATCATGTACATTTTAAAATCTATTCACACATGTTTTTATTATATAAATCTTAATTACATGCTCTTGAGTCCTTAACAAAGAGGACGTGTCCAGATTCCAGTCCAAGCCCAGACACAAGTCTTAAATTACTGGCATATTCAACATAAATCACATCTGTATATTTACCACTGTCATTTATTGTTCCCTAGACAACTTTGCTGTCAATTATTATAAACTTTTGGAGACATGATTACATACCAGAAATTGATGCAGGATACTTTGCCAAAGAGCTGTCTTATAATGGGAGCTTTTTTTGCACATGATGGGTGATGTTAGAAAGTAAATTAGGATGTAATGATATTTCAGATTTAATAACTTCTGAATTATAAACACCTTTGTACTAAAGACAAATTGTAGTACCACTGTCATGACCCTTTAGTATGAAGAGTCTGTGCCTGAGAATGACATTACTGTGAAGGGCAGTTTTTTCCATTCCAATCTTCCTAAGACTTTTAGATTTGCAATCATGATAAATTTAAGATTCCATTAAAAAAATTTGCCAAATTTTGGAAGATTATTTAGAATTAATATCAAGTAAGACATAAACTTAGAGAATGTTTCCAGGCCTGTAGTGTACAGGATTGATATGTTTATTTTTCAGGTTCGGCTTGTGCGTTCGAGCCCCAGGAGTGATGAATTTCAGCGAACATTCGAGGTGTCTTATGAAATTTACAAGAAATATCAAATAGCAATCCACCATGACCCTCCAGACAAGCCTACCAAGAAGCAGTACACGCGCTTCCTGGTCGATTCACCGTTACAGGTACCTCATCAGTTATTTATATACTCTTTCTGTGTTTTTTTAGGTAAAATTAGTCCGATCAGCACCACGCAGTAGAGAATTTGAGTCCTCTTTCGATGCCTCTTATGCCTTGTTTAAGAAATATCAGATGACCATTCACAAAGAGCCCCCCGATGAGTGTGATGAGCAACAGTTTGTCAGTTTCCTTGTGGCCTCACCCCTCGAGGTAAAGTCTGTGCTTCACTAGGGTGTCCACTGTCTTTTAATTTAGAGAGATATATACCCACCATGATCCTTAACATGAAGTAACTACAGGCTCCTAACAATTCGTTAAATATGAAATAGTTTTCTCTTAACCAGTCATGGAAAGGCTGAGGACTTGTAAATATATTTCAAATCGGAAAATCAGAGAATTTGAATTGCACTTATGAGATAGCAGTCTACTTATTATTTTTATCTCAGATCTAAACAGAATGTTCCTTTCATGATTGACTATGGTGGCTGTTTTTTTGTGTAGATGCATCTGAAAATTCACCAGGGAAAAGTCAGGGAATGTTATTTTATTGCCAGCTGGGAACCTAGAACTGGTAGTGAATTAAAAAATATATTTTTTATGAGAATTAATTTTTTAAAATGATTGTATTTGGAAATTAATTGATAACTAGTAGGTACTATTAAATATGGTATTTTAACAAAAGGGAAATGGCAGACATTCATCTGTAGCCATCCTACCTTATAGCCATCCATATCTTATGCAGCAGAAATTAGGCAACAGTTCAATGAAGACTTATGAAGTAATTAGTAAAACGTGACATTTTGTAAATCCAGATTAAAAATCTAAATACTTACATAATATCCACATCCAAGTGATCTACAATAATTGGCTTTATGTAGTTAATGGTTATTTATTTATTTTAAAACAATATTTGTTATTGATTTGTGTATTTGATTTATTACAGGAGGAGTACACAGATGGAGGTTTTTCTGATGGACTGGGATCGTTTCACCAGCAGTATTGGTTAGATGGTCGTTTGATAGCTGTTGGAGTACTGGATATCCTGCCTACTTGCACATCATCTGTTTACCTGTATTACGACCCAGATTACTCATTTCTAAGTCCAGGCACTTACTCTGCTCTCAGGTAAGGCAGCAGTGGTAGAATATTACGGCAATATGCAATCTATGAGGCATAAAAAATGTATACATCAAGTCTTCCATTGCATATACTGATGCAGGACTGTTACATAAGTTTGTAAGAGATAGTATTTATCTGTACTGCCTGTACTGTTTCAATTAAAGTCTTACATTGACAGTCTAGTTGTGGTCAGCCATGTAATGCTTTGAGTTGGTCAGCAGACAAAGCAGTCTTGCAAGTCTTAATCTTAGAGAATCTTTTGTCTACTCATCTATAAATTGACACTGTACACTTTGGATGTTTGACAGGGAGGTTGCGTTCACTCGCTGGCTTCATCAGAAGCAAGCATCCATTAAGTACTACTACATGGGATTCTACATCCACTCCTGTCCTAAGATGAGGTACAAGGTAAGTCCTAACAGCATTTCAGAGTTCTGGTGTACTTAATTATCCCCTCGCAACAAAGTTGCAGGAGGGGATGAAGTAATGCCTCCGTTCAGGCATCCGTATGTCCATCTGCAATTGGCTTGTGGACCCATTTTAAGCCAAACCGTCGACCAAAACCTTACATCTTGCACATATGGCTCACCCACCCTTAGATGAAGAAACCTATTGATTTTAAGGTAAAGGGGTCATAGGTCAAGACCACAGGACCCACTTCTTGATAAAGCTTGTGGACCTGTAACCGCTTGACCTGGAATCTTCTAACTTTACATCCAGAAAGGTCCACGAAAAAGTCTCCTCGGAAACCTGGAATTAGGTTTCTTTTACCCATATTCTTCAAGCTATAGGGCCCCAAAGTACCCTTCAGCATAATGAAAAATTTGATACAAAAGCTCAAGCACCTGATCAACTGGTGTATTTATAGGCATGATTCTTTGCATGCATATGCATTATGGAGTGTTTCCTCAGTTCCTGCAGACTGTTGGCACCACCAGCTTTTTAACACATTTTTCTCTATTTATGAGACCTTTAAAGATGCGGTTGTCAGTTAACAAGGCACAAATAGTAACCATTGGTCCTAGAATCTTCTAACTTAACATCCAGAGAGGTCTGTGAAAAATATCTTTTGAAACTTGAAATTAGGTCTCTGTTACCAATATTCTTTGACCTATGGGGCTTATAAACACCCCTAGCATAATTAAAAATTTAATACCAAAGCAGGGCACAAATCATAACCATTGGACATGGAATCTTCTAACTTTAAATCCATGGAGGTCCATGAAAGTCTCTTTGTAAAAACTTCTAACTTGACATCCTTAGAGTTTTTCAAAAGTTCTCCCCAGAAACCTGAACTTTGGTCAGTGTGACCTATATTCTTAGAGTTTTGGGGTATGTTTGAGCACCCCAGAAATAATGCAAAATACACACTAATTGCTAGATTCCTCAGGAAAGGCTAGTTGGATTGTCATCAAATATGTTGTGCTTATGGGTCTTGATGAATTCAAGCTAAGATGCATGAACAATGATGCCACCTACATTATCTTTATTAGTTGCCGGTGCAAGGACATATTGTCAACATGTCAGTCAGCTGAGCGTCATGACCCATGGGTCACTTGTTACTCTAATGTTTACATTTCATGTGCAACGTAATATCTCTAAAACTTCATCATATCCACTTTTAATTAAGGAAGTAACTCTTTCTTATTGGTTTCCAGACCTGATTAGGATTCTGTCACACTTCAATGATTTATTTATTTTTTTAGGAGTTTTCAAGTTTGACATTTATATTTCATGTGTCATGCAATATTTAAAAAGGCTTCATTGCGATCCATCTCTCATAAATAATGCATGTGTATCTTGTAAGTCTCCTTGCCTGATTTGATTTATATGCATTCTCGGTTAACTTTGTCCAATTTCTCATACTATTAAATCAGCCAAATTACACATTTCTCACATTCCCGTTTGGTAGGGGGATCCAGTCCTCTGGACATTTTCAAGTTTTCAGTATTCAAGGTTCATGAAATGTTACATTGGATCAGATAATGGATAATAATGTCCTGTAGTCAGTTACTTTCACAAGTTTCTTAGTCCTCTGTCACAGTCAGAAATAAATGGCTAAACCAATTCTTGAAAGATTTTAGGAATAGTTCTGAAATTTCACTATTAATGTTTAAAGTTCCCAGTTTGTATAAGGCCATCATGTCATAGGCTGTGTGCATCAGCTGGGCATCCTGACCCATGGACCACTCATATATAGACTGAGTAATATTGTAAAGTAGTTTTAGCACAAGTGGTATTAGGTCTATACTGAGGATTTCAGTACTTTTAAAAAATGATTATATGCAAAACTGAGTACTCCAGATATACTTTTGTTGCATATGATAGGCATTTGTTGTTCCTAAAGCATGTAGTAGGCATGCATTTAGTTAGATGACACAATTTTTTTTTCTACAGGAATCTTTTGATACAAGTGTATTTTATTTAATGCCTGGCACAATTTTAATACTTTTACAGCATCGATTTTTGTCACCTTTGCAAAATCAAAAATGGTAATACCGTTTCAGTTAATTGTTGTGTGAGTGACTTGTAAAGACTAGCATTTTTCTCACACATTCCTTGTGTAGGAGAAATAAAATAACATGCTGGAAAAAGTCATTAGCATATATACAACTGTTTCTGACTTTCCAGATGTCGTCTGAGTACACTGTCTGTGGGTATCACTTTATTTTCATGCTTTTCAGGGTAAATATGATCCATCATTTTTGTTATGTCCAGAAGTGTACAGCTGGCACCCGATAGAGGAATGCTCCCCAAAGTTAGATGTTGCCAACTACAGCAGATTTGCACCACCAGACAAAGGTATTAAGCTAGAACCTTGTTACCACGCCATGAGGTTTCTCACCAATGGCCACACATTTTTAGCTCAGCTGACTATAAGTCATCCGAGCTATAGTCGTGGTCCATTGTCCTTTGTCTGTCCGTCCGTCTGTAGATGTGGCACGTTTTAAAACCGTAAGACCTAGGAATCCAAAATTCGGCATAAAGTTAGATGTCCCCAAGATCTCCTACCAAGCCGAAAAACTGGGTCTTCGCAACTTCGTTCCTTTGAGAAATTAAGGAAAAACCTCATTTTTTTATTTAAAACCTATTTTCACACTTCAGGACTGCCTAATATCAAAACCACTCATCTGTTTTCCTCATATTTACCATAAATATTCCTCTATATAGTTCCTATGTACATGCCAGAAATTATGTCTGTATTATATAATTTAAAAAAGTTATGGGCCCAAACATAATGCATTTTGTAAAAAATCAGGAAAGATATTTGATCACTTAACACAAAACCTGTTAAAGCTATGGACTTTTTTCCAGTAATATAACTTTAATTAATCAAAATTAAATTGTATACCCAAAATTAGATCAAAATCTTTTAAATTTTTTAAAATATTAACAAAAATAAAATATTGGTACCTTAAATTTCGCCCAACTTTGACCACGGCACATTTTTTTCCGGTAAGTACTGTGGTTTTAATTTTCACAGCATGTTTATGTTAGCATTTTGTCTGTTAACACCAAAAATTTGAAACCAGTTGATCAAAAACTGTAGATTTTATTCAAGTTTTCAAGCACCATGTAACATTGTTTACATCAAGCTAGTGTTATGCAGTTTGCAAGAGCTCAGCTCCCCAGCTTCAGCTCTCAGTTCCTAAAATTTGGCATACAATTAGATGTCTCCAAAATCCCCTACCATGCCAAGAATTTGGTCACAAGGACTTAATACCTTCGAGATATTAATGAAAAACTTCATTTTTCCATTAAAAACCCATTGTTACACTTCAAGACTGCCTAATATCAAAACCACTGATCTGACTTTAATCATATATAATATATATATTTTTCTATACATTCTCTTTGCACATGCCAGAAATGATGTCAGTATTGCGTTATTGTTTTAAGTTATGGGCCCAAACATAATGCACTTTGTAAAAAATCAAGAAATATATTTACTCCCTTAACAAGAGGATTGCTGAAGCTAGAGATTTTTTGTCAGGGATGTAACATTATTTAATCAAGATTCATTTGAATACCAAAATTAGTTCTGAATTTTTCAAATTTTATAAGTTATTAGTATAAATATAAAATTAGTACCTTAAATTTTGCCCAACTTCGACCATGGCATTTTTGTTTCCTGTGAGCACTGTTGATATAATTTTCATATCATGCACACATAAGGATTTCAGCTTTTTAGTTTAGAAAGCTGAAAGAAGTTGAAGCTTATATTAATGTTTTTATGAGACCATGTAAGACCTTGGTTCTCTCCAGCCCCTCTTGAGTCACTTGTATGTTGACCTTGTTGAACTTTCAGCAAATTATGCATGCTTGAAGCGAGGCATTCACTGGGGCAGCCAGGCAGCTTATGGCCAGCCACAGTTGGTCCAGGTGTCCAACCAAACTCATCTAGTAGTTTTAACCAACAACATAACAATAAACAATAATTTAATAAATTTTTATTGATTTTTAATAACAAATTGAAGAAAAATAGAAAAGGACTTTGTTAGTTTATAATAACAGGAAATTAACTTGCAGTTACTGATGATGTAAGAATCTTGTATCGATGGATAAAATGTCACATATTCCTAATAACACCATGCAGTATTTTTCAGTTCAATTTTAATGATAAAAAAGTAAATCATATTTTTCATTACTAATCATAAATAAAAGCCATAAAACCAGGTACTTATGATCATTATTTAAATGTGTGAATTTTGTATATTCTGGATTCTCAACATCATTGTTTGGTGAAAACTATATAAATACCAGACATGGTGCAAATACTTTGCAATTGTATTTAAATACGAATATGAATTTGTACTCCATTATAAAATTTCTTGCATAAAGAAGGGGAATTCAGGTAAAAATGAAAGTATATGAATACCAGTGCAAATACTTTCAAAATGTATTCATGAATGCATCCATGAATATATTCTTTAATATTATTTTAATAATCATTTCAGTTATAATTCATTTTAAAAAATCATACGATTCTCTTATTATTTTAAATAAAAATTATATTTGGGACAATATTTGTAATTTTTTTTAATAAATAGTTAAACTCTTATATTATATGTTCTGCTTATAAGTTATATGACCAAGTCAAAATCTGTGTTACAATAGTACTCCATTTGTTAATAAAATAAATGAAATCAGTCCTCTTCCCTGTCTCCAAAGGTACTATCAAAATCATACATAAGCTAAACAACAACTCATAATACAGCTTATATTTATTACCACACAAAACCAGCATGTGCCTCATTTCTAAATAATATTTTTTTTATCATACATAACAGCTGAGCGCCGTGACCCATAGGTCCCTTGTTTATACCTATTGTTCTGTGTTATTTTTTTCAGTTGATCCTAATGCTAATATTGAGATGAAGAGCATCCCAGTCTTGTACAAGCACACCCTGATGCCGTATTACTTCTATCAGCTTCGTAAGCCTGACGCAGATGATGAGGAAGAAGTCTCAGAGTATGGGGAGCTGGTCGGCAACACATGCGCTCAGCGTATTATATTGTTTAGATCTTAAATTACTATTAACTAGGCCATTTTATATAATTTATCGTTATGGGTCAGATGACTACTGGTAAATAGTATTCCAAAGTTTATATACGTCAAGAAACATCTGTTTTTTTACTTTTAATATATCCTTATATTTTCATTCTGTTCTTGAAAAAGACCTTAAGACTCTAAAAATCCTAACATCATGGCATTGAATCAAAGAGTGTACAACTGCTTGAAACAATAATATTTCTATTCATTTAACACACAAAATTAATATTTTAAGCATGCATCATATGAAATATAAACAGAAATCCTGTTACTGGGATGTGAGCTTGTAGTTCTACTAAGGTAAGACCTTGTTCACCATGTTAAATCTGCTCATCTGTTCTGCTGGTATTCAGAACCCTGATATTTGAATGTTGCAGGTTCTTTTGATGAAAGCATTCAGTGCTGGGTGAACATTAATGGAATTTGACCTGAAAAGGCGTGAATTTCATTCATTTTAATAGTTATTAAGAAACAGTTCAAAGTTGTGTCAGTCCTTTTATTATATTGTGTAATAACATGACACAGTAGTTGTGCAAATGTAGTGAAATTGCCAAAATGTCTCTGACAAAAATCTGTAAATAAATTGTGAACTGGCCTAGCTGCTGCTGCCGATGATGAAATTAATGTATGAACAATGCTCTGTCAAGACGTCTTTGCGTCGCTGAGGAAAGTTTTAGAAATACAAAACACGCACACAAATATAATTTGATTTCTCCCCACACATATATTTAATTAATCCCATGTATAATAGCAATACAAATTAAAAAGAATACAATCAATAATTGTGATCTTTATAGTTATGGGTAGGAAGAACAGAATTGTTAATTAATCATGAAGCAAGTAAACTTGACAGAAGCATATATATATCATATACATTTATACTTTAGGAAGAATCTGCTAGAAGAATATACAATTTAATGAGAATATCAAGCAGAGAATAATTTTTTATATTACTTTGGTTTTTCTTTGTATTACAAGAAATGACTGTTATTTATTTCATCCTGTTAATATTACAGCGGAGTTAGTGTAGTTATAATTATGAAAAATACCCAGACTTGGTCAGAATATATTATGATATGTTTATCTGTTATTGAATATATGAATTATGATGAAGCTTGTTTCATTTTTATTTCAATTGTTTTTTGTAATGTTGCTTATACACATTTACATACCCTGAGAATTATAAGAAAAAGATATATAAACAATAAAGAGTTTGCTTCAGTATAAATGTGTGAATGTATGGGTGGAAGTGGAACAAGGTGTCCAGGGAGGGTTAGGATGTCAGGACAGTGATGTAGTCCAGTCCACAACATCCCTGGGCAAGTCCTAGTCCCTGAGATTCAAGTCTGTATCATTTGGAACCAAAGTCTAATACATGTATCTGACCAATTACAAGGGAATTTAAAATTGAACTTTCAGAATACCATGAACATTTTTAGCTCAGCTGACTATAAGTCATCTGAGCTATAGTCGTGGTCCATTGTCCGTCGTCCGTCCGTCTGTCCGTCCGTCCGTCCGTCGGTCCGTTCGTAGATGTGGCACGTTTTGAAACCGTAAGACCTAGGAATCCAAAATTCAGCATAATGTTAGATGTCCCCAAGATCTCCTACCAAGCCGAAAACTGGGTCTTTGCGACTTTGTTCCTTTGAGAAATTAAGGAAAAACCTCAATTTTTTATTAAAATCCTATTTTCACACTTCAGGACTGCCTAATATCAAAACCACTCATCTGTTTTTCCTCATACTTACCATAAATATTCCTCTATATAGTTCCTATGTATATGCCAGAAGTTAAGTCTGTAAAGTATAAATTCTTTAAGTTATGGGCCCAAACATAATGGACTTTGTAAAAAATCAGGAAAAATAATAACTCACTTGACATGAAAAATTTTGAAACTAGAGTCTATTTTCTCAAGTATATAACTATGTTTAATTAAGATTCAATTGTTTACCCAAAATTAGAACTGAATTTTGTAAATTTTTTAAGTTATTAGCATAAAAAAAAATCAGTACCTTAAATTTTGCCCAACTTTGACCATGGCATTTTTTTGCTGTAAGCACCATTGATTTAATTTTCACAGCATGTAAACATAAATATTTAGTTTGTCTAAATCTGAAATTTAAAAATAAAAACTTGAAAATTAAGCTAGTTATTGATTTTTTTCTGTAGTCACTTGCTTTGATTACAGATGCAGGGTCCCACTCCAGGTCACTGGAAGTCAGCTATGCCAGGGTTTCTGTTTTGTTACAGTCACTGGGGGAGATCCCCTGCTGTGACAGGTGTACAGTTATTCTCATATCACAACCCCAATCTCCCCCCCCCCTCGGGCAAACCCAACCCACCAAGTGTTATGCAGTAATTGTAATTGTTTTCACTGTATCTCCTTAACTGTAATGCTGTTTCCACTCCGATATGCAAAAACTTTCCTTGAAAAAATAATTCAAGGTGTAATCCAGAAGATGCAATGTTGTGTAATGTAGCATTTTTAAAGAAATCAATTTTCTTTAAAATGATTTTAACAAATATAATTGAACCCATCAGTATGCTTAAATTTTTATAAAATATGAAGCACATTATGGATAAATAAAGACACAATTAAAAATTGTGAAATCTAAATCAAGTATTATTTATAGATATTTATTGTTTTGCAGATTTAAAAGATATATTTTTGTGGTAAAAAATAAATAAACATTTGTATGCATGATGTGGTGTTATCTGACAAGATTGAGATTTATGATGATGCAATTGAGAATTATGAAACAACTTTTATATTCAGATATATATGTTAAATTGGAAATGTATAGAAATATAAACTTAAATTAGAAAAAAATTGATGTGATAAAAAAATGAGGATTTAATACAAACACTTGATCATTATTTTCCTGCCTCAGCAGAATTTGAGATCAGGCTTTGTTTGCCCTGTTTTATGTTGTTAATTAGCTATATTTCAACTGTATACATTTCATAAAAAAAATACATATATATTTAATAATATATATTATACAAAACAATAGATTCAATTGAACAAATGTGTAAACTACTGAAATGTCAACAGTTAATCGAAAAACCAACTCATGATCATGGTAATAGTACAGATCATTTGTTCACAAACTGCTCACATGCTTTAGTTTCAACATTAGGAAACACATGGTCAGGTCACAAAATATTTTTTGCAACAATTTCCTGCTCATCAATACAAACCAATCATATAAACCAACCATGGCCTCTTATTACCTCTTCCTCTTACACTTTATCTCCATTTGATATTATTTTAGATTTTTACCTTCAAGGTTAACGTCAGCTGAGCACAGTGACCCATAGGTCCCTTGTTAGTAAGCTCACACATCGTTTTACTTAAATGGTTAATTACATTCATAGCTCCGGATGCTGAGCTGTGCTTGGTATATATTGTGGTATTATTTTTTAAAATTCTGTTTTCTTGAGTCCTCCCCTAAAAGTCTGAGTACAAGTCCAGGACCCTTAAGTTTAACTCAAGAGCCCCTAAATAAGTGGACTCGTGTCAAGTCAAGACTTGGGAGTCCTACATCACTAATGAAACATCTCTGAAACTTCCCTGTTAACAATCAGAGTCCAGTGCCTTGAACTAGATATTTCTTGGAACCGCAGGTGCCGTAGTATCCCCAGACAACCTCCCCCCCCCCCCCCTTTTAAGAATAGCCCCCCCCCCCCCATCTTCAGCAGCAGATACTGACACTTGGCAATCAACCATGGTTTCTTCCATCTATTGATCAACTTGAGAAACAATATTTTTCTTCTCACTCTTTAGGAAATGGGATTAGAAAAGTTTATACTATAAAAAATGGCAAGGTAGGTGGCGCCACCTGTCTGGTCGACGAGAAAACTCTCCAAAATTGTTGTACATGCCAAATTGCAGACCAACACATTGACCAACACTCCTCCAATATGAGCAGTTTTCACTTAAACAAATGTACAGATGAACATCAACAAAAAAATAAATTGCAGATGGCACCACCAGTCTTGAGTACAAGATGGAGGAGTCCATGATCTATGGACATGCAGAGTTTCAGAACAATATCGCACACCACTCCTAAGAAAAGAGCATTCATTTATTCTACAAAAATGTGAAGGAACGTCGTGCCACCTGTCTGGTTTACAAGAAAATTTTCCAAGATGGATGGACACCCAAAATTTAAGACCAATACCTTGAACTACTACTGAGATATGAGCAATTTTAACCCAAAGCACATGTACAGATGGACGCCACTGGAAAACAATTGCAGATGACAATTTTTGACTTCTAATGCTCACAGTACTGTCAAGAAGCAATGATGGGGTATTAAAAGGCACAAAAACAAGAAAAGGACAAAGTGGCGCCACCTGTCTTCCTCAGAAGACAAAACAATCAAAGATCTTATGTTAGTTTGATTTTTGGACCAATCCATGCATCCCTTATTGAGATATTTATGATTTTGTGTTCATCATTTATAGCAATATTCAAGGTCAAGGCCCCAATTTAAATATAAATCATCCCATAACCAATGTCTATGTATATGCATAATATGAAAGAAATCTGTCCATTAGTTTTTGACTTCTAATGCTCACAGTATTGTTTAGTGGCAATGATGGGGGTATTAACAACGTGAAAACAAAAGGATTACAGGTGGCTCCACCAGTTTCTGGTACATGACAACACTATCCAAGATCTTCGGTCATGTTGATTTTTTTATTAATCCATGCAAGATTTCTTGAGATATTTAAGAATTTGTCTGATTTTCCCCCCAAATGTACCTAATCAAGGTAAAGGTGACTCTCCTAGTAAAGGTCATGACCCCATTTTAAATAGGCTTCTTCGTCTCGCCCATGTCTATGCACATGTAAAATATTTGGTAAAGATCCGTAAAATATTTTTTGAGTTATCGCATCCAAACGAAATCTCCGTGCTTGACCGTGCTTAAACCATAGTATCCCGACTTTGTCTGGGGATACAATGATGGGGTATTAAAAGGCGCAAAAACAAGAAAAGGATGGAAGTTGGTGCCACCAGTTTCCAGTATATGACAACACTATCCAAGATCTTCAATGGCCAAATCTGTCCATTAGATTTTTACTTATAATGCTCACAGTACTGTCAAGAATCAATGATCGGAGTATTAAAAGGAATGAAAACATGAAAAAGGATAATAGGTGGTGCCACCAGTTTCAAGTATATGAACACTATGCCAGATTCTTTGAGATATTTAAGAATATGTGTTTCTCCCTAAAAATGGAACATTTCAAGGTCCTTTTCCTAGTAAAGGTCTTTACCCCATTCAAAATAGGCTTCGTCCTCTCGCCCATATCTATGCACATGTCAAGTTTGGATAAGACCCGTAAAATATTTTTGTCGCATCCAAAAGAAATCTCTGTGGCGGCAGCACATAAACCATAGTATCCTCACTCGGTCTGGGGATACAATAAAGTAATATTACCAGCACCATTACATTGCAGGTTTCAACATTCAGGAAAGATGGATGCCAGTTGGTCATTTTATGACCACTTTGATACTGTATTCAGGATGTAACAACAGCAATCAGTGGGCCAGCTGACCTATACTTCCTGCAATCTCAGAGATAATGTGTGTGTTTGTCACATTGATGAGTGAGCTGTTTTAATTTATGATATCACCTAAATACTGCTCCTAAACCATAGGAAGTGTTCATATTCTTCACATATTCTACACATGTTCTTTACATCTTACAACAAATGAGACATAAGTCCATGCACTGTTATAGTATTTACCCACTAATTATATGTAATGAAAATAAATATCAGTTAAAATTTCACTATCCACAAAATGATGGGGTGTGACAGACAACTGATACATGCTTTTTAACAAATACATATTAAATTTGAGAACTAAATTTATGCATAGAAATGGCTGATTAAAGAAGAAAATGTGTCAGGATTGGACACATAAAGAAGTTCTAAAGAATGCTGTGGGAAAAATTCTCAGAATTTATCAAATAAATTTTAACAAGTGTCCCATAAGTTATGACGCTCAGCTGACTGGGAAGAGATTCACAAAAGGAAATTTTTTCATCTGAATGGAAGTATATACCCGTTCAACTGAAGCATCAAATAGATTAACCAACAGGCCAAGATTGTGTCTGTACCGGTATTTATTTATCTCAAAAATGTAGAAAAAATGTGTAAACTTTAAAAAAAATACAGGTGGCTCCACCAGTCTGCAGAAAATAATAAAAATACTCCATGATCAATATCCATGCAAACAATTATGGTGATCTCTGCATTAGTTTTAGTTTTAGCATATTTTCCATTATTCTGAGCTCTACTTTGGAGTGCCATAGCTCAAGGGATATGGGTAACAGAGACCGAATTTCAGGTTTCCATGGAGACTTTTCATGGGTCTCCCTGTTTGTCAAGAATGAAGAATCTAGGCCCAGTTGTTACGAATTTCGTACCCTGTTGACAGATTACTACATCCTTAAAGGTCTCAAAAATAGAGAAAAAAAATTGTAAAAATTTGAAAAAATACAGGTGGCGCCACAAGTCTGCAGGAACTGATGGAACACTTCTTGATCAATATGTATGCCAAAAATCATGACCATCAGTGTCGTAGTTATTGAGATGTTGCAGTTTTTTTAATCAAATTTTCCATTATTCTGGGGGGGGGGGTAATTGGGAGCCCCACAGCTCAAAGGATATGGGTAACAGAGACCTTATTTCAGGTTTCCATGAAGACTTTTAATAGGTCTCTCACTGTGTCAAGAATGAAGATTCTAGGTCCAGTCTTTACTATTTGTGCCCTGTTAACAGATGTTCACATTTTTAAAGGTCTCAAAAATAGAAACAAGGGACCTATGGGTCACGACGCTCAGCTGTTATATATGATAAAAAAATATTATTTAGAAATGAGGCACATGCTGGTTTTGTGTGGTAATAAATATAAGCTGTATTATGAGTTGTTGTTGTTTAGCTTATGTATGATTTTGATAGTACCTTTGGAGACAGGGAAGAGGATTGATTTCATTTATTTTATTAACAAATGGAGTACTATTGTCACACAGATTTTGACTTGGCCATATAACTTATAAGCAGAATATATAATATAAGGGTTTAACTATTAATTTAAAAAAATTACAAATATTGTCCCAAATATAATTTTTATTAAAAATAATAAGAGAATCATATGATTTTTAGCTCAGCTGACTATAAGTCATCTGAGCTATAGTCGTGGTCCATTGTCCGTCGTCCGTCCGTCTGTCCGTCCGTCCGTCCGTCTGTCCGTCCGTCCGTCCGTCCGTCCGTCCGTAGATGTGGCACGTTTTGAAACCGTAAGACCTAGGAATCCAAAATTCAGCATAATGTTAGATGTCCCCAAGATCTCCTACCAAGCCGAAAACTGGGTCTTTGCGACTTTATTCCTTTGAGAAATTAAGGAAAAACCTCAATTTTTTATTAAAATCCTATTTTCACACTTCAGGACTGCCTAATATCAAAACCACTCATCTGTTTTTCCTCATATTTACCATAAATATTCCTCTATATAGTTCCTATGTACATGCAGGTAATTAAGTCTGTAAAGTATAAATTCTTTAAGTTATGGGCCCAAACATAATGGACTTTGTAAAAAATCAGGAAAAATATTAACTCACTTAACATGAAAAATTTTGAAACTAGAGTCTATTTTCTCAAGTATATAACTATGTTTAATTAAGATTCAATTGTTTACCGAAAATTAGATCTGAATTTTGTAATTTTTTTAAGTTATTAGCTTAAAAAAAAAATCAGTACCTTAAATTTTGCCCATTTTTGACCATGGCACGTTTTTTTCCTGTAAGCACCATTGATTTAATTTTCACAGCATGTAAACATAAATATTTAGTTTGTCTAAATCTGAAATTTGAAAATAAAAGCTTGAAAATTAAGCTAGTTATTGATTTTTTTTTCTGTAGTCACTTCATTTGATTACAGATACAGGGTTCCACTCCAGGGCACTGGAAGTCAGCTATGCCAGGGTTTCTGATTTGTTACAGTCACTGGGGGAGATCCCCTGCTGTGACAGGTGTACAGTTATTCTCATATCACCACCCCAATCACAACCCCCCCCCCCCCCCCCCCCCCCCCCGCAAACCCAACCCACCATGTGTTATGCACTATTTGTTATTGTTTCACTGTATCTCCTTAATTGTAATGCTGTTTCCATTCCGATATGCAAAAACTTTCCATGAAAAAATAATTCAAGGTGTAATCAAGAAGATGCAATGTTGTGTAATGTAGCATTTTTAAAGAAATCAATTTTCTTTTAAATGATTTTAACAAATATAATTGAACCCATCAGTGTGCTTAAATTATTATAAAATATGAAGCACATTATGGATAAATAAAGACACAATTAAAAATTGTGAAATCTAAATCAAGTATTATTTTTAGATATTTATTGTTTTGCAGATTTAAAAGATATATTTTTGTGGTAAAAAATAAATAAACATTTGTATGCATGATGTGGTGTTATCTGACAAGATTGAGATTTATGATGATGCAGTTGAAAATTATGAATCAACTTTTATATTCAGATATATATGTTAAATTGGAAATGTATAGAAATATAAACTTAAATTAGAAAATAATTGATGTGATAAAAAAATGAGGATTTAATACAAACATTTGTTCATTATTTTCCTGCCTCAGCAGAATTTGAGATCAGGCTTTGTTTGCCCTGTTTTATGTTGTTTATTAGCTCTATTTCAACTGTATACATTTCATTAAAAAAATACATATATATTTAATAATATATATTATACAAAAAAATAGATCCAATTGAACAAATGTGTAAACTACTGAAATGTCAACAGTTAATCGAAAAAACAACTAATAATCATGGTAATAGTACAGATCATTTGTTCACAAACTGCTCACATGCTTTAGTTTTAACATTAGGAAACACATGGTCAGGTCACAAAATATTTTTTGCAACAATTTCTTGCTCATCAATACAAACCAATCATATAAACCAACCATGGCCTTTATTACCTCTTCCTCTTACACTTATCTCCATTTGATATTATTTTAGATTTTTACCTTCAAGGTTAACGTCAGCTGAGCACAGTGACCCATAGGTCCCTTGTTTAAAATGAAATATAACTGAAATGATTATTAAAATAATATTAAAGAATATATTCATGAATGCATTCATGAATACATTTTGAAAGTATTTGCACTGGTATTCATATACTTTCATTTTTACCTGAATTCCCATTCTTTATGCAAGAAATTTTATAATGGAGTACAAATTCATATTCGTATTTAAATACAATTACAAAGTATTAACACCATGTCTGGTGTTTATTCAGTTTTCACCAAACAATGATGCTGAGAATCCAGAATATACAAAATTCACACATTTAAATAATGATAAGTACCTGGTTTTATGGCTTTTATTTATATTAAAAAATAACTGTAATAAATTCATTTTGGACTTATTTCACATCAATGTACACACTAAACACAGTAGGAATCTAGATTAATATTATCAACTGCATCTTTGTCTATCATTAATTTCCTTCATATGATCCCTAATGATTAGTAATGAATGATATGATTTACTTCTTTATCATTAAAATTGAACTGAAAAATACCATAGGTGACTGCATGGTGTTATTTGGAATACGTGACATTCTATCCATCGACACAAGATTCTTATATCATCAGTAACTGCAAGTTCATTTCCTGTTATTATAAACTAGCAAATTCCTTTTCTATTTTTCTTTAATTTTTTATTAAAAATCAATAAAAATTTATGAATTTATTGTTAATTGTTATGTAGTTGGTTAAAACTACTAGATGAGTTGGGTTGGACACCTGGATCAACTGTGGCTGGCCATAAGCTGCCTGGATTCCCGTGTATGCCTCGCCTCAAGCATGCATAATTTGCTGAAAGTTCAACAAGGTCAACATACAGGTGACTCAAGAGGGCTGGAGAGAGCCAAAGTCTGACAGGGTCTCATAAAAACATTAATAAAAGCTACAATTTTTGGCCAATTTCTTTCAGCTTTCTAAACTGAAAAGCTGAAATCCTTATGTGTGCATGATATGAAAATTATATCAACAGTGCTCACAGGAAACAAACGTGCCATGGTCAAAGTTGGGCAAAATTTAAGTTACTAATTTTACATTAATACTAATAACTTATAAAATTTTAAAAAGTCATAACTAATTTTGGGTATTCAATTGAATCTCTTAAATAATGTTACATCCCTGACAAAAAATCTCTAGCTTCAGCAATCCCCTTGTTAAGGGAGTAAATATATTTCTTGATTTTTTACAAAGTGCATTATGTTTGGGCCCATAACTTTAAACAATTACGCAATACTGACATCATTCTGGCATGTGCATAGAGAATGAAAAATATGTAGATTATTTATGATTTAAGTCAGATCAGTGGTTTTGATATTAGGCAGTCTTGAAGTGTAACAATGGGTTTTTAATGGAAAAATGAAGTTTTTCATTAATATCTTGAAGGTTTTAAGTCCTAGTGACCAAATTCTTGGCATGGTAGGGGATTTTTAGGACATCTAACTGTATGCCGAATTTAAGGAACTAAGAGCTGAAGCTGGGGGGCTGAGCTCTTGCAAACTGCATAACACTAGCTTGATGTAAACAATATGTTACATGGTGCTTGAAAACTTGAATAAAATCTACAGTTTTTGATCAACTGGTTTCAAATTTTTGGTGTTAACAGTTGAAAAGCTAACATAAACATGCTGTGAAAATTAAATCCACAGTACTTACAGGAAAAAAACGTGCCATGGTCAAAGTTGGGCAAAATTTAAGGTACCAATTTTTTATTTTTATTAATATTTTAAAAAATTAAAAGATTTTCATCTAATTTTAGGTATACAATTTAATTTTGATTAATTAAAGTTATATTACTGGAAAAAAGATCCATAGCTTTAACATGTTTTGTGTTAAGTGATCAAATATCTTTCCTGATTTTTTACAAAATGTATTATGTTTGGGTCCATAACTTTTTTAAATTATATAATACAGACATAATTTCTTGAATGTACATAGGAACTATATAGAGGAATATTTATGGTAAATATGAGGAAAAACAGATGAGTGGTTTTGATATCAGGCAGTCCTGAAGTGTGAAAATAGGATTTAAATAAAAAATTGAGGTTTTTCCTTAATTTCTCAAAGGAACGAAGTCGAAAAGACCCAGTTTTCGGCTTGGTAGGAAATCTTTGGGACATCTAACATTATGCTGAATTTTGGATTCCTAGGTCTTATGGTTTCAAAACGTGCCACATCTACGGACGGACGGACGGACAGAGGACAATGGACCACGACTATAGCTCAGATGACTTATAGTCAGCTGAGCTAAAAACAATTCGTAAAAAAATAAAAAAATACAGGTGGCGCCACCAGTCTGCAGAAAATGATGAAACATCTCATAATCAATATGTATGCCAAAAATCATGACCATCAGTGATGTAGTTAATGAGATATTGAAGTTTTGTATGAAATTTTTGACTATTCTGGGGGGTACTTTGGGGCCCCATAGCTCGAAGGATATGGGTAACAGATCTAATTTCTGGTTTCCAAGGAGATTTTTCATGGACCTCTCAGAATGTCAAGTGACAAGATTCTAGGTCCAGCCGTTACGATTTGTTCCTGGTTAACGGACAGACGGACAGAGAGACAGACAACGGACAAAGAGTGATTGCTATAGCTCAGATGCCTACAGTCAGCTGAGCTAAAAATTCTTTTTACATTTAATGCAATTCTCCAAATTCAGCAAAAAGAAATTTTAGACCATAAACCTGATCTTGAAGTTACATTAGGAAATATTACTTAAATAAAATCTACAATTTGAAATACCTGTTACATCTATTATAAGAATGTTGTAGTATATTACATTTACAGCTAATGGTAAGTTTACGTACAGGTTAGTTTTGATGATAAGTCTACCATAAGCACGGGAAAAAGAAATTATTAAGGTTAAAAAAAATGTTTAATGTTGTGACCAATCCAAGTCCCCCAAGTAGTATACACACCTGCGGTGGTATGTACAGTACTTGCATTAAGCAGTATGACCCGTGGGTGGTTAGTGTAAAGCCATACTGCGGGTGTCACCCCTGGTCAGGGGGCTCTTTGTTGCTTGTTTATTTGGTGTGTCTGGGTTAATTATATGTAGAATACTAGTTTATCAAAACATCTATCATCTGAAATTTCATTCTTTTCATATCTGGAATTGAGAGATTTTTAATTTAATTAATTGTACTGTTTTCACGGGTTAAACTTTGGTCTCTAGGTGGTATTGTCTTCTGATTGAAGATAAGGTTCGCATAGTAACAAGATAATGACAAAATAAACCCCTCCAGATTTCATGCATGCTTGGAATAATCAAGATATCAACAGATCTGATCAGGTATTTAAACGACTGTTAGAAACCTGGCTAAAGATGTTAGTGGGGATATATTAACACCTGTTTTACACATATGTTGTGTTTACACAGGTCTTTATGAATTATAAACTCAGAGTATATCTGTGTATACTCAGAAATGACTATCTGTTATTCTTTAAAATAATAAACCTACAATATAACATGCCGAACAAGCATGCTCAGTTTATTGATACTCTTGGTATCCAGACAATAATTAATAAATTATGTCACAAGACCTGTGACATTTTAACAAGTAATGTACTGTGACAGTTTTGTCCTGTAAATAAAGATATGTCCTCTGATATTTTGTCCAAAATATGGTTTCTCACGAGCTGATGAGTGATGACCTTCTAGACATGTCATAACTATTGATGCATGACACCCCTTATCACACCCAGTCCTGGGAGCCAGCCGTTGACCTGTAAATCGGCTGGCTTGAAGAAAAAATGGCTGGCTAGCCGGCTGAGCCGGCTCAGGTCTAAAAACAATGATGATGGCTGAGTGGACAACGTTGTGGCTGGCTAGCCGGCTGAGCCGTAAAGATGAGGCAAATATCTAGTGGACAAAAGTTGTCTCAGTCTAATGCAATTATATTTATATGAACAATAATATGAAACAAACTTAACGAATATTTTGACAAGTTAATTACCCTTTGGATAAATTAATTTTATTCAATATCACGCCGGGCGTGTACAAGGACAGTGAATGGGAACGTGAAGGATGGGGGTTCCCCCGTTGTGTTTTCAGATCTGACAATATAGCGTGTTTTTGTTAAGCTGACCGCTCATTTAATCAGATGAAAATTGTTATGATTTTCCTCATTTCCTTTGACAGACGTTGATTTCACATGAATTATTTGATCTCAACTGATATAACGATAAATTGCTAAAAGCATCTTGAAAATTCGAAGGTTTCAATTCAGCAATTGCGATACATGTATATAGATATCATTGTTTGCATCCTCTAAGCAACTGTTTTCGTGCGCTCACTTGCATGACAGTTCAACCGGATAATCGTTTTTCGTGTGCCGAACTTAAAGTCATGGCTTGACGTACTGTGTGCTTCATTTTTTTAACTGTAACACATGAGGTTATGTGAAAGGGCAGGATATTTTGTCTATATATATATATATATATATATATATATATATATATATATATATATATATATATATATATATATATATACAGAGAGAGAGAGAGAGAGAGAGAGAGAGAGGGAGAGAGAGAGAGAGATAGTGTGTGTGTGTGTGTACAGAAAGTCCTGCTTCACCCCCGAGTGTCTCTAAATTAATCAAAACATTTGGTAATAATCTGTCATTTGAGGAGGGAGAGAGGTGACATAATCGTACAAAATCGAACCCCAGCCAAAGAGTTTTTATAATAATCATGAAAATTTGATTACTTAAAACATATTGTGAATTCTTCTTGATGTAATGTGAACAGACCAACTCACTGCCACAACCACGACATCTCTAATTCCTTTTGGCCTAGCCTATGATCAACATGTTTTTTTTTCCTGCGCAGAACTTTCATGGTCGCAATCGGATACGTAATTTGTCACGTGTCATAATTGAAATAGTAATTCTGTCATGGATTTTCTCAGGTTTCAGCCTTAATCATCCCCGTAACCCTTAATATGTTCATGCAGTAATATGAGTGTCAGTGGTTGAAGCAACCGGTGCCTGCAGCTGTTTGACACGGATTTGGTCTCGCGTTTTAAATTCAAATTGCTGACCAATCAGACTAATTTAAAAGTTTAGTTCTACTCAAGGATTTTATGACATTTATCCATATGTGTTAACGCGAATGACATATGTAGCATGATTATAATATGAGGTAGTAATGAATGGTCGCTGGCTGCCGACATGGTTACACGTATACTAAAATGTCTTATATTGGCTAGAAACAAAGATAACAAAAATGCATGCATATTTTCTCCATACAAATAATAGCTTTTCCCGATGGTTTTCGTTCATTTAATCCTGAATTTTAACCGAGCAGTATATAATTTTTTTTTAATATTGCACATCGACCTCAATAACTTTAAATGATCAAGCATCAGTATCTAACTGAATAAACTTGGGAATTATCTGGATTCTGGCATTTTTTCTCTTTATTTTGAGTAACCAGGTTTAGAGAAACGCCCTTGATCAAACGGGGAGTATGCCAGTTATCCCGTCTGAAAAAAAGGGGCTTGCGGGAACCTTGTTAACTGTCTAACATAATGACATAAAATTAATTATGCATTACCATTGCGAAGGCATGCAGCTCGGTGATATCTGCTTGAGACGAGTTCGTGTTAACATGTTACTGTAGTAACTATTTACAAGCTGAAGTATGCAAGCGAAGATCGCTTTTTTTCATCAGCTTATCAGTATTTCACCGGCGGCTGAGCCGGTGTTTAATAATCGGCGGCGGCTTGCGCAATTCGGCGGCTCATGAAAACTATCGGCGGCGGCTTGCTTATAAAATAAACGGCGGCGGATGGCGCAATTCGGCGGCGGCTCCCAGGTCTGTAGACAACAAGCCGTAGAGTGCGATGGCTGTCACCAGTGGCAGCACAGGACCTGTGATACCGGCATCACCCAGAGAAAATACAGAGAGGCAGTGCGTCAAGGAATTGACATTCCATGGATTTGTGCACAGTGCAGTACACAAGTTTTTTTTTTATAATTTGGTATTAAATGATAGATTTACGGGTATCCGATCCGATAATTACATCATTATAACTAGTATTTTACATTTAAAAGAATTAACAAATATAATAACAAATAACAAGGCATATATCTGTAACAACATATATTAAATAGCCCTGAAATGTTCGTCGATATGAATTTTATAGTTCTATAAAACAGAGAATTAAAAAGACCTTAAAGATATACCACTGATGTATAGGAGTTAACCGATTTTTATATTAAAATATTTGTGTCGACATGTCTTATGTATAAAAAAAATAATTTTAATTGTATATATCTTAATATATATATATATATATGTTTAAGCTATACAAAAGTATAAATATATTATAAAGACTTAATGAGCCGAATGCCGGTAGTCACCATTTGGATACTAAAAGCTTGCATTAAATATTTGTAAAAATATCTCTCTAAATTGTATTTACGTGTGGATATAACTTCTTTAAAATAACTTTGTAATCTTTTAGGCAGAGGAACCACAGCCAGAGGTGACAGATGCCGTATCTCCTGATGCACAGATGCCCGTGAGTATAGTCATATCTGTTTCATCTATACATCTGTATAAATTAATTATAAAGAATTAATTAGCCGAATGCATGTTTTAAATAGCAGAATTTTATTGATATATAACAGCGTATTAACGAGCATTAACGGGAGTCACCATTTGGATATACTTAAAGCTTGCATTAAATATTTGTAAAAATAAGGTGTTATCTATCTTAATTAAAGATATAAAGCTATATTTTGATTATCAGAGTTAGCCGATTTTAAATATGCATTAAAATATTTATGTGTAGATATAACTTCTTTTTAAACAAATTAACGTTATTTGTAATCTTTTAGGCAGAGGAACCACAGCCAGAGGCCATACTTCAGCTACCAGAGAGAGCATGGGAAATGCCAAGACAATTCCACGTGAGTATCATATATTTACCTTCCGAATATTAAATTATATTAAAAATTGTTATTATGTCATGTATCGTTTAGATAATAAATAAGGTATGAGATCAGGATATACAATTTGCATTACAAACTTGGATATTTTACAAGAAAATAAAGAAATAGATACGCCCAATACGCCTGTACATGCATGTGCTTAATAGTTAACGATCTTTTGAAATCGCTTCAGAGAAAACAGACCGATGCACCGCTTTATCAAGCAGCTGCTAGCCCTCCCATACCTGCCGCAGCAAGATATAGCCGGCGAACTTGATCACCTGACGGAGACAGCCACAATTCCGGCAACATTCGCGCTCTGTGCATACGTCAAGATGACGTGGGTAGATTCAGCCGTCTGGCCACCCTCAACATGGTATGTATAGTATAGGAAAGATTAAAATGCTAAATTAAACCAAATATTCATACACATTTTGGAAAAAATTAAAATGAATAATATATAAATTTTATTCTAGCAATTCTTAAAATAATAATTATAATAATATAAATAATATAAATAATTCATATAACATGTTTTTTTCATATGTTAAATGCAATAATTATATAAAGTTATATATATATATTAAATGTTTTTCTTATCCATTTTACTATTGTTTTTTGGCAGGTCTGTGTTCAACAGGGCCATTCGAAGGAACAATGACTGTGAGGGCTGGCACAGGCGTTTGAATGGCAAGGCGAACCGCGGTCAGCTGAACATGTATCTGTTGTTGCGCCTGCTGAGCGACGAGAGCCGTCTAGTGACTCTGGAGCTGGACCTCCTCAGAGAATCCCAAGTGACGAGGAGGCAGAGGTCTCTGGAGACGACCAAAAGTCTCTTCAGACTGTGGGAACAGTACACAGTCGGCGAAATCTCAGCCCGCCGGTTGTTGAAGGCAGCTTCGCATATGACACATCCCCCTGTGTCTTAGATCTTCCATACTTCAATCTGTGTTTCTTTGTGACTCCTTGTATCCGTCAATTGTTTTTTTATGTTTCGGTGACAGGTTTTATATGTTGGTGTAGTTATATGTTTGGTATTTTTGAGGACATACGTGTATATATATCTGTATGTATTTCACTGTCCCACCAGTGACTCTTTGTATATAATTTACTTGTATATAGTTGTATATATTCCCATGTTTCTTAGTGACTTTTTATACCCGTTAATCGTTGGCGCAGTTTTATGTTTGGTCTTTTGAGTTCATGTATATATCGCCATTTGTTACATCGTTTTATGTATGTGCTGTAAACTGTCTTGCTGTTCCTTCTTGTATGCATTGTTTTATGTTTATTTGTCATAGATAACTGAATGAACATATTTGATTAAAATAAGTTTTTTATATTTTGAAGATTTGTTTTCTCTCACCAATGAAATCTTACGAAACCAATTATCTTTAGTGTCAAGAAACGTCCTTCAAAATTAACATTAACAGTAATAGATTATTTAATTAGTTAAGAAATAAAGTTTAATTGACCAAAAACATGTCCAGTCCAATTTGACAAATTATATAATATTAATTTTAATAATATTAATTACAAAGAAATCAAAATGAAAATGTAGTTTGCTTTTTTTAATTCCTAAGCATGTATTCCAGGAAAATAATGCACGTTGCCTACAGTGTAGGCGACACCTAGCTGGAAGATCGAAATCACCCTAAACGAACACGAGCATAATCTAAGATGTGGCGGTTATTACCATAATTGGTTTTTTTTTTCCACACATTGAATGAGGATAAATGTAAACAATCATAAATATCAGATTAACACGTTTATACAGTCGAACTGGATTGATTTTAAATGGACGGTCACTTCGTCACCAAAAATCAGTGGTGACGAAACGACCGTGGTGACGAAACGACCGGTGACCCATAATTTAATTAGACTTATTGAGTCTTGCATAAAAATTAAGGCCTTTTACCCTAAATGAAATAATTACAAAATCTCTGGGTATGTAGGCTATTCAGGCCTTTAAATCAGTGTGTATATGCTGTTAATTGTACAGTTAAATAAATGTGATTAAATTTATTTTATTCATCAAATAAATGGGTTCATTTTTGTATATTTTTATTTTTTTTTTTTTTACATTTTTTACCATGATATTTAAGTGTTCATGGTTTGAACAAGCAATATAAAATATGATATAAAAAATCAAAAGCTGGTTCATTTTTCCCCATGATTGCAGACCAGAAAAATTGTTAATTTTCAGCCAGTCTGTCTGAAATATTGCAAAAATTAAATCAGTGTGTATGCTGTTAATTGTACAGTTTAAAATAATGTGATTTAATTGATTTTAATCATGAAATTAATGGCTTCAATTTTGTATATTTTTATTTTTTTATACATGTTTATCCTGAACTTTAACAGTGTTCATGATTTGAACAAGCCATGTAAAATATATTTAAAAAAAAACAACAAAAGCTGGTTATTCCCAATAATGACAAACCAGGAACAGTTGTTAGTTTTTAGCCAGTCTGCCAAAAAAATATTACAATTAACATTTTATTTTTCTTATTTGTAGAAGATGGCCCATTTTGTGCCAGAAACCGCATCGATCTTTGTGCCAGAAACCACGACTGGTTCAGAAGAGGAACCAAAATCTTCGGTACCATCATTGAGTGTTCATGTATTTACTGGATGCCATTTACATAATAAAAAATATATGCTGTCACTCTCTCACAAAGAAATTTGTTATATAATAGATGCTGATAATTTTGGAACATGTGCACTAAGGAAAAGTCAAACTCTTCCTAATCTATCAGACAAATTTGATAAAGTCCCTGCAGGGAGATCACTTTCCCACTATATGTTTCTGGATCTGTAACCAAATGAAATGTGCTGCCAGTGAAAATGTGACCAATAACTATATTAACCTCACAGTAAGTAATTTCCAAGATTAAAAGTCATTATAATATTATAATCTTTATAACGAATCTTAAATTATTGAAAATATTTAATAGAATATGTTATTAATGTTAATACTTGAAGATATATGTAATATAAAGCAAATAGAACAGAGTATTCTTGTAAAGTAAATTCTATTCAGCACTGAGTGCCACGCCTTGAAGCTGACCCTGGCTGAGTAAGCAGGGTACCAACATTCCTGTGGCATGACAGGGGTCACAAGCTGTACAGTGCTGGTCACCCCATATACCATATTTAGTCAACAGAAAGATGTTTACAGATTCTACATTACTTATTGGTCACCGTGTATATTGTAATATTAATTTTATGCATACCATGGCAGGGAGTCAGAGCTGGAACCCTGGCCCCCTTCTGGACAGGTATAAAAGGGATAGTTGTAAGCCCCACCAGATCAGACCAGACCAGCCTTAAGCCTCTTGCCAGTTATATTGAAGTACAATAAAGAAATGTAAGTCAACTCTGGTGTTGTGCTGATCCCCATCCCGGTCTTAGATCCAACATTTTCATTGGTTTCATCTGATGAATGGCCATTTCCCACAGGTTTGAAGACAACAGAGAGTAGCCCACCAGCTCTGTGGTCAGGAACACGAAGGTCAGCATTCAGTTTATGAGTGGGAACAATATGAACTAAACAAGATATCAATTCCTATCCCAGACTCTATAAGTTCAGACAGCGTGAAAACTGCTCCTGAAACAGTGTCATCTCAAGACAATGTTTAAAGTTTGCCTACCATCCAGTTTAGCATTTCGCTCAATAGGGGCAATGTACCCTTCCAACAGGGAATTATTAATAACGTGTGAACAGCATTTTGAACATTTCACCCACTATTGCACCCTTTGTAACAAAACTTAGGCAAGCAGTTAATGATGCTTTCCTGGCATGTATGGCAGAACCACATTTGAGATTTTGCACATTTTTCTGCCAAACTGTAGAAGACATTTTGCTATTCCTGGAAAACTCCGAGCCAAATGAAGCTCTGAGAAGATTTAAACTAATACACAATGTGATCAAGAAAGTGGAATCCAAATTATCTGCAATCGAGGAGTTCCTTCATGTACCTCCCTCATATGACAATTTACTTGTCCAGTTCCATAGTTCCTTGATACAGGGATTAGAGGACCACATGTATTATATGCGTGAACTAGAATCCGGCATGGGAAGAGGCTCTGACACTGAGTAGATCAGTCTTTAAATGTACACTATTCAAAGCAAATGCTTCAGTAGACTTAGTCTGTTCTTTTCTACTGTTTATCATTTATTTTAGAAATGTTTTGCTTTAGAAGCATTTTACATAATTCTTAAAGTTCCACTGTAGATAAAAGTTTCATTTATTTATTTTTATCGCCTGATAGGCATCATTCTTATTTCATTGTTATTTGAGTTCCTTCATGTAGTTTGAAGTGTTATTTTTATAATTTGCTTTACACTGTTACACTGATATGTTTTAATCTCATCATGGAACCAGGATATATTGAACTTTCTGAGGTTAAGAAAGGCTTGACCAGTGAGCAGCTATCAAATAATGTCCTTAAAGTAAATGGTGAGGTAATAACTATCAGAGCCATACTTGATATTTACTCTGCCATCAAAGCAAATAATCTGAATTTCTCTAGTTTAGTCAGATTTCATGAACTTCACCCATCTGTTGAATATGCACTGAAGTCCAAAATTCACAGGATTCTCAATTCAAGAAAATCCCTTCGAGGGACAAAATTGGACTCGTTCTTAGAAAAAGTATTTTCAGTGCCAGAATGTACAGGTCCATCACAAAGTTTAATTCAAAAAATTAAGAAATAAAAGACTGATATTCAGAAAGAATTGGAGCAAAGAGAGATAGAAATTGCAAAACAAGCATCCCTATTGGAAATGCAAACAGAGGGAATTGAAAACCTCAGGTCTGAAAAAAAGCACTTAAAAAGAAAAACGGATCAACTGATTACCAGTAGACAAGCCAAGGTAGCAAAATTGTCTGAGATGAAGGATAAGTGTACAAAAGTTGAAAGTAAACTTAAAGCTGCTTTGAAAGACAAAGAAAAATACAGCCAAAGCCTAGATAAGGTTAAATCTAAGGGAGCCAAAGTGGAAGCAGAGCTACCTGATTTCAAATCTAGAATAAAAACATTAGAGTGCCAGTTGAAATCAATTGAAAAAGAAAAGCTATCTTTACAATGCCAAGTAGATGACATGCTAAAGGTATCAAATGAGCACGAGAAATGTGTTAGCAAGATTACTGACTTAGAATTAGAGAGGGATGAATTAGAGCAGAATATAGATTATTTGCAAAGCCTCCTTCAGGATAATGAAATTGAATCTTTAGAGCTGTTTGACCAAAAAACTGCAACATACAGTACAAACACGCGCATATGCGTTCAAAAGCTGCTAGATAATAATTTTTTCATTTGAAAAAATACCAAATGTTATCAAAGCAGTAGGGGAATTGTGTGGGAAAACAGAAATAAGCAACATTCCCAGTTTGGCAACCATTAGTAGAATTAATACGGAGAGAATTGCTCTGTCTCAAGCCCAGCTTGTATAATAGAATTATGTAGATAATTGATTGGTGTCTTTTTTTAAAAGTTTGAGCATTTGGATATCCCAAAATGTCAAGTACAGAACCAAGATAAGAGTAATGCAAAAGTGTCACTCAGTTGCTGGGGCAAGCAGAATATAAAAAAAATCAATAAATCTTTTCACTGTTACACAGTGGTACAACTGTTTTGTATTTGTCAATAAATATATAGAAAAATACATTATGTTATTAAGAATTAAAAAAACCTTTTTGAAGCTCTTAAACTGAATCATAATGGTTTTTCTCTGGTTAGTAGTTATAACTATGTCTGTGACCCTTGATCATGTTGTTTTGTTGTTTTCTTGCAGGCCTCTGTGCGATGTGATGTGTATGGTATTGGCTGCCTCTCTGGGAAGTGCAGAGAGACTTATAAAGGTGAAAAGCACTGTATTCACTTTCTCTCCAAGCAAACAGGATGTGGTGATGAAATTGGGTGGGATTTTGTTAACAGAGTGATGACATCAAGAATGTCATTTAGTGCTTTTGTGTCAGATATGACGAGGGTATATCGTTCAACAAACCCAAAAAGTGCACTTTTCATGTCAAAATCCACGTTTGTGTCCTGGTTTTTCTCCTGGGCCAGTTCCTTTCAGGTTGACTTCAGGCAGAATATTGACCCTTGGTGTTTACATCATCCCAAGATGCTTGCATGTGATGGTACCCATATTGGTATTGCAGTAAGGCATTTGGATATAATGCCAATTGAACGTCCCACATGCCAAGAGATAAACAAGGGACCTATGGGTCACTGTGCTCAGCTGACGTTAACCTTGAAGGTAAAAATCTAACATAATATCTAATGGAGATAAAGTGTAAGAGGAAGAGGTAATAAAGGCCATGGTTGGTTTATATGATTGGTTTGTATTGACGAGCAAGAAATTGTTGCAAAAAATATTTTGTGACCTGACCATGTGTTTCCTAATGTTGAAACTAAAGCATGTGAGCAGTTTGTGAACAAATGATCTGTACTATTACCATGATCATTAGTTGGTTTTTCGATTAACTGTTGACATTTCAGTAGTTTACACATTTGTTCAATTGCATCTATTTTTTTGTTTAATATATATTATTAAATATATATGTATTTTTTTATGAAACGATACAGTTGAAATATAGCTAATTAACAACATAAAACAGGGCCTGATCTCAAATTCTGCTGAGGCAGGAAAATAATGAACAAATGTTTGTATTAAATCCTGATTTTTTTATCACATCAATTATTTTCTAATTTAAGTTTATATTTCTATACATTTCCAATTTAACATATATATCTGAATATAAAAGTTGATTCATAATTCTCAACTGCATCATCATAAATCTCAATCTTGTCAGGTAACACCACATCATGCATACAAATGTTTATTATTTTTTTACCACAAAAATATATCTTTTTTAAATCTGCAAAACAATAAATATCTAAAAATAATACTTGATTTAGATTTCACAATTTTTAATTGTCTTTATTTATCCATAATGTGCTTCATATTTTATAATAATTTAAGCATACTGATGGGTTCATTTATATTTGTTGAAATCATTTAAAAGAAAATTGATTTCTTTAAAAATGCTATATTACACAACATTGCATCTTCTGAATTACACCTTGAATTATTTTTTCAAGGAAAGTTTTTGCATATCGGAGTGGAAACAGCATTACAATTAAGGAGATACAGTGAAAACAATAACAATTACTGCATAACACTTGGTGGGTTGGGTTTGCGGGGGGGGGGGGGTGATTGGGGTGGTGATATGAGAATAACTGTACACCTGTCAAAGCAGGGGATCTCCCCCAGTGACTGTAACAAATCAGAAACCCTGGCATAGCTGACTTCCAGTGACCTGGAGTGGGACCCTGCATCTGTAATCAAAGCAAGTGACTACAGAAAAAAAATCAATAACTAGCTTAATTTCAAGCTTTTATTTTCAAATTTCAGATTTAGACAAACTAAATATTTATGTTTACATGCTGTGAAAATTAAATCAATGGTGCTTACTGGAAAAAAACGGGCAAAATTTAAGGTACTGATTTTTTTTTATGCTAATAACTTAAAAAATTTACAAAATTCAGATCTAATTTTGGGTAAACAATTGAATCTTAATTAAACATAGTTATATACTTGAGAAAATAGACTCTAGTTTCAAAATTTTTCATGTTAAGTGAGTTATTATTTTCCCTAATTTTTTACAAAGTCCATTATGTTTGATACATGATGGCTATAACACAGCAAATGTTAACCATACAACTAAACCTCTTGGCTTTGATAATGAAATAAATAAAAGAAATACAATAACACAGTTAATGATGGCAATATTGGGAGAAGAAAAATGTCAGGTAATTACATCTTTATAAACATTTTAGCAGCAGGATCCAGTGCTAACATAAAGTTAGACGGCTTTTCATCAGCTGACTTAAATAGTTTATCTAGGAACTCCAGGATACGTCATAATGATGGCTATAACACAGAAAATGATAACCATACAACCAAACCTTTTGGCTTTGATAATGAAATAAATAAAAGAAATACAATAACACAGTTAATGATGGCAATATTGGGAGAAGAAAAATGTCAGGTAAGTAAATCTTTATAAACATTTCAGAAGCAGGATCCAAAGCTAACATAAAGTTACATGGCTTTTCATCAGCTGACTTTAATAGTTTATCTAGGAATTCCAGGAAACGTCATAATCCTGGCTATAACACAGAAAATCTTAACCATACAACCATACCTCTAAGCTTTGATAATAAAATGAACTAGAATACGGGTAGTCGACAAGCGACTACGTGTATCCGCCGAAATCAGAGTGGGACGGTTGAAGTGAGGCATGGATTGAGTAACAAGGGGAAATAAAGTGAGGTGTATTGCATATTAGCATAGATGTCTGCAGCCGAAATGTGTATGTAGGTTGTGCCACCTACCACAAAATCCAGAAAGCTATCAAATTGTATACAAATGTAAAAAGTCAAACCACTGCCGAGATATAAGTGATTTTATCCCACGGCAGACAAACAGACGGACACTGTGCAAAAATGGTTCCAGGTGGTGCCACCAGTTTTGTGTATGATAAAGAGCTATGTGAGATCTATACACATGCAAAATTTTGGCCCAATTGGTCAAACGTTTCCCGAGATATAAAGCCTGGATGTCTGCAGCGTAAACATAAATTTAGGTGGTGCCACCTGCCACAAAATCCAGAAAGCTATCAAGGATGTATACACATGCAAAATTTCAGGTGGATAAGTCCAACCAATGCAGAGATATGTGAATTTATCCCAAGGCAAATGAACAGATTGACACGCAAAAAAGGTTGTAGGTGGCGCCACCATTTGTTATGTATGTCATAAAGCTATCCAAGGGCTACATTTGTGCAAAATTTTTTTCCCGATCATTCAAACAGTTCCCGAGATATGTGGGTTAATGTGTCAAAAAAAGACGCACAGATGGACGCAGAGCGCAGAGGAAAGGTCAGAGGTCGAAACAAAATCGAGGCGCAGCAGTTCACATATGACCCAAACATAATCCCCGGTTTCGTAAAATTCCGCCCAGCGGTTACGGAGGAGTTCTCCGGACACCTACTCGGCGGAAGCGTCTGGCTGAAAACAGTATTCGCAAAACTACAATTAAAGTAATGGTAATACAATTACACAGTTAACAATGGTGTCATATTTGGAGAAGAAAAATGTTAGGTGAGTAAATTTTTATAAACATTTTGGCAGCAGGATCCAGTGCTAACATAAAGTTACATGGCATTCCATCAGCTGACTTAAATAGTTTATCTAGGAACTCCAGGGTACGTCATAATGATGGCTATAACACAGAAAATGTTAACCATACAGTCAAACCTCTTGGCTTTTATAATAAAATAAACTAGATGTGGTCGGACAATGGTCCTCAGAGGGCCCCGTGTTTCTGCTAGTGCTGGATTAGTTTACATATGGGTGAAAAATTAAGTTAAATTTGAAAAATACTACAAACAGAAACAGGTTTTTTATCAATATGCATGAGGGAAAAAATCATTCTGGACTAAATGAAATTAAAGAAGTCTGGAATAATGTGTGTAACAGAAAATCACCTAATGTAGTCTGTTAGCCATATTTGATTTTGAATTCAACAGGTCAGCAGCCCTCATAGGCACCAATGATCCCTGTGAATTTGATACAGCTGCAGTAGATTGTTGATGAGTTATTGCACGCGAAAGAAAATCAGCGATCGTGCTGTGGTGGCCATATTGGAATTCTGACATGTCTGTAATTCAATAGGTCTCGAGCCCTCATAGGTACCAATCATCCCTGTGAATTTGGGAAAGCTGCAATAGGTTGTTGTTGAGTAATCGCTCGCAAAAGAAATTCAGCAATTTGGCTGTGGCGGCCATATTTGAATTCCGACAAGTCTGTAATTCGATATTTCTGGAGCCCTCATAGGTAGCAATCATCCCTGTGAATTTGGGAAAGCTGCAGTATGTTGTTGTTGAGTTATTGCGTGCGAAAGAAAATCAGCAATTGGGCTGTGGCGGCCATATTTGAATTCTGTCAAGTCTGTAATTCGACATGTCTGGAGCCTTCATAGGTACCAATCATCCCTGTGAATTTGGGAAAGCTGCAGTATGCTGTTGTCAAGTAATCGCTCGAAAAAGAAATTCAGCAATTTGGCTGTGGCGGCCATATTTGAATTCTGACAAGTCTGTAATTCAACAGGTCTGGAGCCTTCATAGGTACCAATCATCCCTGTGAAATTGGGAAAGCTGCAGTATGTTGTTTTTTGAGTTATTGCGTGTGAAAGAAATTCAGCGATTTGGCTGTGGAAGCCATATTTGAATTCTGACAGGTCTGTAATTCGATAGGTCTGGAGCCCTTATAGATACCAATCATCCATGTGAATTTGGGAAAGCTGCAGTAGGTTGATGTTGAGTTATCGCCCATGAAAGAAAAGCAGTGATTGGGCTGTGGTGGCCATATTGGAATTCTGACATGTCTGGAGCCTTCATAGGTTTCAATCATCCCTGTGAATTTGGGAAAGCTGCAATAGGTTGTTTTTGAGTAAATGCTCGCAAAAGAAATTCAGCGATCGGGCTGTGGTGGCCATATTGGAATTCTGACATGTCTGTAATTCAATAGGTCTCCAGGTCTCATAGGTAGCAATCATCTCTGTGAATTTTGGAAAGCTGCAGTATGTTGTTGTTGAGTTATTGCGTGCAAAAGAAAATCAGCATTTTGGCTGTGGCGGCCATATTTGAATTCTGACAAGTCTCTAATTCGATATGTCTAGAGCCCTCATAGGTACTAATCATCCCTGTGAATTTGGGAAAGCTGCAGTATGTTGTTGTTGAGTTATTGTGCGTGAAACAAATTCAGCGATTTGGCTGTGACAGCCATATATAAATTCCGACAGGTCTATAATTCTATAGGTCTGGAGCCCTTATAGATACCAATCATCCCTGTGAATTTGGGAAAGCTGCAGGATGTTGTTGTTGAGTTATCACGCGCGAAAGGAAGTGTCACAGATGGAAGGAGGGAAGGACTTATGGACGGAAGGACGGACTGACATGGTGATCACTATAGGGCACCACTTGTAAAGCGGGGCCCTAATAAAAGTAATACAATTACACTGTTAATGATGACAAAATTGGAAGAAGAAAAGTGTCAGGTATGTAAATCTTTATAAACATTTTAGCAGCAGGATCCAGTGCTAACATAAAGTTACACGGCTTTCCATCAGCTGACTTCAAAAGTTAATCTAGGAACTCCAGGATACGTCATAATGATGGCTATAACACAGCAAATGTAAACCATACAACCACACCTTTTGACTTTGATAATAAAAGAACTAAAAGTAATACAATTAGGCCAAAAAAAATTAAAGGTATGGTTCTCAGGCACAGCCCGCATCAAATTTAAACCCCCGCATCAAAAATTTTTATTTTGATTTTCATGAAAAACTTTCCAATTTTGAGCTGCTGCCGCTCCGACAATTCTTTCAAGAAGATAAAACCATACAATTTCCTTTGTTTTGTAGTGCTTTTACTTATTTAGCAAAATAAAACTGTTATTTTCATGCTTTTCCCTTATCATTTGACATTTTTATCGAAACATACCAAAAAAATTTAAATAAAAAAAGCGCCCGCCCACATTGATTTCTGAAAAAAAGTGCCTGAGAACCATACCTTTTTTTATTTTGGCCTTACACAGTTGATGATGGCAATACAGTGGGAGGAAAAAATCTAAGGAAGTACATCTTTCCACAACTGCCTTACCCTTGATACCTAGAACTTCAATGGCTCTTCATGTGCACATTTTAAGTTAAGTGAGTCAGGAGACCCCAGTACCAGTGCCACTTCAAGGAAAATCCATTTGACAATAACAGCTTAAAGGGATGGTGTGACTAAATCTATATACAGCTTTTGAAGACAACTAGGTTTAAAACCAAGATAAAACAAACTGTTGATGATGGCAATAATGTGGAGAGAAAAACTCTTGATTAGTAGACCTTTTCAAAACCTCTTCCCAGCAGACCCTTAAAGATTAAAATGGCCTTCAGCCAATGGAGTTCATGAACATTCATGAATGTCAGGCAGACCTCATAAATGAGGCAACTTCTAAGAAATAAAATTTTTAAACAGAGCATTAAAGAGAAACTCATTATACCACTAAATTCAGTCTTCTCCTCTCAAACTGAAAGAGGTACAGACGCCTTCAACATGGGATGCGCCAGTGATTTAGTAAAATCAAAAATATGAACTTAATAATAAAATTAATAAAAATAGTATTATAAATCTAACTGATGCCAATATTGTGGATAGAAACATGTAAGGTAAGCTTGTACAACATTTATTAGCAAAATGTCAACCTATTAGCCAAACAACACTTTTTAAGACAACCAAACGAATCCAAGGCAGAATACAATAGTCTGAATATTGGTATTAAAGTATATCATGTATGCTCACAGATACACAGACAGAAAAAATTACACAGATACCAGACCATCAATGATTTCATATATATACGCTCAACAGTCTAAATCCATGATTAACAAATTTTCCATGGCTTTGAATAAAAGAGACAATAAAAAGGTTTGAACATAGCAGTGTAAATTGTAAGTAAAGGCGTCAATACCTCAACAGCTACATGATCTGCGTTAACTTTAGACAAACATTAGTTAAGGTGTTTGACCCTATTTCATAACTCTCTTCATCTGTGTACAACTACAACAAAAACAGAAATACAACCAACTCCAAATCAATGTAAAAAATAATTAAATTCATCAGATACAGACTATAATTTGAGTAAATACTAGTAAGTTGCTTAATAAAAGTTATGGACGTAAACAAATGAAGGCAATGACAATTCTATGTACAAACAGGTAAACCTAAAAAACAAAATATCACAAGAGGAAACACAACTCATACTGCTGGCGGAACTTATTTAAACACTGGTAAGTATACACTCATGAAAGCTAATTGTTAATGCAATTAATAAACTTGACACACCCAAGAAAAATCACGTACACACTTATTGCAACCTCTGCTGTAAATAACCTCTTAAGCAGAATATAAGCATCATAGTAACCTTTTTCTGGGAAGGTTATTTAAATGTTCATATACTTTATCTCAATCTCAGAATGAGTTAGATAAGAATGAGGAAAGATTGAGAAATGCTGACCAATAATATCCTCCATGAAAGCAGATCAGCTAAAATACCTGGTAAGTATACACATATTTCAGCAAAAGTTGAAGAATTATCACAAACTATGAATATATGACCTGTTCATATTGTAAACACTTTCACATCATCCATAATAAAGGAGAAATGCTGACCAGTAATGTCAGTCATGAAAGCAGACAAGTTAAAAAAGCTGACACATATCGGGTAAGTATATACAAATGTGATCGCAAATATATTGTTTTTCATGTCAAAAACAACAAATATATAATCTGCTCACATTGTAAACATTTAGCAATCTATGTGTAAATATGTGTTTCATGTTCTTATAAAACAAGACTGAGGGGAGGTCAGGAGATGGTAAATTAATGTTCCTGTACTTCAATCAAGATAGAAGGGTGGTCAGAAGTTTTGTAAGTAAATACATAATGTACTTAAAACCAGACAGAGGGGAGGTCAGAATTTTGGGATTGTAAATATGTGTTATGTACTTCAAACAAGATAGAAGGGAGGTCAGAAGCTTGGTAATTAAATGTTTCATGTATCTAAATCAGAATAGAGGGAAGGTGAGAAGCTTGGTAAGTAAATGTTTCATTTACTTAAGACAGAATAGAGGGGAGGTCAGAAGTTTGGTAATTAAATGTTTCATGTATCTAAATCAGAATGGAGGGGAGGTGAGAAGCTTGGTAAGTAAATGTTTCATGTATCTTAATCAGAATAGAGGGGAGGTGAGAAGCTTGGTAAGTAAATGTTTCATGTATCTTAATCAGAATAGAGGAGAGGTGAGAAGTTTGGTAAGTAAATGTTTCATGTATCTAAGTCAGAATAGAGGGGAGGTGAGAAGTTTGGTAAGTAAATGTTTCATGTATCTAAGTCAGAATAAAGGGGAGGTGAGAAGTTGGGGAAGTAAATGTTTCAGGTACTTAAGACAGAAAAGAGGGGAGGTAAGAACTTTGGTAATTAAATGTTTCATGTATCTAAGTCAGAATAGAGGGGAGGTGAGAAGCTTGGTAAGTAAATGTTTCATGTATCTAAGTCAGAATAAAGGGGAGGTGAGAAGCTTGGTAAGTAAATGTTTTCAGGTACTTAAGACAGAATAGAGGGTAGGTCAGAAATTTGGTAAGTAAATGTTTCATGTATCTAAATCAGAATGGAGGGGAGGTGAGAAGCTTGGTAAGTAAATGTTTCATGTATCTTAATCAGAATAGAGGGGAGGTGAGAAGTTTGGTAAGTAAATGTTTCATGTATCTAAGTCAGAATAAAGGGGAGGTGAGAAGTTTGGTAAGTAAATGTTTCAGGTACTTAAGACAGAATAGAGGGGAGGTGAGAAGTTTGGTAATTAAATGTTTTATGTATCTAAATCAGAATGGAGGGGAGGTGAGAAGCTTGGTAAGTAAATGTTTCATGTATCTTAATCAGAATAGAGGGGAGGTGAGAAGTTTGGTAAGTAAATGTTTCATGTATTTAAGTCAGAATAGAGGGGAGGTGAGAAGTTTGTTAAGTAAATGTTTCAGGTACTTAAGACAGAATAGAGGGGAGGTCACAAATTTGGTAATTAAATGTTTCATGTATCTAAATCAGAATAGAGGGGAGGTGAGGAGCTTGGTAAGTAAATGTTTCATGTATCTTAATCAGAATAGAGGGGAGGTGAGAAGTTTGGTAAGTAAATGTTTCATGTATCTAAGTCAGAATAGAGGGGAGGTGAGAAGTTTGGTAAGTAAATGTTTCATGTATCTAAGTCAGAATAGAGGGGAGGTGAGAAGCTTGGTAAGTAAATGTTTCAGGTACTTAAGACAGAATAGAGGGGAGGTCAGAAATTTGGTAATTAAATGTTTCATGTATCTAAATCAGAATAGCGGGGAGGTGAGAAGCTTGGTAAGTAAATGTTTCATGTATCTTAATCAGAATAGAGGAGAGGTGAATGTTTGGTAAGTAAATGTTTCATGTATCTAAGTCAGAATAAAGGGGAGGTGAGAAGTTTGTTAAGTAAATGTTTCATGTACTTAAGACAGAATAGAGGGGAGGTGAGAAATTTGGTAATTAAATGTTTTATGTATCTAAATCAGAATGGAGGGGAGGTGAGAAGCTTGGTAAGTAAATGTTTCATGTATCTTAATCAGAATAGAGGGGAGGTGAGAAGTTTGGTAAGTAAATGTTTCATGTATCTAAGTCAGAATAGAGGGGAGGTGAGAAGTTTGGTAAGTAAATGTTTCATGTATCTAAGTCAGAATAGAGGGGAGGTGAGAAGTTTGGTAAGTAAATGTTTCATGTATCTAAGTCAGAATAGAGGGGAGGTGAGAAGCTTGGTAAGTAAATGTTTCAGGTACTTAAGACAGAATAGAGGGGAGGTCAGAAATTTGGTAAGTAAATGTTTCATGTATCTAAATCAGAATAGAGGGGAGGTGAGAAGCTTGGTAAGTAAATGTTTCATGTATCTTAATCAAAATAGAGGGGAGGTGAGAAGTTTGGTAAGTAAATGTTTCATGTATCTAAGTCAGAATAGAGGGGAGGTGAGAAGTTTGGTAAGTAAATGTTTCATGTATCTAAGTCAGAATAGAGGGGAGGTGAGAAGCTTGGTAAGTAAATGTTTCAGGTACTTAAGACAGAATAGAGGGGAGGTCAGAAATTTGGTAATTAAATGTTTCATGTATCTAAATCAGAATAGAGGGGAGGTGAGAAGCTTGGTAAGTAAATGTTTCATGTATCTTAATCAGAATAGAGGAGAGGTGAGAAGTTTGGTAAGTAAATGTTTCAGGTATCTAAGACAGAATAGAGGGGAGGTGAGAAGTTAGGTAAGTAAATGTTTCATGTATATGTACTTAAGACAGAATAGAGGGGCGGTCATAAGTTTTGTGAGTAATCTCTTCTGAACATATAATTTTAAACTTAAAACGATTATGTGATGTAATGCTGTATGTTATAACAACATTTAGTTTTGCAATCTCGATTCGGCTTTGAATGTTTCAATATTATAACAAGACATACTTTAATGTCTTGTGTAACAATGTATGAGGAGTTCACAACTGATTGTGACATACCTAAAACAAGACTTAGGGGAGGTCAGAGGTATGGAATGTTATATATATAATTTGGGTAAACATGTTTATGTTTTATTTATAAGAATCAAAACTGAAGGAATGTAAGTTTAAGTACATGTATGCAATATCTCTTTATAGTATATATAAAGATGCAAAAGAAGAGGTGAAAATGTATAAATTAAATGTAATTTAGAGCAATTACTTGTTGTGGCTGTTTGTTTGGAAATTAACATACCAGTAATAATATTAAATCAATCCAATCCATAACAGGATGCCTTAGATAAACAGATGAGGTCAAAACACATGAAACACATTTACAAGTCAACATTATGTCAAAGAAAATGTGTACCATTTACAAGGCAATATATGGACCATGCTTACAAGACAAACAAATGAAATTGACTGTATGGTCCAAGTTAACTCAGCAATATACTGAAGAACAGAATGCAAGGACCATGTTTTCTAGGCAATATATAAACTTAAATCTGCATTTATCTGGTCACCAATCAATACAGTGAAGTAAATTATTGTACAAACCAAGCTGATCACTGGAGTTCACAAGAATCCAGATGTAACAGGAAAATAAATTAAGTTCACAAGAATCCAGGTGTACCAGGCAAATGACTGAAGTTCACAAGAATCTAGGAGTACCAAGCAAATTACATAAGTGCAAAAGAATCCAGGTGTACCAGGCAACTTACTGAAGTGCACAAGAATTCAGGTGTACCAGGCAACTTCCTGAAGATCACAAGAGTCCAGAAAAACCAGCGTTTAAATAAAGTGCACAAGAATCCAGGAGTACCAAGCAATTTACTGAAGATAACAAGAATCCAAATGTACCAGGCAACTTACTGAAGATAACATGAATCCAAGTGTACCAAGCAAATTACCTAAAGTAACAAGAATCCAGGTGTACCAAGCAAATTACTGAAGATCACAAGAATTCAGGTGTACCAGGCAACTAACTAAAGTCCACAAGAATCCAGGTGTACCAGGTAAATAACTGAAGTCCACAAGCATCCAGGCATACCAGGCAACTAACTGAACATAACATGAACCAGGTGTACCAGGCAACTTACAGAAGATAACATGAATGCAGGTGTACCAGGCAATTTACTGAAGGTAACAAGAATCCAGGTGTACCAGGCAACTTACAGAAGATAACATGAACCAGGTGTACCAAGCAACTCACAGAAGATAACATGAATGAAGGTGTACCAAGCAAATTACTGAAGATAACAAGAAATCAGGTGTACTAGGCAACTTACTGAAGATGACAAGAATCCAGGTGTACCAGGTAATTCACTGGAGATAACAAGAATCCAAGTGTACCAGGCAAATCACTGAAGTTCACAAGAAATCAGGTGTACCAAATTATGGAAGTTCAAACTGCATGAAATTGTTCATACAATAGGCCTATGTGAATGACAGATTATAAATGGACCTGAAGCAAATCAGCTGATGTACTGACTGATATTCTTATCTCAGATAATGTGCAATTTATTACCATGCTGAAGGCTATGATCCCTAAGAAACAGAAACACTTCTGCAATTATATACTGGAGGACACCATACCTCTGCAATCAGAAACAAGAAACACTTCAGTAAGGCTTGTTTAAACTGACGGAAGGCTTTGCTGGGCCAGTAATTCTCCCATCACTAGTTTTATATTTTTATCCCTTTTTTTCATTGTGGGTCTAAATGTATTTCTTAATTGTACCACAACTAATTAATTTCTGTATGTTAAACTTAGGTTGGGGATGTAGCAGGGAAGATCCCCAAGATTACATATCTGTTTCCAGGTCATATAATCATGGAATTCCATCAGGACACAACATTTTGATATATTAGTGTTATGAAGTGGTAACTCTCAACCTGCGTTACACACTGTAACATTATCATGCAATGTAAACATTTTTTGATCATATGTCAATGTTAGTGTCTATCACTGGAGAAGTCCTTTGGCCCATATTTCCAAGATTGTGTTCTTGTATATATTACATTAAAAAAGATTAATGCTTAAATTGTTCAGCTGGTGACAAAATAAATTTATATCAAAATATGATGAGAATGAATGCTGTGAAATATACTGGAAACACATTAAAAAAGACTGGACTACAGAAAAATAACAAGTGGTATATAGAAATGCAGTGAGATTTCTGTCACAGTCAAACACATGTTTTATGACCATCCTGGACTTGGATCAACTTCCAGCAACTTTTCTGACTTATGTAATGCATTCAACTTTAATTACTAGGCAATATATTATCAAGTGATCAGCCCAGATTAGCTCACCTGGTGAACCAACTATAAAAAGGAAACCATCAAGACAAAATCTGACAAGGAAATTGTACAGAAGGCAATTTTTATAAAGTAAAAGGATTACATCAAATTAAGCAGAGAAATTAAACTTTACAATGAAATCTTACATCTGGGCAAAATATCATGCTTATGTCCTATTTGATCAATTTCAATAAAATAAAATATTCTGGGATCCCTTTGGGTCCAGTTTGCTTGAGGTGCATGGTATAAAAGTGAACACTGAAAATGTAGGTCAAACAAGCCTGGTGATAATACGGTATGATAAGTGTCTGACAATGATCCGTTGAAATCTGTATCAAGAAATGTGACAAGAATAAGCTGCAAATTAATATAGATAAAGGATTAGATTCATCCATGTAAAATATTTCATTATAAGTAAAAATATATCACTGCACATTTACAAACATAGAAAATTCCAATTGTAAAACAGAGAGATCTTATCTGACAGAACAGTACCTTGGATGTAGAAATGATAACTGACAAAGCAAAACACTCCCTGTCTTATTATTTATACTGAAGGATCCAACAATCTTATAATTTTGTGATCAAAAGACAAGAGTTTGGCATTTTCTGATGCTAAGCCAGAAGAAACTAGATCACTATGGAGGAAAAACAGATGGCTGAGCTGATAATACTCAGCAATGTTCACAAATCACAATTAAGGAGGAAACATGTTACTGAGAAATAACAAAATCTTGTATAAAACTTGAATATGATAATGTGTCAGTCACTCTGGGACATCTGTACATGGCACTGAAAATACCCGACTGTGAAAGGGGGGGGGGGGGTCCCTGCAAATAAAAATTTGCACAGAATTGTAAAGTATTGCAAGAAGTCTCTATCACTATAGTGTAAATACTGATGATTGTCCTGGAAGGGTCAGAAGTTTGGAAATATAACTTTCAATCATGTTATCATTAATTGGGAATATCAAAAGAATGGATGATTATTTTATTACATGACTACTCATTGCCAGCATATCACATATAATTATGGTACCTAATGTAACATACAATATTGTAACTGATACATGTTCATCCTTTTTTTACTTTTTAGGTAACATTTTATAAAGTGGCTGGACCACATAAACTCAAATGATGAAATTGAAGAGTGCAATGAAAATTTACATCAAGGCAATACATTCTGCTGATGTACTTAATGAACAACTAAAAGTTAATTCAATAAAAGTTTTTCTGTGACCCATTTTAGTCTGATTTGCTTTAGGTGATATAAAATTGAACAATTAAATATATAAATATGTAACACCATTCTGGTGATGAGGTGATTTGTGTCTGACAATGACCTGTCGAACAGGAAGACGTGGAATCTGTGACACAAAATGCAACAATTACTTGTTACAAATTAGTATGAACAAACTTAATTGTTCACAAAGGATAACATTTAATCATATAAAATATTTTGTAGTAAGTAGAATACTAGTTTATATTTCTCTACACAGGTCAAGATGTGTGTTCAGAATGATAAACAGAAATAGTGAAAATGCTGATGCATGGAAGACGTTAGCCAGGTTCCGCACTCTCTCCTTACCTTTGGTTTCCCTCTGCTGTGAGAGATGCCTAGTGAAAGATGCCTGAAAACTTGAGATATTCAAGTGGCAAATAAAACTATAATATTCCGGCTAAAATGTGTCCTTTATTAAAGAATACAAATATATCTTTATCATGTGGTAGCATAACATACCACTTTAAAATCGTTAAGTCTCTCAAATGATTGAATGGGGAAGATTCTCTATCTCAATAAAAACAAACGACTTGTGGGGATTTCCATGGGTTTCTCGCACATAAAACGTCATACCCTTCATCAACCTTCAATGTAGAGTAAAGATTGAAATAAGAAAAAGAATGATAACATATGCAAATGCCTACTGATAGTGATATTGTGTTACCCACTGCATATCTTCTGTTTTTATGAAGTTTTGTAAAAGTAAAAGTTTCACAATGGCCACGGTCCCCTTCAACACCATAATTCAGTTTTTTGTCCGGAACAGGTTTAGGCTTGTCAGTTTACTTGAAGCATTTTATGCGGTGGGTATCCTTGAAACTGGATACCTACATCGCATAATTTGCAGCAAAAGTAGATATCTGACAGATATATCTAACAGTTTAATGTGCTCTGATGCTCAGATAGAAGAAACTTAATCTCTTCCGAGGATCACATTATATGGTTCTGGTATTACCACTAATGAAATTGGTCTTGCTACAAGACTTTCATTTCAAATGAACAGATGCTGAAAAGATCACTATGGAAGATGATCATTATCCTCATCTTGAAGAAGATGGAAGCATGACAGGGTTGGGGCCAGGTACAAGTAAAAGTACCTAGGTACAGATACAGGTACTTGTGAATTTGCCAGGTACTTGATTTTCACAGAGTACCTAGGTACAGGTACATTAGAAAGTACCTAGGTACAGGTACATTTATATTAGGATCACTTCAAAGAAGTTTTGATGGATAATAATAGCGGCATAAATTGTCATTCATATATATATGCAAGTTGACATGCCTTTTTTCTATCAAACAATATTGAAATCATTTGCTAAAATATATTTAATTAAAACTTATTATCTGTATGGCACCATACATTCCTCTAGGTTCCTAGCTCCAAACATGGGATGCCACGACTGGATCTGACACTTTACAGAACTAAGTTGTTTACACTGACACTGAACTGTGTTCAAGTGAGAAAATGAACATTTGCCGGATTTCATACCTAAATATCACTCAAATTAACAGCTATAAGGCTCTGTTCAATTAATTTGTGTCCCCTATGACCAAACTAGTTGTGGGTAACAGCTCAAATGATTTGTTTAATTAGTGGTTACAGCTGATTTCACACATGTGACCATTCTGAAGGTGTGACAACAATTCAATTCATGAGCAGTTTATCACACTGATGGCTTACTAATTATTTTACACTACAGGTAACCAAATTTAATACTAAAAGAGAACAAGTGACCCATGGGTCATGACGCTCAGCTGCCAAGCATGACCTGCGACATCATGAGCTGAGATTCACAACTTCCGGTCAAATTTTGAAGAACCAATTTGCCAATTTGTTGAAATTTTCTACGACAACAGAAATATATTTCATCTATGTCTGGTTAAAACACAGTGAATTGATGGTCTGAGGAAAATGTATGATTGTTAAGGTATCCAGAATTATTCCCATAGCTTACTTGATGCCTGTCAGTCTCAAAAGGAACACCACAAAGGGCAAAATAAGATCAAAATATATAGCAAAAATCAAGGAAATCCATGCAAGAATTATTGAGAAACAGGTGCTTCTGTATGAATTTTTATTCAATACAAGCCAACTGTACTGCACTTTCATATATGATGATAATATTTATTAAGAAATATTTGACCCAATCCTTTGCAAGATTACATTAATATACGTCCGACTGCCTTCACTTTAACAGTTCTTGAGATAATATGATCAAAAGTAATTTAAAGATGGTTGCCTGGTGGCCATTTTGGACTTCTGACAGGTCTGAAATCAGACAACAACCATTCTCTAAATCGGACAAAAAATGAAAGGAAAATTACTGAAATTGCACTGAAAAAAGGATTTCTAAGGTGGCTAACTGGCAGACATAATGGATTTCTGACAAGTCTGACATGTAATATCACACATCCTCTAATAAGAGACCAAACTTGGGGCAAATTCTCCAAATGATGTTACAGTAATGAATGTCCAAAACAATTCAAAAGGCATGTTCAGGCGCTCATATCAGATTTATAGATAGGCAAATGTAAAAGTGTAGGTCCAATATTTTTTATTATCACTCTGCTTTTCAATGGGGTCAGCAGGGTTGGTAAACTACAAAACATGAAAGAAAAGAAATGCAGAAAGCATGACTAAGAGTCTTGTAATAAAATAAAGCCATCCTAAATCAAGTATACATCCACATATTATGAGAACAAACACTTGCTTTTATATGTGGTGATTTATATAAAAATATTCAGATATCTAGGAAACTTAGTTTATTGCTATGATTCCATAAAATAAACTGCAAAATGTTCCCATCATCTCATAAATCAGTAGCTAAACCTTAATACTATACTCTTATAGTGTTAATTCCTGGCTGAAGTATTCCAACTAGGTACCCCAAGCACTGCTGCGGCAGGCACGGACAATCTGCTGAAAGTGCCATAACAGCCCATCTTTTTATCATTTGTTTTCAGCTTTTAGCAAAGCAAAACATAATAAAATTTACATCATTGTAATTGTCATGTCTTGTTCTTTCTATATGTGTAATTTATTTATCTGTTTGAAGTAAAAAACGTACTCTTTTAATGGTTAAAAAATGTGCTGTAACAGCACCTGAACAGCGCGTCGGCCAGCTTGTGACAGCTGGTGTTTTGAATAAGACTTTCTCTATCGGCGTGGGCATTCTCGCGGCAGGAGGTGCAACAAAACCGACACCGGAATATGTATCTACGGATTACTAGCGTTATTTTCGTATAAAAAACACCCAGGTCAAATGACTATTAGGTGGTCTTCTGATCGATTTAAAACTTCAAATTAGCACAAATTAGGGAAAAATGAAATTTTCATGCAAATTTGATATCATTTTGTTGCTTAAAATCTTTACTATGTCAATATAAACGAAGTGAAGAAATTAATTTTTATGCGAGACTGCCACCGCGAGATTTGGGACCAGCTCTACTGATGCGCCATCCCATCATGTCAAGATGGCAGCCGCGGATGGGACAAGGCCTGCCGGGCAGGATGCTAGTGCCGCTAACATCGAACAAGAGAGCAGATTCGGCGAAATATTTGCAGAAGTTGGTAAGATTTGGTTTAAAACAACATTTTCTTCCTACCTATGATTGATAATTAGGAAAATAAAGTACAGGGCACGAATAATTTTATTCCAAAGTTCAATGGCTTTTCACCTACGATCTTTTACTCCCGTTTCAGTCAGTTAATTTCTTACAATGAAGTCCAAATATTTGTAATAAAGTATCGGAGATCGCATATTAATCAAGTTCCATTACTCAACATGTGCAAAAATAAGTTTCCTGTTTATAAATTACTTCTAACTTGTTTTATACCAATATTTTAAGCTAGGGTCTCGGGAGGATGCTGGAACGCTGGTGGGCGATAATAGGTGAATTAGTGCATTGTTTACAAGCAACGTTCAGCTATTCAAATGTAATTATTAAGTTATTTCAAAAGTATTTTGGTACGTCTCCTGCTACTGAATAATGTTCACTTACAGTGTTAACTGAATTATAGACCATTTGAATTCCAAATATATATAAAGTTATATATTATTTTAAAGGACTGGATGAGCAAGAATTACAATATTTTTTTCTTTATTAAATTTACAGGTGATGCCACATATGGTCATGTCAGATCCATTTTCCTGCCTGGGAAAGGTCGCCCATCAACCTCAAAGTATGATCCACAGAAACAACAGTGCACCCATCGGTTCCTTCTGCAAGTTTTTAAACTAAAAACAGAACATGGCAAGTCATGGGATACGATAGTACAAAAGCTATATCAAACATTTGTGGTGTATCCATTGAAAAAGTACAGACCATTGATTGAAAAGGTTCTGAGAGAGGTTCTAAATTGTGATCCAGAAGCTCGCAAGGAATTTTATGACACAGTGATTGATTTAAATTCTGTGGGCCAGTTTGCTGATGCAGCAGGACTTAACCGCACTGCTTTAAACAGTTTAGATCTCCAGCCATTGCAAAGTGAATATTATACACATGGGCTCCTCCTTGATCTAGACAGGTATTCAAATGACACTGATCATTTGTGGGCTTTGGTTGAATTACTGATGCCTAACTTGTTCACTTGTAAAAAGACACTCAGAGAAAGAATCAAGGTAATTAAGATGGTGTATCAGAAAAGAAATAAAGCCAAATCAAAAAACAACAAAGCTCAAGAATATCTAAATGAAAATATGACAAAGACTGAGTTACCGACCACCTGCACACTTTCAAGAAAGCGAAAGGTTTCACAAGCTACTGAAGCAGACCAGATGAAAAATGCAAGTCCAGATGTACATTCAAAAAGGCCAAAACAGTTAGAAAAAAGTCAAGAACAACTTGATACATTAAAACACCAGTTAACAGCTTTCAAGGAAATGTGTTATGAAAAAAACCAGGGCATCAAAGTTCTTGAAACAGAAAATGAACTGCAGAAAAGCCAGCTTAAAAAACAAGCCATTAAACTGGATAAGCTGCGAAACAATTGTAAATTCTTAAAGAGCTCCCTACTTAAAGCAAATATTGCATTAAAATCAGCCAGAAAAGGAGCCCTTTACCAGCAGCTCCAGAGGAAGAAGAAATACTATAATGAGAGAGAAAATTTGTACCAAAGACAGCTGAGGGAGTTAAAACCTGACAGAGTGAAGAAACTGCGGCAAGCTCACAGGAACACACAGAAGAGTCTAAGTGATCAAAAAAAGGTGACAGATCTGCTGCATGAAGAAAATAAAAGGCTTAAAGATAACTTGTGGGAGTTGAAGCACAAATGTGAGGAGCTTGAATCTGAACTTCTCTTTATAAAAGATACAACAAGACTTAAAACAAGATATGAAAGCAACCAATTTACTTTGGAAGTAGAAAAGTGCTGCATGGAGTTAGCCACAGAATGTGAGATTTCTGCTCAGAAATGTAGCCGAGTGATACAAACTGTAATCAGGAATATTTTCAGTCAACAAGTTTCAACGAAAGATCTGCCATCAGAGAATACAGTAATTAACATGGTTGACCGTGCCCAAGTTCTTGCTAAATATCAGGTAGCAGAGGAAATGGCTGAATCGGAGGAATGGGACTACCATTTTGATGGAACTACCAGAGATAGTCGCAAAATACTTGGCCAACAAGTGACACTGTCAACTGGAAAAACCTTATCAGCTGGGTTTGTTGGCATGGTGCAAGAAGACAGCACTACACTGGTTAACAATGCGATGGACATGATTGCAGAATTGGCCGATATATATGATGAACAACAATGTGATATCTTTGTGAAGGACTTTTTGAAAAAAATGTGTGCTACAATGTCGGACAGGGCAAGTGTTAACAAATGTTTTGCCAGAAAATTTGCGGAGGTTCGGCAGGAAAAATTAGATATGGAAATTGAGACCCATCTGTTATTTTGCAATGCTCATTTCCTTTTGTGTTTGTCTAACGAGTCTGAGAAGATATTGAAGAGCATTGAGAAAAACTTGGAGGAAGAAAGTGGGCAGCAATTAGGTCGAAACAGTAATGCCAAGTTTGCACACTTCAGAGGTAAAGGGGAGTCTGGCACCGGCAGGTTTATTCGGACAGCATCAGATGTATTTGGCCCCAGGGGAGACGAAAAAAACGGATGTCGCTCAGATTGGCTGGCATATTGTGCTGGTGTTGTACAGCTCAAGTCACGTGTCAGCAGCTTTCGAATGAATCGTTTTAACAACTTTTTTGCTGGAGCTGCTGCCCTTTACTTCCATCAGACACACATCCAGGAGTTTCTCAGCACCTTCAAAGACAACTTAAACATGAAACTGGAGAGTGTAAAACTGGACTGCATGTGCACAAATTTGCAAGCTTTGGTCAAAGCACTGGGTATTTTGTTTTTCAAGGTGACTGGTCCTTACTGGAATTTGTTGCACGCTGAAATAGAGTATGTTGATCTCTACAAGTATGTTCAACGTATGCACCAGCAGCTCAGTGTATGGGTGAATGATGTGACCTCTTTGATGGACAAAGATTCACCCAGTGTTTTTCCTGAGTTCAAGTCCACACATAGGAGGGATGAAGTAGTGTATGATTTTGTATTCAGTCCCATGTCTGAAGGACAGCAGGTCACAGAAGGAGCTCTTAAACAACTAGTTGAAGGTTTTCTGCGAGTGACTGAAAGGCAACTTGCTGACTTTCTACCAGGCGGCCAGTATGGTCAAGAACCATCCATAGAAAGAAGAAGAAAGTTAAAACACAGCAAACTGACTAACCTGGTTGGGGAGAATGCATTTGGCGACCTTGACTTTAGCCAATACAAGCGACGGAATGCTTCTATGCATTACCATTCAGGCATTCATATGGTAAAAACGAACAAGACCATATCTAAGTGGTTGTCATCAAAATGTCCTGAAGATCAAGCTAAACTTGTTCAGCTGGCTCATGAGAACAGTGTAAATCTGAGGAAGAAACACAGACAGAAAGAGGCATAGCTTGTTAAAAGGCAAAAGGAAAAGCTTGAAATGAACAGAAAGAATGTAGAGGAAAAGCGTGCAGCGAAGCAAGTAGCACGAGAAAAACTAATGAAAGGCATCAAGGAATATGGAGGACTGTGCCAGTGCCCAAAAGATGTTGATGAATTGGTTAAAGATCTGCCAAAGGCTGAGCAAACAAAAGCTTTAAAATTACAAATGCAGTATCAGAAAGAAATTCTGAACAACAAAGACAAATTATTACTGGTGACTCGAAAGTCACCAGCGGAGTTGGCTGATAATTTGAAGATGTTTTTGGGACATGAGCCTCACAGTGTCACCAGTAATGAGGAGGGAATTACTCCTAATAGTCCTATTGATTCAGATAGTGAATATGAAGATGGAGATGACTTAGAAAAAGAACCAGAAAGTGCACTAAGTGCAGAGATTGATAAGTTTGGTTCATTCAAATTTCGCTTGCAAGGCGAGTATATAGCAGTAGCCTATGAGGAGGATTTCCATATAGGTATGGTGACCAGTGTGACTAATGAGGACTGTGCTACTGTAAAGTTCTTACGGAAAGGCTACAACAAGACCTACAAATGGCCATCAGTCCTCCTTATTGATGATGTCGAGTCTAAATTTGTGTTTTATGGACAAGTGGACTTAACCTCTAACAACAACGGCCGGACGTGGTCCATAGTGAACTTGGAAAAAATACAAAAACTGTATAGTTGTTACTCAGATAAGTTCTTCTGAAATACAGGGAAATGTGCATACATATATTTGCATATAATCAAGTTCATTTTCATGTAAAAATATCAAACAATGTAAACATAAACACTTGATACAGTTTACTGGATGCTGACCCAGAGGTGAAATAATGGAACCGCCATATTTTGTGCATAAGCATTGGTTAATGAGTTGGGATCAGTACTTGGAATGAAAATTTTTTATTAGTTTTCATTATTATCATATAAACTGTGTCTAACAACATTAGAATGATATAATATGTGATAGAGTTTTCAAGTTGTGCTGTTTGTAAGGTGTAACGAGTAGTAATATCTGATTTTCTGGTAATTTTCTGACAGTTTTGTCAATATAGTAATTATTTTAAAATCAGTTAGAGTAAATTAGTTGATAGCACTGGAAAGACTGCAAATCAAGCCAAAACATGCTTCAAACCTGATGTCAATAAGAGCAATATGAAGAAAGTTATGGCCAATTTTCTTGTGGAAAGTCGCGAAAGCCGCCATTCGTCGAATTCGACAAGGTGCTAAATGCATTTTTTTCAAATTTTAATATGCAAAAAAAATTGTCAAATATTTGTTAAAATTGTATTAAAAAATCTGAGTTAGAGAATGATATAAAGAGGGCATGAAAAGGCCATTTTTCATGACCTGGACTTAATATAAACTGATTTATGGTCATTTGAAAATGCTATTTTGTACTATTTGCCATTATTGAGTAAAACGCGACATAAATGTGCTCGTTTTCACCAACTTCAAACTCCTGTAACTTTTGAACTAAAAAAGATATCTTCATGCATGAAACAGATTTCTTCTTGTCTCCTTTATCTCTTTCTGTTTATTACATTACCAAGATTGTAAAACAAAGCTGTAAAAATGCTTTGGGGTACCTATTCCAACAACAGTGTTTTGTTATGCAGTAACGAGGTACTTATCACTCAGCCTTATCACTTAATAGCCTCATACAAAAGGGAGTCATATGTCACCAGTGTCGCTCACAATTACAGCCACACAGTGAGATGTACCAGCTGGAGTGCAAGCTTACATATATAGGAAAATAGAGATGGTCTACAAAATAAGTTAACCTGACCTATGACCTTGGCCTTTTGCCCACATATCAACTGGATTCTTTCTAAATGATGGGTAACTACTAACCACTTACATCTGGCCGGGTGTAATTACTTGGCAACCAATGAGTGAATAACTTAGACCTGCAACCTTTAACCTCCTGACCAGCTGACCTCAAAATCAATTAGTTATTTCTTCATGCAAAAAGACCCATAAATATGAAGTTTGAATCACATTGAGTGATGCATAGATGTGGCATATGTGAAAGACTGAAGGTTTGGGTTAAACAGTTTCACTTGAAATATGTTCACAAGCATTTAGAACAATATTGTGACCTTGACCTTTGACCTTTTAAACTCAACATCAATAGGCTTCTTCCCCTATTGGTAGGTAAGCCATATATGACAGATGGAAAGTATAGATTGAAAAGTTTGCCTGAAAATGACTCCACGCAAGAAGAGGGTGCTGTGAACTTGACCTTTGACCTCAAAATCAACAGGTCTTTTCCCCTGTTGGCAGAGAAGCGATATCAGTGCTGAAAGGTTTGGAATGAAAGGTCTAGCTTGAAATGTGCCCACAACCTTTTCAAAGAAGTGGATCTTGTGACCCTGACCTTTGACCCTGTGACCTCAACATCTATAGGATTCTTCTCCCACTTAGTAGGTGAGCTATATGTGAAAGATCAAAGAATTGGGATGAAAGGTTTTGGCTTAAAATGCATCCACAGGCTTTTCAAAGAAGTTGGTTTTGTGACCTTGACCTTTGACCTTGTGACCTCAAAATAATTATGGTTCTTCCCCTGTTGGTAGGTGAGCTGTATGTGAAAGATGTAAGGTTTGGGATGAAAATTTTGGCTAAAAGAATTATTTCTGGGGGGTGCAAACACACCCCATAACTTCGAGAATATAGGTCGCAGTGACCTAATTTCAGGTTTGCAAGGAGATCTTTTTAGAACCTCTAAGACTGCATAGGGTTCATGGCCCTAACCCCTACGGTTATGATTTGTGCCCTGCTAACGGCCGGACTGACAGACAGAAGGACGATGGATAAAGACCCATCGCTATAGCCCAGCATGACTGAAAGTCAGCTGAGCTAAAAAAAACTTAAAACAAGGCCTACAGGCCTAATGCGAACCTGTGCATTGAGATTACACCAGGTATAATGCTTCAATGCTGGACCATTACTTTTCAAGAATGTGTAACATGTATATGAACAATGCAACATCACTGCTGAAATTCTAGCATGGGTGCACACAACACAAAAACTAGAATATGGGTAGTCAACAAGCGACTAGTGTATCTGCCAAAATCAGATTGGGACAGGTGAAGTGAGGCATGGATTGAGTGGCAAGGGGAAATAAAGTGAGGTGTGTTGCATAATAGCCTGGATGCCTGCAGCTGAAATGTGTATGTAGCTTGCGCCACCTACCACAAAATCCAGAAAGCTGTCCAAGATGTATAAACATGCAAAATTTTATGCAGACAAGTAAAACCACTACTGAGATATGATTGATTTTAGTCCATGGCAGATAAACAGACAGATGCTGTGCAAAAATAATGGCAGGTGGTGCCACCACTTTTGTGTATGATTAAGAGCTATATGAGATCTATACACATGCAACATTTCAGGGGGATATGTCAAACCAGTCCTGAAATATAAGCCTGAATGTCTGCAGCGTATACAGTAACAGTTTCATAATCATCCAATGGTCACGCGTCCTTAAGACTTAGCGGCAACCTGCCACCCAAACGTGACCTAATTGTCATGGCTACAGTCCCCCCCCCCCCCCTAAAAACTGCGAGATTTCTGCTGGCTAACAATCCGCCACTGTGCTAAGTTTAAGATGGTTAATAAGCTGTAGTGCTGGCGGCCTGACATACCCAGTACCAGTGGCAGTGAAACCTACCCCTGAACAGGTCAGGCTGAAGTGAAGGTGAGGATCTCTCAAGCTGACATTTCTCATTCTCCAGACAGCGCAAACCATAATGGAGTCACGCTGGGCCACGGAGACGTCTTCCGACCTTCCAAAACCGGTCTTTACGAGCACAGTGCTTTAAGTCAAAGTTCTCATTCTCCACTGATCACTGCCGCAGGCTATGGACTCCACACAGGTTTTCCTTTACGTTGACTCTGCATCACATCTGCACTGCGATATGACGGAAACACGTAACCTGACGGGTATAGGGACATATCGGCCGCCGTCGACATCGGCCGCCGGCCTCAAATGAACCATATCGGCCGCCGGCGCCCAGCGGGACGCAATATCGGCCGCCAGCTGCAGTTGCCCACAGGCCTGTATTAACTCTGTCAAGTCAACCATATCGGCCGCGGAAAGAACTAGGCTACCATATCGGCCGCCGCTTCCTCATTATACGTTTCGTTGGATAATCTGTAGTCTCTCTCTCTCTCTCTCTCTCTCTCTCTCTGTATATATATGTATATATGTACATATCAATTTTCATTCAATATTTTATATGAATTGAAGCTTTTTTTATTCAGTGTGACCACGAGCATTTTGCAAACGTTTTCAACTCCACCTCAAACACGCACCAACTCCAAATCGGAAAAACGACAAATTACAGTAAATACACATTTATTAACAGAAATGACAATAACCATTACAAACACTGACCAAAACTACTGCATGATAAAAGCATCACAGCAACATCTCAATAAACTATATATATATATATATATATATATATATATATATATATATATATATATATATATATATATATATATATATATATCACAATACTTCTACGCTCAAATCCAACCCAATAAAATCTTACTAAAACGTGTGAACAAAAGAAAATCTTTATACTAATATTTACAAAGAATATTTACAAAAAAATGTAACAATATACATGGAAAACATTAATCTCATTTAAATCCAAGGAAAGCTATATATATATATAAATATAGCTAACTAAAACCAACTTACTAATACGCATCATCATCACCTTTACATAAAACTAATATAAAAGTACATGAGAAAAAAAGATATCACAGCGAATATTTATACATGTATCTCACAAGATTAAAAAAACCCAGAAAAACAATAGCTCAGGCGATCACTTGCTGGTCCTCTTGCTGCTGCGGCTCGTCCGCGGGTTGCAGACTTGGTTTTGGGCAAACCAATATGCTACCTGCAGCCAAGAGAGAGGCTGCGCTCCGCTCCCCATCCCCATACTCTCTACATAACGCAAAGAGTCGACTGTTTACGTCACGGCTTCTGTGTGACAATATCCTGGAGACTTGCTCCCTTGACACTAGTTCGGCTGTCATATTCACAACCTGTGCCTCCTTGTGCAGCAACTTGACCAAACGGCCAAGTCCCTTTCTTCCAGTGCTTAGGGTTCGTGGAAGGAACCGAGGTCTTCCGCGTACAGACTGGCGTCCTGTGCCGGTGTTTCCTCTGGGGCTGCATTAACTGCTTCCTCCAGGGTCTCGTCTACAGGTTCGGGCTGAAGCAGATCTATGGGGGCAGCAGTAGCTGCTTCCTCGATCCGGGGTCTCGTCTACAGGTTCGGACCGAAGCAGATCTAGGGGGGCTGCAGTAGTTGCTTCCTCTGGGGTCTCGTCTACAGGTTCAGGTTGTTGTTCTTCACCTTCGGCGGAATTCTCGGCTGGCGATGTCGCCATCTGTCGGCAAGGCTGGCACATCCAATCAAGCCACCCTTCTCTGGTCGCCTCTTCATATTCCACAACTGACACTCCTGTATTACACTTGAGGTGCTACCAACCATCACAGCAGTCACACTGGAGGGCGTTTTATTCAATATTATCTATCTAGAAGATAACCCGATGAATACTTGCATAATTAGTATGTTTATATTTATATATAAATATATATATATATAATTCATATAATTTATATAATTTATATAATTTATATCAAAATACATTAATTTTTATATAAAATATATTCATGTTAAGCCTTGATTTATTATATTCGCTTTATTTTGAAGATAAGTCGGTGATTTGGTTTATTAATTTATTTACATTTTTATTATAATGCTTTAGTATTGATGTAGGTATGTGTATATATATATATATATATATATATATATATATATATATGTATATATATGTATATATATATGTATATTTATACATACATTATATATACAATATGAGAGAGAGAGAGAGAGAGAGAGAGACTATAGATTATCCAATGAAACGTATAATGAGGAGGCGGCGGCCGATATGGTAGCCTAGTTCTTTCCGCGGCCGATATGGTTGACTTGACAGAGTTAATACAGGCCTGTGGGCAACTGCAGCTGGCGGCCGATATTGCGTCCCGCTGGGCGCCGGCGGCCGATATGGTCCATTTGAGGCCGGCGGCCGATGTCGACGGCGGCCGATATGTCCCTAAACCACCTGACGCAGGCCAAATATGCTAAGTCATCAACCTCCATGCTCCACGCAGATGCAAGCAGTTCATTTTAGTGAGAACGTTTGGAAATATATATACATGTGTGGTTATAATATATTTAACTTGAAACTGATAACCTTATATCGAGAGGCCTAAATTGAAATATTTTTTAATGTGTAATTACATATGACTTACATCAGGTCAGTTGTCTGTAAATTGATTGTTCATGGTAAGATCTATTTTATAATTACAACTTTAAACTTTAAGTTTCAAAATGGTATATCCTTTGCCTCTCGGTAGGTCATTTTTGTTTCGTATATATATGTGTGTGTGTCACTTAATATGACATAATATGACCTAATATTACCAAGCAGGCACGTGCATAAATTTCGTTTATATTTATAATATCACAGGTATATTATAAAACCGCGAAATAGATCCATAGGTTTGACAAAATTTATAATATGTTTAGACCTAACTTTAGGTTAGTTATATATGGAATTGATGTTGCCGATTCATGTTCTTTAATTGCTCTATTTACTTAATTACTGTAGTTTTACTAATTTATAATTCCCAGGATACATTTTAGGGCCCCGATTTCGGTGTTAAAGCGTGCTGTGCGCATGATGGTATGCAGGAGATCTATCCTTGACATTCATAGATAGATCTTCTGTGTGGAGACTGGAAAGTCATTAGACTGGTTCCTGTGGTTTATGACGTGATGAGGAGGCGACGATAAGAAAAGAGGACAGGGAACCAGCCTAGGCAGTGGCATCTGGGGCCTTTTGGTGGAGAGAGAGGAATGACGTAGATAGCTCTCTGTTTACAGGAGAGTCTGTGGTCCGATTGCTCGTGTGAATCACTACGCAGCGTGTGGGGCATCACTTCCAAAGGGGGGGGGGGGGGGGGGGGGGGGGGGTGATGGTCAAATTTTATGCAAAATATTAGTCATGTAAAAAACTATCGGATTTTTCTATAATATTTTGGCTAACCGGCAAAACGATCCAGCCAAATTGTTCAATATTTTACAGAAAATATATCTTATACCATCTCTCTCAAGTTTGTTCGAATGGTTCAGTTCGGTGAGTTTTGGCAGAGTTACAGGAAGTTGAACTTGGTCATCTGTCAAAAAAAGCATACTAAAATTTCAATCTCAGAAGCGGCAGGAGCTATCATCACTAAATTTTATGCCAAAGTTGGTCACATGAGTCATATCTGAAATTGAGGTATTGGTGGCGCCACCTGCCACCTGATTTTTGGCCGAGTTATGGGAAGCTGAACTTAGCCATTTTGCTGTATTTTCCTATATGAGTTATAAACCTGCAAAACTGACGCCACTGAGGCCAATTTGTTTAATAGTTTACAAGAAAAATCCCCTGAAAAATTCTTATTATAATTGTCTTTTATGGTTCCAAAGAAGGAATTTTGGCTGAATTAGGCATATATAGAGATTGAAATGAGTCATATATGTTAGCCGTGTAAAGCAGATACATCTAGCCTGGCACCTGTTTATCAGCATCCGTTACATCATGCCTCTAGACATTTAGATTTCAGGTTATCTAAAGTAAATATTGACAAGAATGTTTTTAAACGCTTTTAAAAAATGTAGATTTATGATTTTAGATCTTCCTCATGTCAGGCAATGTTTACATTCACAGGTATACAGCTGTCTGTGGGTATATAAAGACAGCCGTACATGGATTATAAATAATTGATATCCATACTCAACTTAAATCAAGATTTTGCCGTCAGTGTGATATATCTGTATTATAATTTTGCATTCAGTATGCATCTGTAGTAATTTTTTGTGAAACTGTGAGAAAATGCGATGGTGCGGCGGATTCTGTCGTGTGTACAGTAACCCATACTATTTCGAAAACTACTGGAGCTACCATCATGAAATTTAATGCAAAACATTAGCCATCTGAAAAAACTCTGCATTTTCTTAGATTTTATAGAGAAAAGGCTAAAAAAACTTCTCCTCGGAAACGGTCAAACCAAATTGTTCAATATTTCACAGAAATAATCTCTTATATCATCTCTCTCAAGTTTGTTTGAATGGTTCAAGTTCGGTGAATTTTGGCCGAGTTACAGAAAGTTGAACTTAGTCATCTGTCCAAAAAAGCATACTAAACTGACAGTCTCAGAAACGGCCAGAGCTATCATCACCAAATTTTCTGCCAGTGTTGATCACATGAGTCATATATGAAATTCAGGTATTGGTGGTGCACCTGCATTGACCTTTTTTTGTACGGGGGTCATTGGTCATCTGTACATCAACACATAATTTCTCTGGAATAGCAGGAGCTACCATCCCCAGATTTTATGCTATAATCTGTCACATATCAAATGTTGTAGGGGTTAGTTAATTTTTTTTTTTTTTTTTTTGCTATCTGCATTTACTTAGATTTTATAGGGAGAAAGCTGAAAACCCTTTAAAAGTCTTCTTGTAAACGGTCCAGCCAAATTGTTCAATATTTAACAGAAATGATCCCAGAGGCGAGCCTTCCCAAGTTTGTTCATACGGTTTTGCATTTGATGAATTTTAGCGGAGTTACCCAAATTTGAACTTAGTCATTTGGCCAAGTAAGCATACTGACATAGTAATCTCAGAAATGACAGAAGCTAGCATTACCAAGTATTGTGTAAATGTTGGTCACATGACTCATATTTGAAACTGCAGATTACGTGGTGCCATCTACATTGACCTGTTTTAGCTCAGCTGAATATAAGTCAACTGAGGTATAGGTATATGGCGCTTTGTCCGTCGTCTGGCCATCCGGTCGTCCTTTAGCAGGGCACAAATCGTAACCGCTGACCCTAGAAGCCTATAACTCAAAATCTAGGGAGGTCTATAAAAATCTCTTTGGAAACCTGAAATTTTTTTAAACTTTATTTATTTTTTATGGATTGTACAACTAGTTATTATAACTAATACGAGGCACTCTCCATGGCTCGGATGTTGGCGCTCGGTAGTCGGAAAGGGTGGAGGAAACCGGAGGACCCGGAGAAAACCACCGACCTTGGACGAGCAACTAAACCCACTCTCATAGCCCGTATTTTTTTCTTATTTTTACGAATATTTTTCTATTTTTTTTACTATAAAATGACAACAATCATGTCAGTTTCACATCTTTGATTCCGTCTAGTGTCCCAAAACCTGGTGTGTTTATTGGTCACAAGTGGATGCTCTATAGTAATCCCCTGTCTGTCTGTTTCTTCATGTGACTGTCTGTCTGTCCAACCGTCTATCCACACAAATTTGTTTCCTGATGATAATTCCAGGTTGGAATGACATATGGATTTCAGACATGACTGTCACATGGCCCACCACTAAAGAAAGAACCTGTATGATTTTAGGGCCATGAGGTCAAAGGTCAAGGTCACAAGACTCACTTATTTAAAAAGATTATGGCTGCATTTTAAGCCAAGCTTTGCATCCCAAGTTTTCCATCTTGCACTTTTTGCTGACTTTCCAGTATAGGGAGAGCATAAATGAATTTTTAGTGACAAGGTCAAAGGTCAAGGTCACAGGGGCTGTCTGTTCACAAATTAGTTTCCAAATGATAACTCCAGTTTAGCCTGACATATTGGATTCAAACTTAACTTTTATATGGCTTACCACTAAAGTAAGAACCCTGTCAATTTTAGTATCCAAAGGTCAAAGGTTAAGGTCACAGGACTGTGTATGCATTTCAAGCTGAACTTTTCATCACAAACCTTCCATCTTCAAGATATTACTCCCCTGTTAATTTTTTGGTCATAGGGTCAAAGGTCAAGGTCCCAGGGCCCATTCATTCATAAACTAGTTTATGGATGATAATTCTGCTTTGGCTTCAAACTTGATTTATTAATGACCAACCATTTAATAAAAAAATATTTTGATTTTCAGGGTTCAAAGGTGAAGGTCACAGAAGCCATATCTTTAAAATGATTGTGGATGCAATGTAAATCAAACTTTTCATCCCAAACATTCCATCTTTCACACATGGCTTACTTGCCAAAAGTGGAAAAAAATCTGTAGATTCTGAGGTTACCTGGTCAGCGGTCAAGGTCACTGGACCCGCATTTTTTTTAAGAATGTTACTAAAATCCAAATGCTGCAAGGTCAGGGATAATTAGTTCTCAGAGTTTTTGGTCACAAGGTCATTGGTTAAGGTCACAGGACCGTCATTCATAACAATTTCTTTAAAAACATCCTAATAGACAAATACAGCTGAGCGTCGTGATCTATGGGTCCCTTGTTTATGGGCAAACACCTCATAAATTTAGCCTCTTTCAGCTTAAAAATGTTTGTGATGAAACTGTCAAGTTAAATGGTTCAATTTTTCAAAAGAATTATCCTAAGACATGGTTCTTTCAATCATAGAAGAATAAATTGAGTTCGTTGATTTTTGGTTGAGTCATGAAAAGTTGGTATCATGGACATTATTATGTTTATTTCAAACTGAGGCCTGCAAAACTGTTCTTCTACAAAATTGTTGTTTCAATTATAACTTCTGTGACATTGTACAAAAATTATTCTAAAGTGGCCTTTGTTCAAGTTTCCTTAAATGATTTTTTGGCAGAATTATTTGACCTTAAACAAGGAAAGGACTGCATCTTTTATTATTCTCGATATTTTAATAAAAAGTATATGAATATCAGCTTGAAAAAAAGCATTTAGCCAGTCTTTCAGTACGTGTAAACAGATTTACCAACAGGCCAAGATCGTGTCTGTATCTTGAATGGTTGAGAAACTGCCAATTGTTTCAGATTTGTCAACAGATGAAGAGTTCATTCAGTGCAGCCAGGTATAATTCAAGAGTTCAATCAGTGTAGCCAAGCACAAGGCATGTGATCACCTCATGGGTGTCATGTAAACACCTCATGGGCATCATGTGATAACCTCATGGATGTCATGTAAACACCTCATGGGCATCATGTGATCACCTCATGGGTAGCATGTGATCACCTCATGAGTATCATGTGATAACCTCATCAGTGTCATGCCCCTCCGGGCTGCATGTGGAGCCAATCTGTGTGCTTATGCAATGGTGTGGCTAATATTTCAGATTTGGCATCAGTCCAAAGGTCAGTCTGAATCTTTTCATAGCTTTGGCAGACTGCCAACTATATCAGATTAGGCAACAGGTCAAGGGTTCACTCAGTGCAGCAAGGTATAGGTCAGGAGTTCACTCAGTGCAGTAGCTTCATTCGATTTATAGCTTTGGCAGACTGCCAACTGTGTCAGATTATGCAACAGGTCAAGAGAATACTCAGTGCAACCAGGTACAGGTCAAAAGTTCACTCAGTGCAGTAGCCTGAGCCAGCAATTTGTCACAGTTCACTAGGGGCAAATGCCTTTCTCACCTAAGCCTGGTCAGCCCAGTGCATCACAATCAGGTAAGGCCTGATATTTTGACCTGTTTAAAAACAGTGTCTTTGATGGCTTTCTAGTTCACAAGACAGGTGTCGCCACCTACAGTGACTTTTGCACAGTGTATGTGCCTTGGCTATTTCTTCGGAGGAATTTGATATATCAGCCTGAAATTGGGCATATTTATACATATCGAATAGCTTTGTCGTATACAAGACTGGTGGTGCCACCTACAATAATTTTTGCACAGTGTGTGTCCCTGCTTATTTTTCAGGAGGGGTTTGATATATCAGTCTGAAATTGGGCATATTTATACATCTCTGATTGCATCGTTGTAGACAAGACTGGTGGTGCCAGCTACAGTCATTTTTGTATTGTGTGCACCCATGCCAGAATTTCAGCAGTGATGTTTGTGTAATTGTTTCTTATTCAAAATGTTTAGTACTTGCATTGTTCATATATATGAAAAAAATGGTTCAACATTGAAGCATTATACCTGGTGTATATCCTAATACACAGGTTCGCATTAGTCCTGTAGGTCTTGTTTAATAATTAAATTAATAAATGGAATAATAGACTTAATTTGGTTCCACTTCTACGTTAACTATGAAATAATAAATATCTACACCTGATTTAAAGTAACCTATATACCGGACCATAATACCTTATGTATCAAATATATAGGCTCATATTTGAAATATATATTTAAATTGTGTCACACAGATAGTGACAGGAATATATGTGTGTGTGTGTGTGGGTATATATAGCATATATATATGAGAAAGCTGGACCCCCATGCAGCTTGGTTGTAATATATTTCATTTTTTTGTATATTTATTATTAATCCCTTTCCCAATTTATCATTGATCAGTTAATTGACCACATGACCAGTGTCTAAAAATAAATCTGATGTATTCATGATCACGCGCCGTAACTGAATACACTAAACCAAATTTTATATGATTTATAAATATATATAAATGCAGAACTATGGTGACAGAAAAAAAATATTTTTACATGTTTTTCTAGGAATATTATAATAAATAGTAGAGTACGTTAAGTCCCTGATCAAACAATATGACTTCCCGAATACGATTTCTTAACAAGAGTAAAAATACCAGGGGCGGATATACAGGATTGTACAAAAGTGACGGCTCAACATCCTGTATACATATATGATAAACAGAATTATGTATACGCTTAATACCGTAAAGCAGCACCGTGTATTGCGTTGTAAGACATAAGGCCTACTAACCTTTAGCTATAAGTATTTGTACTGACATATTAATGCCACCCATATTGTAAAGTAGGCTGGTCTACAGCCGGTATGTACAGGCCTACTCACTCTTCTGGGTGCACTTAAATGATGCAGACATGGCCCACGTCTGGTCAGCACTATAGGTTTAGTCATTTAGACGTGTTAAGGGATAATCGACATATGGCGAAGTTCAGTAGCCTGCTGCGACCCTTCTAGTTCCCTGTTTATCATATTTAACTGTCAGACTGGCAGTATAAGGTTAAGGACAGATCTTTTGGCCATGTGGTAAAATTTAACTTAAATTTCTGTGTTGTTTTCAATTATCTATGGGAAAAATCCTACACTGGCGAGCGTTTGCCAGTTTGTAAATCTAAAATATTTACGAGCAGTGATTCGAACTTTCATGTTTGGCATTATTTGTTCTTCAAAATTTTAAAAATGTACTGCCACACATAAATTAGTTAGGTAGATAAATTAAGAAGGCTGAAGATGAAGAAGACCACCCAATCCAGAAGTTCTAGATTCCTGAAAATAGTACGGTATGTGAATTTTGTGTTTGTGTTAAGTGTCATAGAGTACAATATACTATAGTACGTAACAAAAAGGGCCCTATGAGGCTGGAAATATTATATTGCCCTATAGTTGGCATGAAAAATGGCCCTGAGCGGCTTGAAATATATAATTGCTGTAAATGGTATGAGAAATGGCCCTGAGTGGCTGGAAATAGGGAACTGCCGTAGTTCAAAGGCATGAAAATGACCTCAGCGCTCGAAAGGTTCAAACGTGTCGACATAAGGCGAACCTGTTTAGTAGTAGTTTAGTAGTTTGAAAACTTTCAATAGCGCTCAAACGAGGACTGGCTGTATAACTAAAAAAAAATACGAAAAACTGTGCCCTTGAGCAACCTGTGTGTAAAGAATGACACAAGTGTGGTGTCAAATGATCGGCCCGGAGGTAGGCCTATATTGTGAGAAAATGTACTAAAGTATTGTACTTATTGACACAGGTATGTGCCACTATTGTTTTGATGTGCATGAAATGTAGAAACTGTAGAAAATGTTACTTAATTACTTTGAGTGTATTTGTTCATAGTACAGAGCCAGGTAAGGCAGCATGAACTAATTGTATAGAGATGGAGCAGTGTGCTTAATAAGTTAATGTAAAAGATGAGGTTTAAAGGTTGTTATGTCAAGTAAGCGTTGATATGTATATATATATATATATATATATATATATATATATATATATATATATATATTGTAAGGCTCTATAAATCCTTTTTTTTCGCAATGCAGAACTATATAATTGTTATGATAAAAAGGGGACAGGCAATCATTCATTTTTTAATTATTCTGATTACGTGCTACATATATATGTATAGATAGAGTGATTAGGTGCAAACTTTTGTTTAAAGTTGACATAAAAATAAAAAAAACGACAAACTGAATAAAATATTGTTATATCAATATGTCCCATTATTTATCCATACAACAATAAATGTTAAAGTAAGCTTATAATACAGTCTAAAAATAATAATATCATTCTTCATTTTTGTAGATCTTTGTTAGATCTATTAGGCTGGTTTCAAGGGTTCAATATTGTGACTGAACAAGATCTTTCAATTTATAAATTTAAGAGATTAAAACACTTTAGCTTTAAAATAATTATTAAACATTAAAAAATTCTAAGGAAACCAATAAGTGTATTTGTGCAGACGATTCTAAAAAAAATATGCTGACCCTGTAAAAAGTCATAAATATGAACGTCATTCCCTGGCCGAGGCAGCAATTAGTGACATGTTTCATCTGATAATCAGTTGCTCCCATGTAGGGCCAAGCAGACAATATTTCATTCACTTAACCCATAGGGGAAAGCTTGTTAAAGAATATACTATAAAATAAAAATTTAATAAGGTACATTTCATATTTATTTAAATACTTAAGATCATAATTTACTTAACAATTAAAATTTAATGTACGAAAAATAAAACCAGTAATTTCTCATTTTAAAATGAATTTTATCAACAGATTAAATGCGAGCACCAAGATCCAATAACATCCACCTGTGAAAGTAGTGATACCAATCTTGTAGTACGAGTCTATGAAATTAAAATAAATAAAAATTAAAACAGAAAAAAATAACAAATACCAAAAAAAATTAAAAAAAAAGGTCCAACTCTAAGGCTTAAATGGATAACCTATAATTTGATTCTATAAGTACAGGTGCAGAATTTGTTGTTTAAGGGCCAAGGTCAGTAATCGTTTAAAATTTAAATTGTAATGGGTATTTTTGTGTGGTTAAAATCAATCATCTAAACTTTTAATGAAAACTCTTAAGTGGTAAATATTACTAAATAACAAACCAGACATAGGCGTTCCCCTCTGAATAATATATATTAAATTAACGTAACTAGTTCTCTCTGAGATACAGTTTAAATATATTTCGGTTTTGAACAGAAAAAATAAAGCCCCTAGTTAACACCTGTGACAACTAAAAGAGGTATTTCTAAATTAGGTAAATAGCTATATTGAAAGAATCTATCACATGTCCAGTCACATGAGCATTCACAGTGAGATAATACAATTCACAAGTTCAGGCATATTTGTCGAGCCTACTCACTAGCATCAGATGATGTAACACACAACGACCATCAGCCTTTGTGATCTCCCAAACCCTAATAATCGCCCTCCTTTTATATACAATTCACACTATATAATCCTGTATATATAAAGTCTGATATCTACTAAGCACCTGGCCTTATGTCATGTCTCTGTTTATTAAGCAGTCAGCTGTCAAAACGGTTATCAGGTGCAGTAGCTTTGTGTACCTTTCGAGTGTCAGGAAATACTGTCAGGAAAGTCTTGTAATATCCCAGACTAGTTAAATCTGGCTGAGAAGTATGCGTGTTTTGGTGACTGTCAAGTGTGTTTAAGGTGGCATTTACGAAACAGGAAACATATTGTAATATTTGGGGATGCCATTATCCACCTTTTTATACACAGTTAAGTAATTTAAACAACATAGGATATTTAAAATAAACAGCTCATTTCTATTTCTAGTAGTACACATTTTAAATTACTGGATTTAAACGTTTAATGTAAGTAATTGAATCTATTAAAACAGACATGTTGATTTAGGAATTACACCCAATATACATCTGTTAGCTTGTTATTAGCTTGTTCACTCTCTGCATTAAAGATTTGCAAACTCTTTGCAAACTTATACAGTATTCTTTTACTACAGCTTACTTTCTTCCTATTATTATAACATAACTTGCATAACCAAATATAACAATTGATTATGAAAACATTTTATTATACTTTGAGTTTAATTGTCATTCATGCAAGTTTGCATCCATTTAGGTACATATAAACCCTGGTAATGCATTGTTATGACCTGACCATATTCTTCATTCAACCTATATATGATAATTGTTACATTAACCATATCAGTATACAATGTCAAAGTTATTCAGACCTGTAAGCTCTAAGCGGTAGTCATTAAAAACAAAATCACATTGATTTCTAAGTCAGGGTTGTTATTTTTATATATATTGTGATATAATTTGTGTGGAATAGATACTGCGGCGTTGTTTTATTTCTTTGCAGGAGAATGACGTACATGTTCTGCCTCCTGCACACACCAGTATGTTCAGCACAGCTACAAGTTACAACACGGGGGATACAATTGATGTTGCCCAGCAGCAGTGCCCCTAACATAAATATATTTTTTTTTAATTAGCAAAACAATAAATAAAATCTGCCTATGGACATGCCACTTTGTGCAAAGTTATAATGAAAGACATTTTTGAATGCTACATGCTCAGTAATATATGAGTAGGACTCTCTTATATATTTTGTGCTATGCTGACACAGTGCAGCCAAATTGGACATTATGCTTGCAAACATTAATGTTTTACTGATGCATGAAATGCTATTCTATGTTGTTATCATTCCATTACTAACTAATGTGTTTATTTGAATAAACTTACCAATTTACAATATTGTGGGAGTGGGAACAGATTAAGACATTACAGTTATATAAAATAAATACTGCCAGCTGTGTCAGGTCCAAGCACAATTAATTACAAGCTCAAGGTTTTTCCTGGAATCACTGTCCCCCGGGTTTTTTACTTTGAGGCTGTTATGTGCATCTGTTCAAAATTGCTTTTGCTTGTATACGGCCAAGATGTCTTTTTATTTAACACAAAAAAGGGGGGGGGGGAGGGTGTAAGACATCAGGCCTACTACGCCGTAGCTATCAGTATTTGGACTAACCCATTAATAACTACTCACTCTGATGCGTGCACTTGAATGATGCAGACGCAGTGGCCAGCGTCTGGTCAAGCACTTGGTTTAGTCACTGAGACGTGTTAAGGGGCTAAGGGATAATCGACAGTAGCCGCGACCCTTCTAGCTGCCTGTTTATCATGTTTAACTATCAGACTGGCAGTATAAGGTTAAGAACAGATCTTTCTGCCATGTGGTAAAATTTAACTTAAATTTGTGTTGTTTTCTATTATCTGTGGGGAAAATCCTACAGCGTCTCGCACCCTATTTACTCTGTTTGCGAGAGCCATGTATAAAGCCCGTATCTCACTGGGGTGAAACTGTTTGCGACCAATTTGAGATACAACAAAACGTGAAAATATACGCGAATAAACGGCCATTTTCACTTTGACCTACACTGAGTTTGAACTCGGTGAAATTTGGACCAAAGTTCGCCCGGAGTTGGCATACATGTCGTGCATGTGACTCTTGCACGACATTCGAGCAATAAAATTCGATTTTCTTCCACTTGATTTTTTTTGTCACCATTCAGTCATGATTTACTTTCATCGTCGCCAGCCTCTCAAACAGTTGTCTCACCTTTCTTGCACTTTCTGACGGAACGTAACTGAGAAGATTTTCGACCGTGAGCATTTCCGATACTGTTTTAATGTATCAAGGTTTGAGCCCCCCCCCCTTTTCCAATATCCTGTATCCGCCCCTGTTTAAAAGATATAAGGGGTTGAATCACTGCATTCTTGACGCATCGCTGCCACTTTGTCCAGCAACCTGGGAAAATATAAAATAAAATATTTTAGGCCAAAATAAAAAAAAAAAGTATGGTTCTCAGGCACTTTTTTTTCAGAAATCAATGCGGGCGGGCGTTTTTTTTTTTTTTATTGTTAATTTTTTGGTATGTTTCGATAAAAATGTCAAATGATAAGGGAAAAGCATGATAATAACAGATTTATTTTGCTAAACAAGTAAAAGCATGACATAAAAAAGGAAACTGTATGATTTTATCTTCTTGAAAGATATGTCCGAGCGGCTGAAGCTCAAAATAGGTAAGTTTCTATTGAAAATCAAAATAAAAATTTTTGATCCGGGGGTTTAAAATTGATGCGGGAGGTGCCTGAGAACCATAACTTTTATTAAGTTTAATTAGTTTAATATAACACCTAATTAAATGCGGACCTTTCCGCCTACACAGGTGCAACACTGCTTGTAGATTTCTGCATTCAGTGATTTAATTTAATCCATGGAGGAAATGGTTATTAATAGTATTTTTTAAGAAAATGAGTCAACTTGTATAATTGTTATGTCTATGATATAAAAAAATGTTGTTTTTTTTTTTTACTGTTAAGTCTTGATTTTAACCATCATATTTTGATTACAAAATCAGATCCGTAAAAAAACATGATGACATCCATTTATAATTAACGCCTGATTGCCACATATAGTCTAAATATCAAGATCCTCTTCAAGAAAACATAGGTCTGGATTCACTGTAAGTGGACTGGGTCATAAAGGAAAACAAGTTTCTTAGCGTCGTTTCAATTAATTTGAATATCAAAAGATGGAAGATATACTCATTTATAACCTAAATAATGCTGCTAGCAATTACCATTATAATATTTAAACTTTCCAATAAATGTATATACCAATTTCAAAAGGTTATGCCAGGTATAATTTAAATGGTTGAGGAAATAACTAAAAGAATACCTGGAAGTAATTTGCATTTTTAGGATATAACAATGCATCCAGTCATAAAATAATGAACCTTATAACAGTTCTTTACGCCAAAAACATGGGAATGCAAAGATACATTGTTTGTTCAGTGTGGATGTAAATTTGCATGAAAATGATAATTGTTCATGTAGCTTTTTTTTTTTTTGGGGGGGGGGGGGCAAGTGAAAATGTTTTTGCGTTTCCAGTTCACGGCCTGTTACCCCGGTCATAAAGGCCTGAAAGACCTTGATATGTAAAATGACAAAAATCGGGGTAACAGTGTACATTTACGGTGGGCAACTTCCCTCCTGGATCCAGCAGTATATTTGATAGTCATCATTTTTTAAATTCAACATGGCCCCCGTAGAGACCACAAACATATTTTTCATTTAAATCTTCTCCTTTAGGTAATATTTGAATGATTGTTACTGATCTTGGTTAAATGTAATCGCTATAGATAAATGTTTAGCCTACCGATAATAAACAGATTTGATACAGAAACTGAATTATTGAGCATATTTTAATAGTTGCAATTTTTTATAAATAAAAATGGCTGCCCTAGAGACCATGAAAAAAATGCAAACATCAGATTTCGTATTTTACTTACATCCAAAGGATTTAAAAAATATATATATAAATATATATAGTCTCAAAAATCCCCCAAAAAACAAGGACTGAGAGGCACAAATAGTCCCCGCTATATGTTTACCAAGGAAAGTGTTGTATCGGTGATACCCAAATGTTCTGACATCTTGAAAACACCTGTTTAAAAAATATAAAAAAACTTACAAAATACAATCTGAGATTTGATCAAAGAAAATGTATGATTAGCTTTTTAGTTATTTAGATGACCATGTTTTAACTGGGAGCAATGGGGATGTATTTTTCCAAACCGAGCAGATTTGAACAAATAGATTCCTGTCATGGTTGTAACATTTTACTCTGAAATTCTTTAAACAGTGGTGGCACCACTTGCAGGGTAAAGCACATACCACTCATGTGATCGATTTGCCTAAACCTGATCGGTGAAGTGGTTCATCCAATTAAAGGTAAACGATTTTGCACCATATATAAACATGTAAATCAGAAAATTTCGCGATCAGCAAAATTTGAACCCCGTGAGAAACATTAGTCTGAAATAATTCTATTCAATATAGTATATTCATTGAATTCCCCTAGCTCCAAGGAATCATTGCATAGACATGAAGGCTAAAGTGTTCTTATTCACTGACTTATCTACAGGAAAATGAAAAAGACCACTTCGGAGCGCAGACACTCGTTAAACAGAGGTGGTGAACAACTGCAGGTTACAATCACATGTCAGTCATGTGCTGAGTAAGTCTGGTGAAGAAAGCAGCAAGGGTATCAGAGATATGGTAAAGAATGGGGCTGGACGGACAGACAGACACGGACAATTTTAGTAGTCATCCCTCCTACGGCGGGACTAATAATACAAAAATACATAAGCAACTGGACTTTGTGCTTAGTGTGGACATCATTGTAAATCTAGACCAGGCAAAGACGAAAAATTATAAATTTCGAGGTGGAAAATGTAAGAAGCCAGTACAAAGTAACCAGAAGGGGTAGATGCTTCGCGATCAATATGACATACGGCAAAATATAAAATGTACACCATGCAGACTCGATTGCGCTCTAACCTGAAGATAATAATTTTATGGCAGAGTCCAATAGAAATTTGTTCTCTCTAAGCTGGACAGTTCTTTTTTTCTATAGTAAAGACTAGATCAGTACATACACTGAAAACATGTGCATCCAGAATCCGGATAGTAAAGATGAAAAAAATTTATTCAAAGAACTATATGAAATTAAAAAGAGAATATAAATATAAAATCATAATTGCCAACGTAATTATTACCAGTTTCAACACCAATATATGGGAATACAGCCATTGTTATATGATAAAACTCTTAATATTTTAGTGGTAGGAGGTACTAAACTGGTTAACATGCGTAACACATTAACCGATGCGCAGTTTAAAGAACAAAATAGAGCCCCCCCCCCCCCCCCCCCCGACAGAAAAAGGTGCATAATAGAAATGGAGAAATGAAAATCTGTTTTCTATACAAGCAATCCAGAATTAAGATGATGAAGATCTATATCAAAAGTGTAGTGATACATGTGATATCGGTTAAAGCGACTGGCATCAGATGGTATAAATTAACTCTTATCAAGGAAATGGTAAAACATTTAAGTAGAAAAGAAACAGATTTATAGAACCTTCAAAAATGTAGATAAAATTATTTTCAAATGACGTCAGCTTCACACCATTTTACGTATCTCATATCATTGATGATATATCGCACCCCCGTACAGTAACCCTGTAACTCACATTTTTTCATAAATTGACTTTTCATGCTATTCTGAAAAAGCATATATTGATTGCTATCGTATATACAGAACTTACTTAATTAGTTAATTATTATAAGCATAATGGAATAACCATGTTACTCAAGTTTTGCTATTGCAATACCTCTGTAACGTGAGTTACAGGTTTACTGCACTTGGCACACTTTTGTTATTGATGTGTTCTTGTGCATGTTACTGGACTTGCAGAGATACTGCACTAAACATACTCCGAAAAAAGTTATCATGCAAACAAAAAGGCAGATCTGTAGACAGGGTAATTTCCACATGATATTGATATCAATGCAATAAAAGTATATTTTAGGTTGGGCTTATAGTTTTCAATATACAAAATAATTATGAAAGCTTAGTTTGGCAAAAGACAAATGTTTATGAAAAATTCTGCACAAAACATACTGAAGCCATTCAAAAAAATATTATAAGTAATTATAGAATGTTACTTTGGTTTTGTACAGCATTTCAGAATCTTGTTTTGAATATATTTTGGGAATAAGTAGACGAACACTATTAAAAAAGGAGATCTAGAATGAAAGGGATATTAACTGATTATGATTCAGGAATGCCAACATGCACTGCTGGATATAATATTATATTAAGATTTAATATTATTAAACATAGTTCCCACAGGTCCCGAAAAGTCCGGGAAATTCAAAAAGTCCGGTTCCCGGGCCGGGAAAATGCCGTGAATTCCTTAATGTAATTAAAAAGACCATGAAAGTTCGGGAATGTAAAGAAAGACATGCAGCTTAGTTCAAGATTTCTCCGTTTGTCAGTAGACATTTATATATGAATCCCCGTTAAACGTTAACTCGCAGTCCCCTCATACAAAATGCGGCATAAACGGCCGAATCAGTCATTTTTTTTAAGTCACAGCATTTGCCATAGTTACTGAAACACTTCCCCGGTCTCAGGATCATCTAAAATCTGCGGAGATTCGTCGGTGACTTTCCTGAATTGAATTCCCACTTCACTATCTTACCCGATTTTAGTTTTATGTAATACCGACTTTATTCCAATTTAGCGATTTTAATTCCTCTAATTTGACCCCAAATATATTTTGAAAGCATAATTTATAAATGATTCTAATTTCGCGACTGCCCACGATGTTTACAGCAGACGATGTTTAGGTGAAACGCCTCTGTCTCTCGCAGACATTGCAGAATCGGGCATTTTTATTAAATCACAGCATTTGCCATAGTTACTGAAACACTTCCCCGGTCTGAGGACCATCTTAAATCTGCGGAGATTCGTTGGTGACTTTCCTGAAGTGAACTCCCACTTCACTATCTTACCCGATTTTAGTTTTATGTAATACTGACTTTATTCCAATTTAGCGATTTTAATTCCTCTAATTTGTCGACCCCAAATATATTTTGAAAGCATAATTTATAAATGATTCTAATTTCGCGACTGCCCACGATGTTTACAGCAGACGATGTTTAGGTGAAACGCCACTGTCTCTCGCAGACATTGCAGTTTATATCTGCATTATTATTACATGACATGATATCACGCAGCGTCCTTATCAAACTTGAGCTTATTTGCAATACATTTCTTTAAGATAATAAGATGCATTTATCATAATACATAAAGCGTTAAAGCGTTCAATAGGCCTAGTATATATATATATATGTCATATATATGTCCGTGACTAAGCACCTCGTGTACCTTTATTTGTAATTCAAGTGCCCCGTGTGCAACTGACGCGGGATATTTAGCAATAAAGATGACAAAATTAATATATAGCCAGTTATTCATGTAATGATGGACCACTTACTTTTGAAATCATTCAAGGTGCAGACTGTAAAATATTATATCAGCGGGGTTTGTAATATTTACCACAAGGTGTCCGAAAATGTCCGGCTTTAAATGGTCCTGCCAAGCTAAGTTTCGGATGCCACCTCCGAACTATAGTGATATGCTTGCCATAGGCCGAAGCCGGAAAAAGCCGACTTATTTAAATCTCATCGTTAAAATTGCTGCGAACATGTGACTACGAGGTTGTGATTATGGAAATTCAAAATGTAATAAGCTAATTTGGATATCCGATCGCCTTATACCTATGCTTGCACATCGCATTTAAGAGCACTGGAAAAGTTAATTGCAAACGGACTATTTCCCGCCATAAAAACACATAATGAAACTACATGCGCATGTGCGTAGTATATGGATCAGATTGGGCCGCGATATTTGCGCGGGAATTAAAATCGCAAGTTTCTTCTTGGTACAGCGCTTCAAAATCGCAAGGAAAAAAATAACTTTCCCCACTGAGATCGTTTTCACGAGCCCCTGGAAAGAGCAGCCGGCGATCGTTAAGAGTCTTGGTGGCCCTGTGCCTTTGATAATTAACAGCCGGTGTGCTGAGTATCCCTACCATGCATGCAGTTAAAAAATGTCACTTTACTGTAATATAATATATAACGTAGATCGGCATTTAGAGGTCACGCAATCAGCTAGATCCAGCTAGTTTCATAATCATTTAATTTGGCACATTTTGCTATCGGTTTGGGGACCGGTGTGCAATAATAGCCTGACATTTTGTGGACAGGTTGTCTGAGCATCGACACGGGAGCTGTTTATACAAAAGATTTGTTGGTAGATGACCGACATTGTTTTAGGCCTAAATAAAAGTTTTGTCATTGAAAAGAGTATGGATGGCTTATTAAATGCTTTGATTAGTTGATACTCCATTGAAGTTAAATTGGCATGGGTAAAGGTGCAAGATTCCCCATTGCATGGCCCACTGGTTCTGCAAACGGCATGTAAAGCATTCAAGATGGCATTTAATATTAGCAGAACCCTGGGAGACCAGAAAGTCTGAATAATGACAAGCGATTCGTTTCTTGAAAGATTTTGTTGACTGACCGACGTTGTAGACAGTCAAAATAAAAGTAGGCCTACTGTCGGTCCATAATATAACGTTTTGATGTTTTATGTACCGATAAAATCACGTCGGTAGAATTCCTGATCTTTGGCGGGAAATCGGCGGTGCTGGTCACTTTTTTCACTTATAACAAATGCTACTTCAAATGGTAACAAGCAAAATTCACCTTTTCCATTGTTCATGATTCTAAGAGGAAATCAATTAACTTATCCTTCATTTTCAGTAGAAAAATACTTCTGCTTCCGCTTTCTGACCGTATCTCTGTTCTGACGACCCATTTTTTTTTTTTTCTGACCTGGATGACTGGAATTCCATTTAATACTTGTTTTATCAAAGGATAAAGAAAGAAATGTGTGAGAAATTGTTAGAACTTGGACAGAAATTATTCATTAATGCTTTTCTGTTTTGAAAGACCCGCCAGAAGCTCATGTGATACAGGTTCCCTTTGCATCCTCCCAACTGTGCATGGTGTGGCCCGGCCAGGCACTGACCTGGATGTGGTCCAGGCACCTGTACCCTTGCTACATTCAATTTGTCAAGCCCCTTTATTCGTGCATCGTTCGGCTTGGATTGTGAATTGATTTTTGCAGTTATTAATGTAGGATGGCAAGCAGATTTCTCAGTTCCAATGTGATCAATTGGTTGTCTCAAAACACCGGATTTTATTTCATTTTAATCATAGAGGAGGTACAATATAAATGTATTCACAAAAGTGGAAACAATTCAGTTAAATCATTGAAATTGCCTATACTTCATAGCAACACCCAAGTCCAAGCGCACCATATCAGTCTTCATTTCAGATAAATATTACAGAATGATTAAATACAGTTATTTTATGGTAATATTTAATCATATCAATTTGAATTTTAGTTTTCATTGTGTAACGGGTGAATATAGATATTGGACCCGGATGTGGGTTCGAACCCGTAACCTGTGACACACAAGTCAGACGTTCTACCGCTTCGCTAATAAAGCAAGCTTCACATAAAAGGCAAGTAGGAACGCTTTTATGTGTCCGTTACATTCACCCCCTCTTCGAGGACGTTCTGTCCCCAGAACGTAGGATCTATCCCGGGGATGACACAAGTGAACAGGGTGGGGCATTATGCCACGACACCAACTCCCCGGATCCCACCGCTGCCACCATTGTAATTGGTGAAAAATAGATATTGGGCCCGAATGTGGGTTCGAATCCGTAACCTGTGACACACAAGTCAGACGTTCTACCACTTCGCTAATAAAGCAAGCTTCACTAGCAATGCCAGTAGGAACGCTTTTGTGTGTCCGGTTACAATTGTAAGCTTATGTTAATATACCAGGTAAAGACACTAAACCCATCCATGCAACTACAAATTCAAAACTAGTAGCACAGTTGTATACATTGATAAAATCCTAGATCAGTGACACGATTATACTGTTCCATATGGTAAAGAAACCAATTTTATGTTAAATGCCTACGTTGGAAAAAATGCGAGGGAATGCATTTTCTTTGGAGGGAATTTAGCTTCAGAACTTAAATTGCGTTGAGGGAATTTAACCTTTTTTAACATTTTACCCTTGAGACTGTGCGGCTTCAAAACAGGTATCTACGCTAGACTATTATATATACTAATGTGGGCAGTGTAGACAACGTGTAGACAACGACACTATGTACTTTAAACAGCCTGCAGAGGAATAAATTGGAGAGAAAATAAAGCATACAAGACAAATTGTAGTTTTTATTTGTTATCTGTACTTTATTAGTTATTACATAATTCACATAAAGTTGAAAAGTTAAATTTTCTGATTTCTAAAAACATCTCACTCAGTCACTTTTTTAATTAGAATAAAAATTTCACTTATTTTTAAACCCAGCCTTATCCCTGGTTGTATACTATGAATCTCTGATTTGCTCCCTAGGGCTGCTTTCCGATCGCAGCATATCGAGCTGAAGCCCTGGAAGGTGTTCATATGCAAATAAACTCTTTTAACTGTCAATCAAATACACAATGAAAATGCTAAAAATAGCATTAGGCACCTGTGTTATTTACAGAGTGGCCAATGCCGTGTTTTGTTAAGTAGGTGGAATATGTATATTTTTATCCCAAAAGGTCCAGGAAAATCCTGAGAAGGTCCTGAAAAGGTCCTTGATAGGTCCTTGATTTTGTATTTTTTATGGCTAATGAGTGATGAAAAAGGATTCCCCTGTTCCCTAGAAATGAGCTCATCATTTTCTGTATAAATTTCGATACCTATCAGTTACTAACAGTAGCTGATAGGAAATATTCCTTAATTATACAGTTACTGGTTCATATTATTTTTTCATTTTAAAAAGAAATCGACTAAATCCAAATTTTATGGTATTTAAATGTAAGAAAATTTCCTAAGCCGATTCTGGATACCTTTATGACGAAGTAGAATTAAATTCAATTGAAAATAAGTTAACTGTAAAACATACAAATTTTCAAATGTATTTGGAGATTATCTTGTATAGATATGCTTAAAGCTAATTGTAGGGCAAACAAAAATAATAATAATAATAATAATAATAATAATAAAAGGTATTGTTCTCTGGCACTGCCCTTGTCAATTTAAATCCCCGGAATCAAAGATTTTATTTTGACTTTCGATCAAAAACTTACAAACTTTGAGCTCCAGCCGCTCGGATGCTTCTTTCAAGAAGATAAATATTATGGAATATAATACAGTTTTGATAAGATTTCCTAAATTATGTTTGCTTTTACCTGTTTTAAGACTGTTAAGCAAAAACAATTATTTTATTATCATTTTTCCCTGATCATATGACATTTTAATAGAAACATACATTAAAAGGATCTAAAAAAATCGGCCGCCCCCATGCATTGATCTCTGAAAAAAGTGCCTGAGAACCAAACCTTATATTTTTGGCCTTAAACAACCTATATTGTGTCTAGGGGAAATTATATAGGTTTAAACCATTAAATTTAATTAAACAGATTTAATTATGGAAATATCCCATACTTATTTTCATATAAATATGCACGGTCAAAACAAAACCGCACAGGTTTTCTTCCTGACTAATAGTTTCTATAAGACCTGTTAAAACTATTTAAAGGAAATTAACTTTACATCCACTTACACAATAGACCATGGGTGATGACAAAGACAGCAATGTTTGATACATATTTTTTTATAGGTAATGATAAAGAGTCCATGGCTGGTGAGCTTTAGCTGGTTACTTACAGTCTTCAATATCGGAACAGCTGACCTGCATCCTTTAAAGTAGCAATAATTTCTTGAAATATAAGTCAAGGTAAGTCATATATCAATAAATAAGATCTATAGAGTCATATATATATATATATATATATATATATATATATATATATATATATATATATATATATATAGCAAAATAGAACTATATCCAATGAAGCATGTAGGTCACCTCGCGCTATCGACCGATCTATGCCTACAATGTAAACTGTCTGGATTTTGACAGCAAAGATCAAGGTCACCAGCTATTTAATTATCATAATTTTTCCCTGATTATATGAAATCTTAATAGAAACATACTTAAACAGGTTTTAAAAAATCGGCCGCCCCCATTGATCTCTCAAAAAAAGTGCCTGAGAACCAAACCTTATATTTTTTGGCCTTAAACAACCTATATTTTGTGTCATGGGGAAATTATAAATGTTTAAAACATTAAATATAATCAAACAGATTTAATTATGGAAATATCCCATACTTAATTTTTATATAAATATGCACGGTCTAAACAAAACAGCACAGGTTTTCTTCCTGACTAATAGTTTCTTTTAAACCTGTTAATACTAGTTAAAAGGAAACTTTACACCCACTTATAATAGGCCATGGGTGATGGCAAAGACAGCAATGTTTGATATTTTTTTATAAGCAATGATAAAGACCGGCTGATGAGCTTTAGCTGGTTACTTATAGTTATCAATATATGACCAGCTGACCTGCATCCTTAAAAGTAGCAATAAATTCTTAAAATATAAGTCAAGATAAGTCATATATCAATATATTAAATCTAGAGAGTCCTATGTGGCAAAATAGAACCATATCCAATGAAACATGTAGGTCATCTCGCGCTATCGACCGATCTATGCCTACAATTTAAAATGTCTGGATTTAGAAAGCAATTTAAAGATCAAGGTCACAGGACTCACGGCAGCATAAAATTTTTTTTAACGACTTTAAAGATACAATGTTTATCATAAATAGGCGGAGGCACGTCTAGAGTATTAAAGTTTTCAATTGCATATTGGATCATCATCATCGGGGTAGACACTGCAGGCACCTGCATGGTAAAGGAATAAGACACATATGGGGGTCTAAATATGCAATTTTTTTTATTAAACATGCAAATCCAAGATTTTCATACAATTTTCTTTCTATTTTATGGGAAGACATATCAAGGGGTCCATTGATGCACAAAAAATAAATTATTTCGTTGTGGAAATATGAATTGTAGTGTATGTTATTTTCCAGTGTAATAAGTCTGTATCTCACTAATTGGATAATTAATTAAAAAGATGCAGTTATACAAATCACAGACAATATGTATCACCTTACCAACACAGACTCTCATATTGAATTTGATCTTTTAAGTATGAAGCTTATTTAAGAAAATTCTAAAAGTATGATTTTCATATCAGTTTTTCCTCAATTCATGCGTTCTGTAAAAATGTGAGTTACAGCTATAGGATAACTATATATACTGGGGTGCGATATGGACGATATATTGGGCATCTAAGTGCTTTTATTAAATATGGTTTTTATTAACACCTCCCCATGAGGGAACAACGAAACAGAAAAACAAAGCATTATGAATGGTGAATTTATGAAAACCATAAACCATAATAAGTTTGCTATGGCAAATTTATAAATCTGACAAAAAGTATCAAATACCGAAACAGAGAACTTGTGTTACCAAATTAAAAAGAAAATCTATAAAAGATTATTTCTTTGGAATATACATGCCATGCCATGGTGGAAACAAATCGTTTGGTGTTTGGGAAGTAATACAACCAGTCCTGTCACAATAAGGCCATACAGATATGAAAATAATTATTACAAAAGAAGATAAAGTTATAACCGATCAAAATAGAGTGTGCAACATATTTAATAAATTTTTCGTAGATATAAAGATTAAAGATTTGCGTAGATATAGGCCTAAGGGAAATCAAACTCTCCCAGAATAAACGTATAACAGAAGTATCAGGGGATAAAAATGGAAATTTTTTCCTTTTAAAGTGTAACTTAAAATGATCTAGAAAAATCCATTAAAAATCGGAAATATTTTCCTAAATACATGTACATTAAAAGTGGCAGAGTGACTCCCATATATACAAAAAGACAGATTTTGTATGTATATATTAACCACCATATCTACGATATTTGAGCGTTGCTTGTGTAACCAACTAAATGATTATTTTGAAATACTCATTATTCCAGAAATATCTGTCAGTTTTTTGGAGATTGTATAGTTGTTAATCCACTATTATAGCTCATACTGAATATTTGAGGTCTTGTTTTGATAAGAGCATGTATACTGGCGCTGTGGACCCATCAAAAGCCTGTGCATGACTCTTTACAATATGAACTATGAACTTTTCTGTCAAAAGTTGATAGGGTAATGAGTATTAGCCACATATAAATGTCTGTGTAAATCATGTAAACTATAGAAAACAATGTCTGCAATTTGAAAATCATAACAATGATTTAGTGAAAATGTTGAAAGAAAATGCCATGGGTCCATTCTTGCGCAAATGCAGATATATAACATTAAATAAGGTAGGAAAGTTATATCTTCCATGCATTAATATAGTGTCAAATTTTAATATCGGCCCCAATGCATGCCTGGTATTTCTTTACGTCGTACATAAAATAGTGATAGTAATGAATTGGAGTCGTTATACGTACAGTAAAGGGCACTCAAAATTGTTTTCTCTGGTCAAGAAACATTTAAGCTATGAAATTTATGATGCCACCAGAGAGCTGAAAACATTCTTGCATAATTCTCTATCATCCTCTTTATGAACAGTCAAAAAATATTAGAATGCGTGTTTGCACAAACAAAGTTATTATGTAAAACTCGCTTAATTTATTTTATTTATTTTTTTATTATTATTATTTTTTTATTCAAAACTGTCCCTGTGATATATTATGTTTTATGTTTAAATAAATATTATTATGTTGTTGCGTGTTGAGGGACCTTTGTCGTGGTCACGAGTTGACATTTCTTACACAAGTTACATCCATACCGTTTCAGTCATGGTAAAGGACAAGTGAAACCTGTGACAGTTAGGTGCTGACAGTCGGTGTGACGACAACCAGACTACCAAGTTCACTATACTCCTGAGGAAAGCTTTCTTCCATGACTTTCTACTGGACCGAATCCAGTGAATGTCCGGCTTTCCTAGGCAAACCGTACTCGGTATCAACTGGAATCTTGCACCATCGTACCATCAGTAAATTTTGGAAAAAATATATTCTACAATGAATCTGTAATATAGTATTTCAATATTAATTTTCACTTTAGATTACGGTTTCATTTTGTCATTTATGATTATTGACCGGCTGAAGTGTCGCATGTTCTTTTTCACCCCATTAAGTGAAAAAGCATAAGTTACGGATAAAAGTTACGACTTAAGAGTGATATGTTGTGACCCGGACCAACAGTTAGAGCGAAAATCGCAAAACATTATGGCGAAGCGGCTGGACTACAGCAAGTGGGATCATATTGAGGTTAGTAAAGCTTGATATAGTTTTAATCATATGTGAAAAGAGGCGCTGAACACGCTTTCACATTTTGTGGATATGTCCTGTAAAATCAACGGTTACTTTGGACAAAATGTTAGTGGCTAAAATCCTGTCATGACTTTCTCAGTTTCTGGGCAGTAGAACTTGGTAGAATGTTCTGGATCACTGTCAACTTTATCTCCATCATTGGGCATCAAGAGTTGAGCTGGAGCAGAGAAGCTACCATGGCATGATTTTCCTCCTGTGGCATTGTCTTAATGGTAAAAGGACAGTATAACCTATAGCAGACCACTCTTTGAAAAAAAGGAGCACATCTAGAATTCAGGTGTCTATGTTTGTGGTTTCTAATTCTATTTCTAGTCTCTTGTTCCTATGTCTGCTGCACAGGCGCTTGAATAATAGTTGGTACAAATTTTGGCTTAAACAGTTTTCAATCAACTATATAAACCATCCCTACCCTTTTCTTAGCGCTAAAACTGTAAATAATGCTTGTCAATTACTTGTTTATATAAATAAACACAAGGCTGGCATCTTCATTTGCAACTGGTTTGTATCCATTAATTGGTACTTTCATGGTAGGCCCGCACAGAAGTTTTTGTCATCTTTTGATTGACTTTAAACAAGAAATATATAGACTGGTACCCAGCACAATTGAAAGAGCCTAATCAAAAGATGACAAAAACTTACCAAGTACTGTGGCGAACCTGTAATGAGAAATGCAATTATTAGTACACATAACATGCAATTGTGAAGCTCTCCACAGGGTCTCGAACCAGCAGTCATGGATGAACAAGTCCTATGCGCTACCACTGCGCCATGCAAGACGAGTTGGATGTGAGGGGTCGAGTGGGGATATTTAAATCTACTTTTCAGAATTGGTCGTAGTTGTTAAAATGAGGGTTAATTTTTGTCAAGCATATGCGTCGTCCGGGCGGGCAGTCACAAAAGCTTAAAAAAATTAACCCTCCGCCGTTTGTTAACTGCCTGCCACTAAACCATACTCCGTCTCATGCTTCGCACGGACAAGGTGGAGTCACTGTTTTATTTGTGAACCCTAACCCTTGAAATACACCAAATATATCCATGATGTGTGTGCGCACAAATGCCTGGAGGGCGCAAGACAACGGATGTGAATGACGTAGGCAGGACATGTGCACATAAGCCAAGTGGTGTAAACAAGCAAGAGGGAGGAATCATGACGGATACAAGCATGTTAAATTGCATGAAGGAAGGATAAATTGTACATTATTACAGGGTAAGAGGTACATGGGAAGGATGGGGTACGGACAAAAGCCCCCCCGGACAAAAGCCCCCCCGGTCGAAAGCCCCCCGGACAAAAGCCCCCCCGGTCAAAAGCCCCCCTACCTTAATGATAAAGAGGACAAAAGCCCCCCCCCCCCAAAAAAAAATGTTTTTTTAAATAACTATTAAAGGTAACTTTGAGTCCTTTGAAGTAATGAATCAATTTATATTACCAATATATAAGGTAACTACACAAACAATTCTGTAAATTTTATTTATCACTGGTGAAAACCTGCAAGAGTGCAGAAGTAATACTGTGCAATAGTAACTAATGAGTCCCTTGATGTCAACTAAGCAGTAGTTAACATATATGTATATATACACAGTTAAAGAATCTAGAGCTTTATAATGAAGCCACTCCTTCAATAATCATTCAGGTGAAACAGGTCCTGTGAAACTGTCCCATGGGAGTGGTTTCCTAATTAACAGATAATTGAGACCATTTATGTTGTTATTAGTATCTGTTTTAGTACCCTATCAATTTACTAGTGTGGGTCAGGTAATTATGTAAAGTATAGATTGATATTTCTATTGTTAACTATAAGATATATTGTAAGTATGAATTTTGAATGTAATTAAATAATTATATGAGATAACACACATTGTTTGTATTTACATTATATATTCATAGATATAGATATAAATATATTAGAGGGGGGCTTTTGTCCTCTTTATCATTAAGGTAGGGGGGCTTTTGACCGGGGGGGCTTTTGTCCGGGGGGGCTTTTCACCGGGGGGGCTTTTCACCGGGGGGGCTTTTGACCTACATCCGGGAAGGATATAGGATACCATTAACTTACAAAGCCTGAGTAAACTGGATATATTATTACAACGTTTCACATGTATCCCAGTGTTCGAAATACTGGGTGCCTAGGTGCACAGATGCACCTAAAAAACATTTTGTGCACACACTGTATCACTGCAGGGTGCACAGTGTGCACCTGAGGCCGGTAACTAGGACAGAATCTGCAGGATCATTAGGCACATGCACATCTGACAGTCCAGATGATCAAACAAGGACATATAAACTAAAACATGACATCACACTAGACACTACATGTATACAGATCCAGTGATCAGACCTTTTCTTTAGATAGATATTATTTAAGGTTCCATTCTGACTGGGTTTAAACCCTTAGATTATTTTTTACTGTACTGAAATATGTGTGTAAAATATAATATGATTGTAATAACATAACTGTAATGACAATAATGTATTTGTGCACCTTGAAATTACTTTGTGCACCCGCTTGTATAAGCTGTGGTGCACAGGTGCACCTTACCATAAAAAAGTATTTCTTACACTGTATCCGTGGTGTCTTAACGTGTCCAGAACCAGCCTGAATTCTAGACTTGTACCAAAAAAAATTTGTAGGTTAAATTTTGCTCCAACTTTGTTCCCGCTCCATGGACCACCTATGAATTGATGACATATTTAGGACTATTTTTTAGGACTATTTTACCTTAAGTTAACAAAGCATGCAGAAAAACATCCAGAAAAAGAATACCATCCCAGCAAGGAGTGTCCAGAGCCAATGTATTTTTTTCAGAATTTGGTCTGCGCTCTGGAACATGAAAATATAACTAAAACTGCCTCTTCTCAATACATACATTTTATTTAGGAAGTGGCTAAACAGCCGGCAGGGTGCCTCGGGCTAAACAGATGGCAGGAAAAATTGACCTTGCCGGCAATCTAGGCCTCAGGCTAAACTGCCAGCTAATGAATGCTTGCTCTCTTTCAAAGTTTCAGTGTGATACTCAATACTTTCCATTATTATTTTCACAATGTAATGACAATTTAGTGCTGACTTACCAAATTAGATATTTTGCTAGTCTGTATATAAGAATTACCATTTGGTGTGGATATTTCTTGCATTATCTCACAACTTAATAGGCTCAACAGCTTTAATTGGGTGTGATGTAAGATTGATTACCTTTGATCAAGTAATAAGCTGATCCATGGGCCATTTATTTGTTTTATTTAATGTCCTTTGACAAACAAAGACAACATTAGCCATAGACTATTATGACCGACCACACTCCAATCATATAAAAATTTTAATTAAATAATTAAAGATATTGTTACCACTTCCTATGTTAGATAGAACAGTAAGTGTTTATTAGAATAGAAATTCATTAACAGCAAATTTATGGTATAATTTAATTAAATTAAAAATTACATAAAAAATGTATTTTATTGGTCTTAACTTTGAGCTGCATATCTGACAGTATAGTGACAATACTCAATAGTCTTGTATGTTATAGCATCATATATTGCTTTTATAGTTTTACTTTTCTTCTAATCAAGATCTAGTAATTTTTACCTATTCTGACACCAAAGTAACATCATGCAAAGTGTTCAAGGAGAAATCAGTGATATGCTAAATTACTGAAACAGCAACCTTCCAGGGTAGCGGATGCCAGTCCAGTTTTACTGTCTGGACTTTACCTGCTAATCTGAGCCAGGTGCTGACTGCACTAGTCTGAGCATATAGACAATACCAGGGCTCACTGATGAGGTGCCAACCATGTACTGATAAGGACTCTACCAGAAAACAAGTGTTGTCTAAATCTTCCAAACCCTTTGTGTGCTACTATAAGTTAGTTGTCTTGTTCAACAAATAAATAAACCAATTAGTTCAATAAAATTTACCTGCAGAAAAACATAAATATACATGTAAACCTGGTGGCAAATTTGAATGCAAGTTTATTAACAGGTGTTACTCTGCAAATCATAAATGTTTTAAACTTCAAATATATGTATCTTACCACATTAAAATGAAATGCATTTCAATACAAAACTGATAAACCTAATTGGTTAAGAAACCTTAATGTGTAACTAACTATGTGTCCCTAATGCTCACACAGAGGGACATTAAAGAGGATTTTGACAAATAAAAGTAATAATTCAGTCTTACATTATAACTGGAAAGAATGAACACCAATTTTTGGTCACTTTAACTGCCAAAATACCAAGACTGTACCAGTCTTTATCATAAGTGGGAGTGGAAATAAACATCTCTTATTGCCACTCCCCCTAGGGGGAGTGGAAATAACCATTCCTTATTTCCACTCCAGGGGAGTGGTTATAAGGCCTGCTTAACATACATACAAATGAGTATCACAAGTCTGATCATTTTTAAGGATCAAAGTTAAGCATGAAGTTGTATAATGCGAAAAACATTTGATTTAGAGTCTTTATAAATTACAGTAACAATTTCATATTGAAAAAATCACTAAAAGGCATGAAGTGACAAAATAAACTGAAAAAAGCATTTCCAGTGTGATAACTATATTTTGAAGGCTCTAATCACTGATCAGGAAAATTACAGGTAGATACAACATTATTAAAGATATTTGTAAGGTAAAGTGAGACCACAGGTCGTGCAATAGTAAGTATTTTAGCTGAAATTCCATCGCAGCCAGTAGCCTGATGTCAGTAGTGGTCTTTTCAAGAATCGTTTTCAAAACTAACATGGTTCGTTCAGTCATTGCTTATTCCGGGCTTCCAATTGGCTTCTAATATTCCCATTTAATTTGTCTTAATATTTTTAGGCCGTCACTTATGTTGAGTTCGGCGAGACTTTAAAACACTATAACCCTCAGCCTCAGTATTAACATTTATCAGACCACCACTCTTGAAAGTGGACCTAACAAACTCTGGCTCAGCCAATCAGCGCACAAATTCAGGTGCACACGCGACGAGCGCAGTCAAATTGTACTGGCTGACTGAAACGATTCGCGAGTCACAATTTGAGAGTTCATACATGGGTTCAGACAAATGCTGCCAGCTGCTCTTGTCATCTCATCAGAGGGAATTTTACTGGACCTGTCGGTACAAAATTGTTGCAATAGTGTCTACAATAGGCACTTACATTAGCCCATGGACCGTAGCAGAGATATATCATAGGACACGAAGGTCCATGTGTGGACTACCTGAATACATGATTAAAGTGTGAATGTTACCAAGCAGGTCGAGTTGTGGGACTGCTGTTGGCGTTCTCATAGCAACCATGCCTCTAACATGAGGTGTAAAGGCCTGATATGCGAATACCGGGGAGTCGTCAGGTCCTCAAAGAGCCTTGTAATGCCTATATATATATGCAAATATCAGGGATTTACCATACAGACTTTACAGGGCTTTAGTGATAAGAGCTGGTACTGAGTTATGTCTATTGGTACATGGAATGACGTTTTATTTTAAGTATTTTATTAGTAAATGCAAATACTAAAGCCCAGGCAGGGCTAAGCATGCTCTTTGAGACATCAGTCAGGATTGTGTTAAAAACCAATAGACTGTCAGAAGGATCATGAAAAATACTTGACATACTGAAAGGGACATCCTGCAAGTTTCTTAAAAAGTTACCAGGATTAAAATTCTTGAAATTTCTACACTTTCATAACATGAGATGCCCTAGGGCATTTGATTCTGAGCACTCCATAAACAAGGGAGTGCCCAGTACTCAGATCATTCTCTAATCTCTATCGAGCTAAAAGAGCTAAAACAATATTTCTTATTTACCTCCAATGTTTCCCTGCAGATGTCCTTACACTCATTTCACTGATTCTAACATGAGCTACTAGTGAGTATCAGAAGTCTTCTGAATCGGGAATCAAACCTAAGATCTCTAGAACAGGAGCCCTACTGACTGACCAGAGTAGATGAGATACCAGTGAGGGTGAATTTTTGTTCATTTATGGCCCTAAGTGAAGTGGCATCTATCGCAAAAATGGCGAACCATTTTTTATTTGAACAGCAGAATTTAGCGTAAGGTGGGGGCTCCACACCTCAGCTCGGGTGGGAAACCCAGGTTCCCTTGACCCATCCTCCTCTAATATTATAAATTTCAGGTATTAGCAAAATGAAATACAGGAATATATAAAAAGGGTATATTAGCCTTTGTAAAGTATCAAATTTTTGTGACACCCATTTTGATTAGCGGACATGAAGGCAAAATTCTTAACAACTGCCCAATGTTGTTTCATTTGATTTGATTGACAGCTAACCGACCTAATATCTGGCATGTATGCCCAAATGCCCACGAATAGAATTCCAGAGTACAGGGTCCTAAAAATGTGGGTTACTGGACAGGATAGCTATGAATCAGTATTAATGTAAAAACAGGCTCACAATGATAGGCCTGATACCCCACTGGGTGCATTAAGAAGGCTCCATTAGTCCATGCCTGCAGAGGTTCAGGCCTGTTTGTCTGAGCCTGTGGTCTATGTCCGCAGGTTGCTCGCTGGTGGGCTGTCTCTCAAAACGAAATTACAACATTGGCCTTGTGTACTCCTCGCTGGGCTGCTATGCATTTTTCTGGAAACCCATGCATGGCTATGATAAAATAGTGTAAATGTCATAAGAGGTTGATGGAGCGGGGACAAAGTGGGAACAACCTATTGTTTAATAAGAATAATAGGAGACCTGCCTCAAGGCTAGACACAGTACTAAGGTATCCATCTCTATAATACAGAGACAGAGAGCACTGCATCAGTCTGCATGCATTCTAGTGGTGCCCTGTCTGATATTACTAAATGTCCCTCCTTTTGCTGCATACTCAAACATAATCTAGCTAATAAACCCTTAACTATGACACCTTACTTGTTTTCTTGCTCAAATCAGAAAATGAATGCTCATGTTATCTAGTAGCCCAATTTAATTGGACTCAATATTATTAGGCCCTGCTATATATTGAGTCCCATAGCCATACAGAAAGCATGAATAAAAGAGTCGTTAAGAATAAGATGCAGCTTAAACTGTGTTCACTCTACCCATCTAAAAATTATTTCTCAGTTGCCATACATGTGGAGTGTCCTGGTTATGTAATATATGAAATACCAATAAAGAGAATTTTATCATGAAGAGAAGAGCAGAAGTCCGTCAGTGTCTCAGTCTTATTGCTAAGGCATGAACTCTGGTCACCCATGACCTGACCTGTGACCTGCCCTCTTTTTTGTATCAGAATACTTCAATAATAATCAATCTTTACCAGGGTGTTGAATTATTTTCACAATATGGACACGGGCAGAATTCACACAGTCAGATATGTCAGATTCTTGGCCCTGTGCCAGAACCAGTGTTATCAGACCATCAAAAGAGGATGTCCCGTGTTTAAAATTTTGAGCTTGATGCACAGTGTGATACCACATTCTTATTGGTCTGAGTACACTTCTTTGCTTTTCAAAGAATCTTGCTGTTCAAAGTAGCAGTTACACATAAAGCAATCTGGGATGACTCCAGTGTATAACCCCTGTTTTTACCTGTAATGACATTCTAATATTCCCACTCAATATTCCATTAATTAAACATTTGCATTCATTCTGTGAGATCAAAATTACACCTTTAGCCATACAATGGGACCACAACAGAGTTGATTGGCTTATTGCGATTTCATTGGGGTCATGCAACAGCTCACACAGGCCTTACACAAAGTAACTGGATACTGCTCTATTCATACACAGTGAATCCTTGTTGTGTGAACTCGGTTAAGTCAAATTCCCAAGTGTCTATTTCAATGTGGAGTCCCTGCAAGAAAGAGTTAAAACCTTAATTATTTAATCTGCTTGTGTCAAAGTCAGATGTGTCAAAAAACTTGATTTGTCGAGGTGTTTTGTTGGTACCAAGTTAGTATTTCTATCACTAAACTTGAAGTCATGTTTGGAAAACAGTTGAGCGCGGCCTGTCAATCATGGTTGGGCCGTCATGACCAGTCGTAATCAGTTAATACAGACATGGCTCTCACTTGTCAAGCATTATGGTTCTGTCACTAAACTCTAGGTCATGCAGCTTTAATGTTGGACAACATTTGTGCACAGTCGATCATTCATACCAAGGGCCATTATGACCAGTTACATAATTAATAACGGCAAGGATCTTATTCATCAAGCACAATGAAGTATATAACAACCACGCCCACTTCACCACCACCAACCATCCGAGAGGCCGTGAGGTGTGCTGCAAGCTGCCTGGTGGCTGCTACAGTCATCTGACAATGCAGATGACTGCTTCAGATACCTGTCAGGAATTGAGAACTTTGTTTGCTGACCAGGAGCATTATAGTGTTAAGCAAAGGACTATTACTGCCTTTCTGAAGATCTGATGTGTTGAACTGAAAATAATCGGAGTCATTCATTTGATGATTTGTGTGCTTTTATACATGTACATGTTTGTGCTCTTATTTCACTTCTTGATTAAACTAATCCTATTTTTGGTGTACTTATGTGCTTTTTTTTATCATTAATAAAAAAATGTGTTGTTTTTTTCATACAAACATTTGTGAGAACTATATAATATAGGCCCTATACATGTGCAGTATTTATTGATAATCAAAGCTGAAGAAGGCTGAATATAATGACCGTCGGTTGTCTCGAACACCAGTTGTGTCGAAGTAAATTCAACAGTCCCTTTGACTTCGATGTGTTGATATTTTGTTAAGCGAATTAAGTGCTGAATTTGTTCTCCTCTCCCTCTGACAGGTGTCAGATGATGAAGATGACACACATCCAAACATCGATACACCAAGCTTGTTTAGATGGCGCCACCAGGCACGAGTGGAACGCATGGAGGAAGCTAAAAAGGAGAAGGAAGAATTTACATCAGGATATGAAAGGTAAACAGGGACCAAAATAAGAAATGTCTGCAAGGCTGAGGCTTGCACTTTTATCAGGCCTGCCAAATCACTCTTATTTTTAGGATTTCCTAAAAAATGACGCTGATTACTCTTTTTTCACTCTTTTTTTCAGCAGCACTCTTTTCTTCCCTTTTTTAATGAAATATTTTTGATACATTCTAATTCTCTCCTGCTCTAACAGTCCAGTTAGAAAAAGAATGGGAAACTTTGAAATTTTGTGTGCAAATGTGTCACAACATTTAAAAATGCCCTTATCTTCATTGATTTGGATATGCGCCATGTATATTTCTGACTTTGGGAATTACATGCGGCAATATATATATATGTGTTCAATTGTGCTATGTGAAGCACATCTTTATTCAGTTTATGATAAAAAGTGGGGAATTGACGCTATTTTTACTCTTTTTTTCACTCTTTATTTCAAAGACATCTAAATCTTTTTCTCCTGAGCTTTTACTCTTTTTTTTTTTTTTTATTTACCTTTAGCCGGCCTGTTTCATTCTTGGGCTGGAATTTTTATCTTCATACTATCTGTTCTCTGGCCGCTATGCTTTTAGAGGCCCTGATTCAGTGAGCAGCTCTGGCATCTGTTCAATGAATAATGAACAAGGCCATTGAACCAATGAAATGTCCAACATGCGCTTGTTTAACGTGGCTGCCAGAGCATGTCTGGTGCAATTTTAGACCATTTAACATTGACAGGAGGGCATCGGGAGTCTGACCAATCAGATAAAGCCTTATTAACCTGCCCCATTTCTGGTGCTGCATATGTTCTTGTTTAGATGATTTGTGAACAAAGTATTGTTTACATTTGAACCAATGAAATGTCCCACATGCGCTTGTTTAACGTAGCTGCCAGAGCATGTCTGGTGCTATCTTTAGACAATTTTAACATTGACAGGAGGGCATCTGGAGTCTGACCAATCATATAAAGCCATATTAATCTGTCCCATTTCAGTTGCTGCATGTGTTCTTGTTTAGACGGCTTGTGAACAAAGTATTTTTTACATTTGAATCATTGGATTTGATTGTCAGTTTGATTTAAGTCATAATTTTTATAGGCAGTTGCGGGTGTGGCTGGTAATGTAGGCCAACACTACAGTTGGGAGTCTCTCCCTAGATAATATTCGATCAGTGAAACCCCATATTGATCAGCTACCGATGATCGATAATTAGTCAGTGTTGAGAAGGGCTCGAAATCAGTACTTATTCCATGATCAATCATCAGCAAAATTTAATTGACTTCTAGGAGTTTGATATTTCTTATCAAATGGGCCTATCTGATGTATAGGCCTACATATTTTCATATACATCTAATAACACTATAGCCTATATGTGTACATAGAAAACTTAGGAGTGAGTCTAGTAGTAAACAAAGATTGTTCTAAAGTTTGTTCACAAATTTTTTTGAAAGCGTAACTTATGTTATTATAAAGCCTACCTTCTGTGAATAACTCTAATTGATTAAGGCAATGCAGAATGAATCATCAGATTGTCTGCATCAGCCAACAGATCATTGATTATATTCAGTCATTAATACCCAACACTAGTCAACAGGATATCATGATTTAGTGCATAGGGACGATTGACAGGCTTTTTTAAACTTTGGTTATAAACTAAATTATCACTTGGTTTTTAATCAATTTGAAAATAATAAGCATCACTGGGGTGGCATGAGAGTGTTAATTTTTAGTTATTATGCACTTTTTCTCTCTATGATTTATTTTGGGCATAGTCATTGGGAAAATTAAGTGGATTTTCCTTTTGCTGTAAATGTGTAACACGATAGATTTAATTTAGCAAAAGTTATTTGATGTTTAGATTTGATAATAAGATTGAAAGGCTTAATGGCCTATAACATTGGTAAGCTGAAAAATTTCATTTGAAATCAAGAATTGCTGTGAATCTAATTCCTTACGGTTTTCTTTTATGTTAACGGGAGCATCTTATTCTCAGCACAATGTGCCAGGAATATAGCCAGTCTTAATTTTAAGCTTTATCAGCAGGTATAACTGAGCCTTTCTTTACACATGACTTATTTTTATATCATTGCAGTCATCAAAGGAAAATTATAGAAATGAAAAAGAAACTGAAAGAAGCTGAAGAAAAGGTAAGACAAGATTGTGTAATGGTTAATTTCTAGTTTGTAATGGGACAAAGTCATCAAGGTTGAAGATCTCTATAGTATTAACATTGGAACTTGGAACTAATCATGATTATTTTTTGTTATCAATCTTAATCAGTTTTGATTGGCATGTTATTACATACAATCACTCTTTTCTTAACTTAATTTAATATTTGCATACCCAATTATTCTAGTGAAAAACTTCAGGAAAAGTGGTCAAGAAAATGAGAATTTGAGAATTTTTTTAATGTCACAGCCCTGTCCCTGATATAGCGAAAAGGCATGACACATGTCCAGCTAAGCACATTGTTGAATTAATTCATGTATTCAGCACACTTAACTTTAAAATGCTAGACTAATATAACCCTTATTAATAAAGCCTAAATGATAAGCTTTACCTCATATGATGTATATTTAGTTCCTGTAAATATTGTGTTTTTCTTAAGTCTGCTGCAGAGGATATGTCTAAACTCAAATTAGAAGTGGAGACTTTAGAGAAACAAGAGGCAGAATGGAAGAAAAAGGAAGAAGAACTCAAGAAAAAAGAAAGGGTAAGGAAGGCTCTGACTGCATTACTCAGATTTTTAAATTACTGTATGATATGCAGCATCTGTAGATGATGATGATGTAATGTATTACATGTATGAATAAAAACAGTGAAATATATGATGTAATATTTGACATGCATGTAAAGTACAAGTACCAATTAGTATTTTATATGACATACACATAAGAGTGATATATATATATATTCAAAGACAAGAGTGCAAAAGTTGGTGAGTGAATATCAATCTTTTATCAGTCACGGTGTGGCGGCACTCGTAGTCATGGCAGTGGTTTATGAATGACTCGGAAAAGTTTGTTAATACATATTAGCCTGTTTAAAAATAAATTATATTTTATAAAATTAACAGTGAATAAAATTAATATATAAATATGCAGCATCATTAAATATACATTCTTAGTATTAACTTCCTCTTTACTCAGCCTATATAAGCCAATTGCACCTTGGTGGGCCATCAGGTTTCTTGTACAAGTTAAATTTTAGCCTAACCTACATTTTATAGCCGCATCCCTTGTCAAGATTAAGACAGGATTTTGTAGTTTGGGCCAGGATCCTGAATATCTCAAAGAATACTGGTGAATGAAACACAAAAACATACTTTTGTTGATTTCATCAGAAACATTCATCAGAAGTAAATAACCCCTGTCCCATCTGTTTGATTTTATCAGAAGTAAATAACTCCTGTCCCATCTGTTTGATTTCATCAGAAAATTCATCAAAACGAAATAACTCCTGTCCCATCTGTTTTATTTCATCAGAACATTCATCAGAAGTAGATAACTCCTGTCCCATCTGTTAAATTTCATCAGAACATTCTTGAGAAGTAAATAACTCCTGTCCCATCTGTTAAATTTCATCAGAACATTCATCAGAAGTAAATAACTCCTGTCCCATCTGTTTGATTTCATCAGAAAATTCATCAAAACGAAATAACTACTGTCCCATCTGTTTTATTTCATCAGAACATTCATCAGAAGTAGATAACTCCTGTCCCATCTGTTTTATTTCATTAGAACATTCATCAGAAGTAAATAACTCCTGTCCCATCTGTTTGATTTCATCAGGACATTTATAAGAAGTAAAAAACTCCAGCCCCATGTGTTTGATTCCATCAGAACTTTCATCAGTAGGAAATATCTCCTGTCCCATCTGTTTGATTTCATCAGGACATTTATAAGAAGTAAATAACTCCAGTCCCATCTGTTTGATTTCTTCAGAACATTCATCAGAACTAAATAACTCCTGTCCAATCTGTTTCATTATTAATGCTTGACCTGCATATTTGATACAGATTTACTACAAATTTTTCTTGTATTTACACAGACAATTCAGGACTTTTTTTAGTTGCAGGTTATACATTATGGTTTAGGATTCTGCTTTAATAAAAGAATATCAAATTCTTTCGGTTTATTGTCAACAGAAAAATAATATATGGCTTATTATAGGCAAATACCCTGCACATTTTAAATATATACATGATGAGTATTTATAAGTCATTAAATGAATCCTTATTTTGCAGCTTACTCCATGGAATGTTGACACATTATGCAAAGAAGGGAAGTCAAAAACGGTGAGAATCTATTTAGTGTATTGACTATGTTCATTTCTGTTTTAAACAACTAATGTGTTCAGCAGTAACTGACTGTTAGAAGAGCTTATTGATGCACCTCTGTCTGTCTGGCCATCCATCGGATAACAAGGCACAAATCAAAACCTCTGAACCTGGAATCTTCTATCTTGACATCCAAGGAGGTCCATAAAGAGTCTCCTTGGAAACCTGAAATTGGGTCTCTGTTATCAGTATCCTCTGAGCTATGGGGCTCAGAAGTACCCCCCAGAATAATTAATTTTTTTTTACAAAAGCTCCAGTATCTGTACAACAAATGCATTGATCACCATGATTTTTTTGCATGTATATTCATCATGGAGTGTTTCATCAGTTTCTGATGGATTTTTCTTATGTTTACACATTTTTTTCTCTATTTTTTTTTAGACCTTCAAAGATGTGGTTGTCTGTTAACAGGGCACAATTCATAACCTTTGAACCTAGAATATTCTTATTTGACATCCAGGGAGATCCATTAAAAATCTTTTGGGAACCTGAAATTAGGTCTCTTTTACCCATATCCTTTGAGCTACAGGGCTTGTAAGTACCCCCAGAATAATTAAAAATTTTTTTCAAAAGCTCCAGTATCTGAAGAAGTAATGCATTCATCACCATGATTCTTTGCATGCACATTCATCATGGAATGTTTCATCAGTTCCTATAGACTGGTGGCGCCACTTGAATTTTTTTTTTTTTCAAATTTTTAAGCATTTTCTTTAAATTTTCATTTTTGAGAATTTCAGAGATGCAGTCGTCAGTTAACAGGGCACAAATCATAACCATAAAACCTAGAATCTTCTAACTTGACATCCAGGGAGGTCCAAGAAAATCTCCTCGGAAACCTGAAATGAGATCTCTGTTACCCATATCCTCTGAGCTATGCTTTGGTTGAATTGGGGATACCACCTATAAAATTTGGCATTCAGATGATAAAATTCATTTTGTTAATGTCTTCCTAGTCTGCTGAGCATCAAGACCCCTGGGTCACTTGTTATTAAGGTCTTAACTGTATTTCTATCACTTATTTAAGTTAATTATATATTATTTTGCCAAAAATTAACCAAGAATATGAAATTTAAACAGCAAATCAACAATATTTTCATGAAATATGTATTACTTAGGTAAGTTTTGTCTTGTGCATGATCAGGAAGTCTTGTTTACAGACCTCAATTGAATTGGAATTGAAAGGTAAATTGTATGAATAAGAATTGAATTTAATAATAGAATAATTGAATAATCACAAGGAACATGGTGAACAGTTATCACTTCTTAATCTTGCTGAATTTAAAAATGCTTCCATGACCTTTACTAGGAGTGACCTTTACCTTGCATAGGTCCAGTTTTGTTGAATATCGCAAATTCATAAGTATTCCAAGAAAAGCTTAATGAATTCATCTGAAATCATGTTTAATGAAGAGTTTGGATAGCTTTTTCTTGTAGGTAAGACTGTTAATTATAACGCTGTAAAACAAATTTCTTTCTAGTTTGCAAATGTATAGGTATGGGTCTTAGGATGAACCATATTTAAAATGTTGTCATGACATTTATTATGAGTGGCCTTGACCTTGAATATTTCCATATTTGGAGAATAACCACATAAAACATATCTTCAAGTGGATGGATATATCTATAGTTTTGAAAATAAAAAATTAAAGATCTTGGTGATATGGTATTTTGTCAGATGAATTTGAAAACCAGTGACCTTAATATGCGAGATCAAATCAAGTGAAATACATGACTATTGTGAACCCCAAAATGTATAAAGTAGTGCACATTTTTCAGTCAGAATTGGTACACATATTGTTTCTATCAAGCCTTGGAGGGAGGAGTTTGAAGGTCAATGGTTGCAACAAAGTTTTATCACAAGTTTGATAACTGGTGACCTTGATCTTCAAGGTAAAATCTGTACAGATATAGGATTTTTTGAATCCCATAACTTTTGAAGCTCTGCGTATTTTTTCCATAAATTTTACACACCATTTGTTTATATCAAATTATTGGACATATTTGAAAACTGGTTACCTTGACCTTGATTTTCTAGTTCAAATTTGCAGAATACAGGATAATTGTGAACCCCATTACTTTTGAAGTAGTGCATGTTGTTTTCACTTTAATATCATTCCAAAATTTTTTTGACCAACTGGTAACGTTACCCTGGTGACCTCGTAAAGTGTTTATATCCGATTCAGAAGGGGCCATTTTGAAAGGGGGTATGCCCAATGTCTAGGGTATACCATTGCATCTCCAATGCCACAAATTTCTAGTTTTATTTTCATTTCAGATAATCAACAAGAGTGTTCCCAAAAAACCTCTAACAGATGATGAAAAGGCAGAAAAACAGGTGTGTGTACTGAATAGTCATGAAAGTGTGAATGTCATGTTGTACATGGAACATGCAACAGTCAGTCATAGCTTAAAAAACAGCAAAATAACAGGTGCTTTAAGTTTATGGAGTGAGTGTCTGTATTTTGTTAAAACAAAAGTCAAATATTCTGGTACATGTACATGTGTAAGTTAGCATTTTGTTTCATTGAGACTTTTCCAGAGACATGTACTTGTATTTCAGAAAAAGTATTAATTAAGAATGTATTTTATTTTTTCTTTGGTAAAGGAAGATTTAATATATACAAATATACAAGATATATGTGGTATAATATCACATTTTATAAGCGACAGATAATCACATTTGGATATACAATGGTCTCAAGGCTTTCTTTACATTGACATTAATGACATCATGAATAATGTGATGGTCAACTCTTGAATATTGTAGGTTAGCACACCTTATAAGCTACGTTTATTCCATATACAACCCTAATATTTCTATAGGTTTGCTTGGTTTAGAAGTAAAAAGAATTGTATTCCCTCCTAAAAATATGTTAATGTAGAATTAATTTCATAGGAATTTTTTAGAAAGAGTTTATCCTCTTAAACAACTTTTTTCTTACTACTATTTGTTTTCAGGTGAATTTTACAAAAGATCATGAAAAAGAGCTGAAGAAATTTGGGATGCTCCGTCGCTATGACGACACACAGAAATACCTGATGGAACATCCTCATCTAGCATGTGAAGAGACAGCAAATTTCCTCGTCATATGGTGTATTAACCTGGAGGTGGAAGAGGTCTGTGTCCCATAATTATTGTGGTTCCAGAAAGTTTAAGGGGAGGATTTCATTATATGATTTCAGTACTTTTAATCTATATTTATTCTGAAAAAAGTATTATTTAATTGAAGTAATTAGTATATTAATTCAGGCAGTGACAATATTTTCCTGCTTATCAGTATAATTTCAGTTTGTAATTTCAATAATTTTAACTTAAGAACATTATTTAGACATCTTTCTTGAAGATAAATTGAGAGTTCAGTTTGTGAAAATACACACCATACAATCCTTTTAAAATTAACTTGTATGCCAAGAAGTATTAATTTGTATGCTAGAAATATACCATGATTTGTAATCAATATGAGAAACAGCACTTTGTTCAACTGATGCTGATTTTTGGATATTTGCTCTTTTCTTACAGAAACATGATCTTATGCACCATGTAGCCCACCAGACCATTGTTATGCAGTTTATTTTAGAACTCGCAAAATCATTAGAAACTGACCCAAGGAACTGCATCAAACCATTCTTCAACAGGTAATATGAAAGACTTTAAAAAATTAATTATCAGGCACCACACATTTTAGGAATCAACTGCATCAAACAATTTTATTTTAATTTTAAGTAGAAATTTGCTGATTCTCAGATCCAGCTGTCCGGACATTTCTCTCAAGTCTCAAGAAAGCCAAAACTAAAAGTGCAATAAAATTTTGTTTCATGGTGATTTGCTTTTACCTATTTTGCAAAACAAAATTCATCACCATGTTGTCTCCTGATAAATAAAATATATATAAAAAATATTAAATGAAATCAGATTATTCACCTTCTTACACTGATTGCTGAAAATTGCCTGAGAACCAAATATTTGTTTGCCTAATGTCAAATATATATGAAGTTAACATTAACCTGGCAAAATCTTTAAAAAAAGAAGGGATTACATGGAGCTATGCTTCAACATTGTATTCTGAAGATCTAATGACTTTAATTTGAGTTAATTTTAACCAGTTTAATATGATATTTTATTGCTAAATTTGGTTGCTAGCTGGTGCAAAGATCATTTAGATTCAACCCCAGTTATGGACCCAAGTTAATTATTTCTCTTTTACCTATTTTGATGCCTGGTTCATATTATTCTTTGTCACCTGTCTTTTCACCTGTAGGATTAATATGAAGGTTATCTCTGTACAGGTATGGTACTGTATAGGAATTAATTCCAGCATTTTACAAGACATTTGATTCAGTAAGGTAACAGGTTATCTGTCTGGAAGTTCAGTGTGAAAGCTATACCAGTCTTTATTTTCAGAATCAACATGGCAGAAAAGACTTACTTGGATGCTTTTAATGATGAGTTGGAATCATTTAAAGCTCGAGTCAGAGTACGAGCGAAAGCCCGACTTGAGGAGGCAATGAGAGAAGTGGAGGAGGTGGGTGATACATAAGCTGAGTCTTTAGAAGTATAAGTTAATGGAGTTTTGTATATGCTGGGTCTACTGGGCATGCTGTTCTTAGCTTCTTATTCACTGGGTTAAATTTTTGTGATTCAAACACTATGTCCATTATTATATTAATTGTATCCCCAGACAAAGTCGGGGGTACTATGGTTTCATACCGGTCCCGCCGCCGCCGCCACCGCCGCCGCATATAAATCTTGTTGGCGCGATAACCCAAAAAATATTTCACGGAACTTTACCAAACTTGGTATATGTATAGATATGAGTAAGAGGACGACGCCTATTTAAAATGAGGTCATGACCTTTATTAGGAGAGTGTCCTTGACCTTGAATAGGTCCAATATTGGGGAAAATCACACAAATTCTTTAATATCTCAAGAAATCTTGCATGGATTTATCCCAAAATCAAGTTGATGGAAGATCATGGATAGGGTTGTCATGTTCCAGAAACTGGTGGCGCCATCTATTATTCTTTACTTGTTTTCATGCCGTTTAATACCCCCAAAATTGCCACCTTACAGTACTGTGAGCATTATAAGTCAAAAACTAATGGACAGATTTCTTTTATATTATGCATATACATAGGTATTGGTTATGGGATGATGTTTATTTAAATTGGGGTCATGACCTTTCCTATGATAGTGGCCTTGACCTTGAATATTGCCATATATGGTGAAAATCACACACCTCTTACGATATCTCCAGTGTTGATAGCCATATGGATTTCAAACATGACTTATGTATGGCCCACCACTAAAGTAAGAACCCTATAGGTTCTAGGGTCATGAGGTCAAAGGTCAAGGTCACAGGAAACCTCTTTAAAAAGGTTATGGATGCAATTTCAGCCAAATAATTCATCTCAGATCTTTCATCTTGCACATATAGTTCACCTGCTAAGAGTGGAAGACCCCTATCAATTTTGAGGTCAAAGGTCAAAGGTGAAGGTCACAGGAGCCATCTGTCCAAAAATTAGTTTCTGAATGATAATTCCTGCTTTTATTGATGTATGGATTTCAAACTTGACTTATATATGTCCCATTGAAAAAGCAAAACTCCAATTGATTTTGGGGTCATGAGGTCAAAGGTCAAGGTCACAGGACACATCTTTAAAAAGATTGTGGATGCATTTTCAGCCAAACATTTCATCTCAGACCTTTCATCTTGCACATATAAGTCATCTGCCAATAGAGGATCACCCCTATCAGTTTTGAGGTCACAAGGTCAAAGGTGAAGGTCACAGGAGTCATCTGTCCAAAAATTAGTTTCTGGATGATAAATCCTGCTTTATTGATGTATGGATTTCAAATTTGACTTGTATATGTCCCATTGGAAAAGCAAGACCCAAATTGATTTTGGGGTCATGAGGTCAAAGGTCAAGGTCACAGGACACATCTTTAAAAAGATGTGGATGCATTTTAAGCCAAACTTTCATCCCAGGTCTTCCATCTTGAATATATAGCTCACTTGCCAATAGTGGATAATCCATATAAATTTTGGGGTCACAAGGTCAAAGGTCAAGGCCACAGGAGCTATCTGTCCAAAAATTAGTTTCTGGATGATAATTCCTTCTTTTATTGATGTATGGATTTCAAACTTGACTTGTATTTGACCCATTGGAAAAGCAAGACCCAAATTGATTTTGTGGTCATGAGGTCAAAGGTCAAGGTCACAGGAAACCTCTTTAAAAAGGTTGTGGATGCAATTTCATCCAAATAATTCATCTCAGATCTTTCATCTTGCACATATAGTTCACCTGCTAAGAGTGGAAGACCCCTATCAATTTTGAGGTCAAAGGTCAAAGGTGAAGGTCACAGGAGCCATCTGTCCTAAAATTAGTTTCTGAATGATAATTCCTGCTTTTATTGATGTATGGATTTCAAACTTGACTTATATATGTCCCATTGAAAAAGCAGAACTCCAATTGATTTTGGGGTCATGAGGTCAAAGGTCAAGGTCACAGGACACATCTTTAAAGAGATTGTGGATGCATTTTCAGCCAAACATTTCATCTCAGACCTTTCATCTTGCACATATAAGTCATCTGCCAATAGAAGAAGACCCCTATCAGTTTTGAGGTCACTAGGTCAAAGGTGAAGGTCACAGGAGTCATCTGTCCAAAAATTAGTTTCTGGATGATAAATCCTGCTTTATTGATGTATGGATTTCAAACTTGACTTGTATATGTCCCATTGGAAAAGCAAGACCCAAATTGATTTTGGGGTCATGAGGTCAAAGGTCAAGGTCACAGGACACATCTTTAAAAAGATGTGGATGCATTTTAAGCCAAACTTTCATCCCAGGTCTTCCATCTTGAATATATAGCTCACTTGCCAATAGTGGATAATCCATATAAATTTTGGGGTCACAAGGTCAAAGGTCAAGGCCACAGGAGCTATCTGTCCAAAAATTAGTTTCTGGATGATAATTCCTTCTTTTATTGATGTATGGATTTCAAACTTGACTTGTATTTGACCCATTGGAAAAGCAAGACCCAAATTGATTTTGGGGTCATGAGGTCAAAGGTCAAGGTCACAGGAAACCTCTTTAAAAAGGTTGTGGATGCATTTTCAGCCAAACATTTCGTCTCAGACCTTTCATCTTGCACATATAAGTCATCTGCCAATAGAGGAAGACCCCTATCAGTTTTGAGGTCACTAGGTCAAAGGTGAAGGTCACAGGAGTCATCTGTCCAAAAATTAGTTTCTGGGTGATAAATCCTGCTTTATTGATGTATGGATTTCAAATTTGACTTGTATATGTCCCATTGGAAAAGCAAGACCCAAATTGATTTTGGGGTCATGAGGTCAAAGGTCAAGGTCACAGGACACATCTTTAAAAAGATGTGGATGCATTTTAAGCCAAACTTTCATCCCAGGTCTTCCATCTTGAATATATAGCTCACTTGCCAATAGTGGATAATCCATATAAATTTTAGGGTCACAAGGTCAAAGGTCAAGGCCACAGGAGCTATCTGTCCAAAAATTAGTTTCTGGATGATAATTCCTTCTTTTATTGATGTATGGATTTCAAACTTGACTTGTATTTGACCCATTGGAAAAGCAAGACCCAAATTGATTTTGGGGTCATGAGGTCAAAGGTCAAGGTCACAGGAAACCTCTTTAAAAAGGTTGTGGATGCAATTTCAGCCAAATAATTCATCTCAGATCTTTCATCTTGCACATATAGTTCACCTGCTAAGAGTGGAAGACCCCTATCAATTTTGAGGTCAAAGGTCAAAGGTGAAGGTCACAGGAGCCATCTGTCCAAAAATTAGTTTCTGGATGATAATTCCTGCTTTTATTGATGTATGGATTTCAAACTTGACTTATATATGTCCCATTGAAAAAGCAGAACTCCAATTGATTTTGGGGTCATGAGGTCAAAGGTCTAGGTCACAGGACACATCTTTAAAGAGATTGTGGATGCATTTTCAGCCAAACATTTCATCTCAGACCTTTCATCTTGCACATATAAGTCATCTGCCAATGGAGGAAGACCCCTATCAGTTTGAGTCAAAGGTGAAGGTCACAGGAGTCATCTGTCCAAAAATTAGTTTCTGGATGATAAATCCTGCTTTATTGATGTATGGATTTCAAACTTGACTTGTATATGTCCCATTGGAAAAGCAAGACCCAAATTGATTTTGGGGTCATGAGGTCAAAGGTCAAGGTCACAGGACATATCTTTAAAAAGATGTGGATGCATTTTAAGCCAAACTTTCATCCCAGGTCTTCCATCTTAAATATATAGCTCACTTGCCAATAGTGGATAATCCATATAAATTTTGGGGTCACAAGGTCAAAGGTCAAGGCCACAGGAGCTATCTGTCCAAAAATTAGTTTCTGGATGATAATTCCTTCTTTTATTGATGTATGGATTTCAAACTTGACTTGTATTTGACCCATTGGAAAAGCAAGACCCAAATTGATTTTGGGGTCATGAGGTCAAATGTCAAGGTCACAGGAAACCTCTTTAAAAAGGTTGTGGATGCAATTTCAGCCAAATAATTCATCTCAGATCTTTCATCTTGCACATAAAGTTCACCTGCTAAGAGTGGAAGACCCCTATCAATTTTGAGGTCAAAGGTCAAAGGTGAAGGTCACAGGAGCCATCTGTCCAAAAATTAGTTTCTGGATGATAATTCCTGCTTTTATTGATGTATGGATTTCAAACTTGACTTATATATGTCCCATTGAAAAAGCAGAACTCCAATTGATTTTGGGGTCATGAGGTCAAAGGTCAAGGTCACAGGACACATCTTTAAAGAGATTGTGGATGCATTTTCAGCCAAACATTTCATCTCAGACCTTTCATCTTGCACATATAAGTCATCTGCCAATAGAGGAAGACCTCTATCAGTTTTGAGGTCACTAGGTCAAAGGTGAAGGTCACAGGAGTCATCTGTCCAAAAATTAGTTTCTGGATGATAAATCCTGCTTTATTGATGTATGGATTTCAAACTTGACTTGTATATGTCCCATTGGAAAAGCAAGACCCAAATTGATTTTGGGGTCATGAGGTCAAAGGTCAAGGTCACAGGACACATCTTTAAAAAGATGTGGATGCATTTTAAGCCAAACTTTCATCCCAGGTCTTCCATCTTGAATATATAGCTCACTTGAGAATAGTGGATAATCCATATAAATTTTGGGGTCACAAGGTCAAAGGTCAAGGCCACAGGAGCTATCTGTCCAAAAATTAGTTTCTGGATGATAATTCCTTCTTTTATTGATGTATGGATTTCAAACTTGACTTGTATTTGACCCATTGGAAAAGCAAGACCCGAATTGATTTTGGGGTCATGAGGTCAAAGGTCAAGGTCACAGGACACATCTTTATAAAGATTGTGGATGCATTTTCTGCCAAACAATTCATCTCAGATCTTTCATCTTGCACATATTGTTCACCTGCCAAGAGTGAAAAACCCCTATCAATTTTGAGGTCACAAGGTCAAAGGTGAAGGTCACAGGAGCCATCCGTCCAAAAATTAGTTTCTGGATGATCATTCCTGCTTTATTGATGTATAGATTTCAAACTTGACTTGCATATGTCCCATTGGAAAAGCAAGACCCAAATTGATTTTGGGGTCATGAGGTCAAAGGTCAAGGTCACAGGACACATCTTTAAAAAGATCAAGGTCACAGGACCAACATCTTCAACAAGATTGTGGATTGTTAGATGGAAGAAACAATAAATATGCCAAGTGTCAGTATATATGCTGCTTAAAATGGGGTTCGTTCTTAAAGGGGGGGGGGGGCCTACTATGTCTGGAGATACTCTGGCACCTGCGGTGCCAAGAAATGTCTAGTTATATTATGTGATTCTAGAGAGTTTGTTGATGATTCAAGGGAAAATCAGAGAACTGGAAATTCTTTTTCATTATTTACAGACAATGGTCAAGATCTGATATTATTTAAAATGTCATTTTTTGATTTATAGGTAACTCAAAAAATGTGTCAATATTTATAATGTTAATCTTTTGCCCACAGCCTTTGTCCCTGCTGTCATTATTAACACACATATTATGCCAAAGGATGTAGTGTAAATGACCGTTCACCTGTTTACCATAGATAAAGAGTTTTATCAAGGCAACATGATTTAATCTTAATCCCTTTCCTTTAGATAAACCAGTACGTTCTGGCAGATTATAGATTGTGAAGTATCACTCAGGGGTTTATGCTTGTAGGAGGAGAGGGCAAAGAGGCTTGGGCCTGGAGGACTGGATCCTGTTGAAGTCTTTGAATCATTGCCAAAGGTAAGTCAAAGTGAGCATGGTCAAATATACAAGCCTTACAATGTCACAGAAAATATGAAGTGCAGGTAAGTTAAAAGGTGCCATTAATCATTTGCTCCTTTTCCTGTAATGGCTGATATTTATGAATTGGGCAAGTGACTTGAGAATGAATGATAAACAAATCAGGTAGCACTTAGGTTTCCTCACAATAGTATTCCACAAGAATAGATATTATCAAAATATTCAACTCTTTCAAAATTATTCAAATGTGTTGATGTTAATAAAAAAATTAATGGCATACAATTAATATCATTTCTTGTGTACCAGGTTCTGGTGACCTCGGTAACAACATATCCTGTTCTATCCGTGACATGCAGGTTACATGAAATATCAGCATGCTGTCACCAAAACCTTTCCAGCGTCAGTGTGACCTTATGTTGTGATGATGCAGTAATTTTTAGCTCAGCTGACTATAAGTCGTCTGAGCTATAGTCGTGGTCCATTGTCCGTCATCCGTCCTTCTGTCCGTCCATCTGTAGATATGGCACGTTTTGAAACCGTAAGACCTAGGAATCCAAAATTCGGCATAGTGTTAGATGTCCCTAAGATCTCCTACCAAGCCGAAAACTGGGTCTTTGCGACTTGGTTCCTTTGAGAAATTAAGGAAAAACCTCAATTTTTTATTAAAAACCTATTTTCACACTTCAGGGCTGTCTAATATCAAAACCACTTATCTGTTTTTCCTCATATTTACCATAAATATTCCTCTATATAGTTCCTATGTACATGCCTGAAATCATGTCTGTATTATATAATTTAAGAAAGTTATGGGCCAGAACATAATGCATTTTGTAAAAAATCAGGAAAGATATTTGATCACTTAACACAAAACTTGTTAAAGCTATGGACTTTTTTTCAAGTAATATAACTTTAATTAATCAAAATTAAATTGTATACCCAAAATTAGATCAAAATCTTTTAAATTTTTTAAAATATTAGCAAAAATAAAAAATTTGTACCTTAAATTTTGCCTAACTTTGACAGGCACGTTTTTTTCCTGTATGTACTGTGGATTTAATTTTCTCAGCATGTTTTTGTTAGCATTTTGTCTGTTAACACCAAAAATTTGAAACCAGTTGATCAAAAACTGTAGATTTTATTCAAGTTTTCAAGCACCATGTAACATATTGTTTATATCAGGCTAGTGTTATGCAGTTTGCAAGAGCTCAGCTCCCCAGCTTAAGCTCTCAGTTCCTAAAATTTGGCATACAATTAGATGTCTCAAAAATTCCCTACCATGCCAAGAATTTGGTCACTAGGACTTAATACCTTTGAGATATTAATGAAAAACTTCATTTTTCAGTTAAAAACCCATTGTTACACTTCAATACTGCCTAATATCAAAACCACTGATCTGACTTTAATCATATATAATATACATGTTTTTCTATACATTCTCTGTGCACATGCCAGAAATGATGTCAGTATCGCGTAATTGTTTTAAGTTATGGGCCCAAACATAATGCACTTTGTAAAAAATCAAGAAATATATTTACTCCCTTAACAAGGGGCTTGCTGAAGCTAGAGATTTTTTGTCAGGGATGTAACATTATTTAATCAAGATTCAATTGAATACCCAAAATTAGTTCTGAATTTTTAAAATTTTATAAGTTATTAGTGTAAATATAAAATTAGTACCTTAAATTTTGCCCAAATTTGACCATTTCACTTTTGTTTCATGTGAGCTCTGTTTATATAATTTTCATATCATGCACACATAAGGATTTCAGCTTTTTAGTTTAGAAAGCTGAAAGAAATTGGCCAAAAATTGTAGCTTTTATTAATGTTTTTATGAGACCATGTCAGACCTTGGCTCTCTCCAGCCACTCTTGAGTCACCTGTATGTTGACCTTGTTGAACTTTCAGCAAATTATGCACGCTTGAGGCGAGGCATATACTAGGGCAGCAAGGCAGCTTATGGCCAGCCACAGTTGATCCAGGTGTCCAACCTAACTCATCTAGTAGTTTTAACCAACAACATAACAATAAACAATAAATTAATCAATTTTTATTGGTTTTAATAACAAATTAAAGAAAAATAGAAGGGAATTTGTTAGTTGACAATAATAGGGAATTAACTTGCAGTTACTGATGATATAAGAATCTTGTATCGATGGATAGAATGTCACGTATTCCAAATAACACCATGCAGTCACCTATGGCATTTTTCAGTTCAATTTTAATAATAAAAAAGTAAATCATATTATTCATTACTAATCATTAGGGACCATATGAAGGAAATTAATGATAGACAAAGATGCAGTTTATAATATTAATCTAGATTCCTTCTGTGTCTAGTGTGTACATTGATGTGAAATTAGTCCAAAATAAATATATCACATTTATTTTTTTTTAATATAAATAAAAGCCATAAAACCAGGTACTTATGATCATTATTTATGATCATTATTTAAATGTGTGAATTTTGTACATTCTGGATTCTCAACACCATTGTTTGGTGAAAACTGAATAAATACCAGACATGGTGGGAATACTTTGCAATTGTATTTAAATACTAATATGAATATGTACTCCATTATAAAATTTTTTGCATAAAGAATGGGAATTCAGGTAAAAATGAAAGTATATGAATACCAGTGCAAATACTTTCCAAATGTATTCATGAATGCATTCATGAATATATTCTTTAATATTATTTTAATAATCATTTCAGTTATATTTCATTTTAAAAATCATATGATTCTCTTATTATTTTTAATAAAAATTATATCTGGGACAATATTTGTAATTTTTTTAATAAATAGTTGAACTCTTTATATGTTCTGCTTATAAGTTATATGGCCAAGTCAAAATCTGTGTGACAATAGTACCCAATATGTTAATAAAATGAATGAAATCAATTCTCTTCTGTGTCTCCAAAGGTACTATCAAAATCACACATATAGCTTAACAACAACAACTCATAATACAGCTTATACTTATTACCACACAAAACCAGCATGTGCCTCATTTCTAAATCATATTTTTTTATCATATATAACAGCTGAGCGCCGTGACCCATAGGTCCCTTGTTTTGTAATAATTCCATTAATATACTTTTAAACATATATAAATATATATGGCAGATGTCCATAGGTTACAGGTTTAGTCTACAGATGTCATGTATTGATAAATGATCTGCCTAAGATTTTTAGCTCAGCTGACTATAAGTCATCTGAGCTAAAGTCGTGGTCCATTGTCAGTTGTCAGTTCGTTTGTCTGTTCGTCCATATGTAGATTTGGCACATTTTGAAACCGTAAGACCTAGGAATCCAAAATTCGGCGTAATGTTAGATGTCCCCAAGATCTCCTACCAAGCTGAAAACTGGGTCTTTGCGACTTTGTTCCTTTGAGAAATTAAGGAAAAACCTCAGTTTTTTATTGTATCCCCAGACAAAGTCAGGGGATACTGTTTTCATACCGGTCCCGCCGCCGCCACATATAAATCTTGTTGGCGCGATAACTCAAAAAATATTTCACGGATCTTTACCAAACTTGGTATATGTATAGATATGGGTGAGAGGACAACGCCTATTTAAAATGAGGTCATGACCTTGACTAGGAGAGTGTCCTTGACCTCGAATACTATAAAATCTGTGAAATTTCTTACCTCGATGAATTTCGTACACGGTCTTTCTTCAGTAACCATAATTATTAAAATGACATGTTAAATTTCGAACTGCCGATGGTCTGTTACGCCATATTTGACATTAGCAGGACTGCCGTGAATATAACACTGACGTAACCTCACCCTGTAATCTGGCTTTGAACAGGCCTACAAGTCCGATCGATGTGAATGCCGTGCTATTGATAATTAATATGAATTATATCTACATCATATAGAATGTAATTTGACTGAAAACTAAGATTTTTGTTTCAGCGACAATAATAAAAACTTAAAATATCTCAAATGTGAGTTTCTTAATTGTCCGGGATGCGAGCGACACGCTGTGAATAACTGACAGACGTCCATGAAGTTTAACAGAAGTTGGAAATTGAATAATCAGGATTAACTCCGTAAATGATCTCAAGACCACTTGCTTTACGTGCACCGTAAAGGGGGATTTCCGTGTGTAAGCCAGGTTCAAATTGGTCTCTTTCAAGCAAGCTCAGCGCTCCGGTGTATGTAATGCCAATGTTAATCAGTTTGAAAATTAATGCTTATTTCCATTAAACATTTAAAATAAATATCTTGAATGTCACACTAAACGACTCAGTTTTCGAGTACCTGGGCTCCATATCACCCAACAAACAAGTCGCACGAGATCAAACGGTACATCAAAGCACTGGCAGACATTCATGAAGTTTAAAGGAGGTTGGATATTTGATATTGGATAATCAGGATCGATTAACTCTTTAAGGGATCTAAAGACGTCTAGCTTTTGTGCGCCATTAGTGAGGATTTCCATGCGTAAGCCACCTTAAAAACGATCTCTCCTGGCAAAGCCCCGGAGGTCACGCAAGCATGTACGGGTGTCGAGCTTCTGGACCGGATTAAATAAACTGATTTAATATAAAATAAACAACACAAGTATAGAAAATAATGTTTTTATTCCTGAAACTTCATGATTCACACGGATGAATGCAAAATCGGCGAGTGAATACTTGAGGCTCCTATTATCGCCCACTGCCGAGGAGGCATCTTAACTTGTCAAGACCATAATTTTAAAACTGCTGAAATTGACTGTTAAATTTCGGACTTCCACAAATTTATTTATTTTTTTCTGTACGAAATTTCACAGATTTTACGGTAGGTCCAATTTTGGGGAAAATCACACAAATTCTTAAATATCTCAAGAAATCTTGCATGGATTGATCCCAAAATCAGGTTGATGGTAGATCATGGATAGGGTTGTCATGTTCCAGAAACTGGTGGCGCCACCTATTATTCTTTACTTGTTTTCCTGCCGTATAATACCCCCAAAATTGCTACTTGACAGTACTGTGAGCATTATAAGTCAAAAACTAATGGACAGATTTCTTTTATATTATGCATGTACATAGATATGGGTTATAGGATGATGTTTATTTAAATTGGGGTCATGACCTTTCCTGTGAGAGTGGCTTTGACCTTGAATATTGCCATATATGGTGAAAATCACATAAAATCATTAATATCTCAATAAGGGATGCAGCTATTGGTCCAAAAATCAACTTGACCGAAGATCTTGGATAGTAATGTCATGTACGGGAAACAGGTGGCGCCACCTGTTATTCTTTTACTTGTTTTCGTGCTGTTTAATACCCCATCATTGCCACTTAACTGTACTGTCAGCATTAAAAGTCAAAAACTAATGGACAGATTTCTTTCATATTATGCATATACATAGACATGGGTGATGGGATGATGTATATATAAATTGTGGTCATGACCTTTCCTATTACAGTGGCCTTGACCTTGAATATTACCATATATGGTGAAAATTACACAAAATCAATATCTCAATAAGGAAGTCATGGATTGGTCCAAAAATCAACTTGACCGAAGATCTTGGATAGTGTTGTCATGTACTGGAAACTGGTAGCGCCACCTGTTATTCTTTTACTTGTTTTAGTGCCGTTTAATACCCCATCATTGCCACTTAACAGTACTGTGAGCATTATGAGTCAAAAACTAATGGACAGATTTCTTTCATTTTATGCATATACATAGACATGGGTTAGGGGATGATGTATATTGAAATTGGGGTCATGACCTTTTCTATGAGAGTGACCTTTTCTATGAGTGTGGACTGATATTAATTGTTGCTGAAGATGGGGGGGGCCTTTTCTTCAAGGGGGGGATTAATTGTCTGGGGATACTATGGCACCTGCGGTGCCAAGAAAATCTAGTTATAAACCTATTTTCACACTTCAGGACTGCCTAATATTAAAACCACTCTTCTGCTTTTCCTCATATTTACCATAAATATTCCTCTATATAATTCCTATGTACATGCCAGAAATCGGGTCTGTAATATATAATTTAAAAAAGTTATGGGCCCAAACATAATGCATTTAGTAAAAAAATCAGGAAAATTTTTGATCACTTAACATAAAACATGTTAAAACTAAGGACTTTTCTATCCAGTAAATTAACTTTAATTAGTCAAATTAAATTGTATACCAAAAATTAGATCAAAATCTTTTAAATTTTTTAAAAAATTAGCAAAAATAAAAAATTGGTACCATAAATTTTGCCCAACTTTGACCATGGCACGTTTTTTTCTTGTAACTGCTGTGGATTTAATTTTCACAGCATGTTTTTGTTAGCATTTCATCTGTTAACACCAAAAATTTGAAACTAGTTGAACAAAAATGTAGATTTTATTCAAGTTTTCAAGCACCATGTCACATATTGTTTACATCAAGCTAGTGTTATGCAGTTTGCTAGAGTTCAACTCCCCAGCTTCTGCTCTCAGTTCCTAAAATCTTGCAAACAGTTAGATGTCCCCCAAATCCCCTACCAATGCCAAGAATTTGGTCACTAGGACTTAAATCCTTGACAAAGGCTATGTGCACACCTCACTGGCTGGTTTCAGTTCTGCAGACAACAGATACAAGGCAACGCCAACACAGTCATAATGTCATTATCAAATCGGTTGATGATGCGAGAATGCAGAGGGAGTAATTAAAATTAGACCATAAACTGTCTTCAAGCGCCGCTTGAAGCGCAGTTATGGGCAGAGCCAGGATGCCAAGTTTTCAAGCACTATGTCACATATTGTTTACTAAGCTAGCGCAGCTATGGGTGGAGCCAGGATGCCTGTTGAGTGTTTGTTTATTGGCATCTGGTTGGCTGCTTGTCACATCATATGCACATTTTTTTCAGCCGACAACGAACTGCCATCTGGTGTCTAAATGTATGATAAATGATATTGCTGACACTTTCAGCCCATGGCACATGGAGTGATGTCATTGTCCTCTGTAAAGCCAAGACTTGCATACCAAAGATAGCCATATGGTCACATGCTAAGTCCTGGTATGAACTAGTGTGATATAAAACCTCGTAAAAGCTCATCCAGGGTTTGTTTACACTTGGATTTACACCAAAATTTAATCACTTGGAGATTTTCACAAATACCAACCTGTATGTCAAATGTCAATAACATCTGTGAAACTCTTCTTTAAATATCTTGGGAACACACACATACATGTAATCCAGTGAAAACAAATACCCTGGCTTTGCACAGAGTTAAATATATGTGGAGGAAGTTGATGAAAGTTCATATATTAATCTTACAAGACTCTTTTTATGTTTCATTTCAGGAACTACAAGATTGTTTTGAATCAAAGGACCTCAGTCGTCTCCAGGAAGTATTGTTGAAAATGAACCCAAAAGATGCAGAATACCACATGAAGCGCTGTGTGGACTCCGGGATGTGGGTCCCTAATGCTAAAGAGGCTGCGGGTGGAGCTGTTGCACCTGATGAAGAGGTTTATGAATCCATTGATCCTGAGAAGTGATGGACAGGTCTGACTGACATTACCTACACGTACCTACAGAGACATGATCAAGTACTGCTTATCGGAGAAAAAAAAATCCATACATGTATCAACAGAGACAGGATCAAGCACTGCAAATCTTTGAGAAAAATCAATACATACTCTTTGGCACTGTATTACCTTTATCAGTTGGGCACAGTATTGGTATTATATTACCTATAACAGCAGGCCTTAGTATGGGTAGAACAGGACCTGGAAGACTTTGCCTCAGTTTGGTATTAATTATGATATCTTTGCATTTGGCCTTTGATGTATTGATACAGAGTTAACTTTAACTTGTTATATCTGTGAGTAATATATTACCTTCAAATAATTCCTCAATATGGATAGTATATTACCAACACTGGCATTATTGTGCACAGAATGTTGCCGTCAATACCATCTTTGTTGCTATCCTTTGACTCTAATTGCTACCTTCAATATGGCTACTTAGGTGATAGAGAACATAATGGTATTACATTACCTGAAACTGTTAGCTTTGTTATTAATACTGTATCACCGTTTGTCTGTTTTGCTAGTTGTACTATTAGTAAGTATTTCACATTTCCTGAATGACCTTTAATACAAGTTTTTGTACAGTTACACAGATATCAGAACTGTGTGCCTATGATTCCGTGAATTTTGGTATTTGACCACAGGCTTGAGCATATACTACTGCAGGTACAAGTATCAAATTACCTTAAATTCTGGCGGAGATGTGAACCTCATGAAAGATATCACTCAAGGCGTTGTGGGAACTTGTTGTTGAATGCAGTTATAAGTGCCAACTGATATGGATACCAAATAAGGCTTGGTTCTTCAAAAACTCTTCACCAGGTCATGGCAACAACAACTGCCTTATTCATCAGTTCCCATGCTGAATCCAGCACAACAGTTACATATTTTCATTTCAGTATTTTGTTCTTCATATATACTAATTGTCCATAAATTATTCCATATGAAGAAACATTAAGAATTTCTCATTTTACCTTTCATTTTTTGGTGATAATTTATGAAGTATTTGGTGCTAAAATTTATGTGAACATCAGAATTTAACTAATGGGGAAAAAAAGAACAGTGTTGTGAACGAGGAGGCACGTGACTCATCATTAGATTTCCATGCACAGTTTTAAGCTGAACATCCATGAATTATTCCAGATGGAAGATACCACATTACATTTATTCATGCAAGGCCCCCGTTGTTAATGTTGATTATGCAAGTGCTAAATCGACCTGTTAACAAAGGATTATCTGATTTCCTGTATTAATTTTCAGGTCTTATCATTGTTTTATTGCATGTTGAGACTGTGCTTTAAAGATTTGGGATGTATATTTTTTAGGAAAATGTTTCTCTTGTCCATATAAGTTGGGAACATGTATGTGTTACATGTGGTGTAAGGTCTTGTATATGGAGTTGATGTTTACTTCTTGAATTAATTGTAATATACTCTGCATGTGAACTTTTTATTTAGATAAAAATATGCAGAAAAAGGAAACTGACACCACAAAATAATAGAAAATTACAAGGGAATATTTTACAGTTTTGGAATTATCACTCATTTAATTTAACATTTTGAAGTGGCAACATTAAATGTTACTTATAAACTGGGGTACAGCAGCCTTTACCTCAATTTCATTAGTTGAATGTAAATATGTCAGCTGTCATTGTAGGTTATTGTTTGTAGTGATTTGTATTAAATTAACAACCTTGGCTGCAGGTGCAGTTTTCATATTACAAGTGTTTATGACAGAAAGGGCTCATTACTGCAAGGCTTTGCGGGAATATTTATTATATTTTATAATGCATGTCACCTCAGAAAATCATGGTGCAGTGCACATTTTTATGACTGCATCTGGTTGTAATATTACACAAACCTGTCTGACTGTGACTGTCTGGAAATAAAGTTTATATGTTCTTAATAATACCCATTGATGTTAAAAATATAGTCAGCAGGGGATCTGTCAAAAGCTTGCATGTGTGGCATCAATTTGTGCTTGTGTTCTTGTAAAGTTATCAAGGTGAACAAAGTATTTTGTAATAATGTTATGTAAAATAAAAAAAAAATACAGAAACAAAAATACTCATTACATTGTTTTAATTCAATGTGTGAATTTTTGTAACTGCAGAATATGTTTCACCTAAGTAATTTCTCAGGGCAAAAATTGTTACCATATAAGGCCTTGGAACTTTCTAAATTAACATGATTCCCTTGTCAATTGGAAATCCAAAATAAGCTCACTGTGACCAATATTCTCCGATTTGCGGAACAAAAACTTGTTTGAGCACCTGTTTAGCAAAGACTTGCGAGAGAAAAAGTTTATACCGTTCTTCGGAACATGCATTTTCCGTCGTAAAAGACCATGATTACAGGGATGTTATTCCGACCATCGGCGGATTTCCGGACAAACTCATACCTACAATGCGGAGAATGTAGGTATGAGGTCAGGGTTCGTCAGTCCGCCATCGCTTGCCAACCATGTAACCCAGACCATAATATGGAAATAGGAACCGTGTCAGGCCTTGCTTTCAGACTCTAAATGTCTCTCTTAGTTGCTGCATATCTCCTCCAATTTGATACACAAATTTTTTTTAACTAAGATCTCCGAGTCTGAAAACTAATGACCTTGATCTTTAAGGCCAGATCTGTGGAAATATGGTATTTCTTGTGAACACCATTACATTTTAAGTATCGCATTCCCTTCAAATTTTATACACATATTGTCTCAACGTATTCAGATGAGTTCGAAAACTCTTTGATCCTATTTTCTAAGTCAAAGCAACCAAAATTTCTGCGAATTTCTGATGGCTTTGATCTTCAGGGAGTAATCTGCGGAAATATTGGATTTCTTTTGAACACTATAACTTATGTGAACTTGTGTGTTTCTTTGATAAGGTCGCTTTTGAGAAACCAAAGCCTTGTCCCGTAGTGAAATCAAGGGCACCATTTCTCTATCAATTAAGACCTATTTTAACCTGTAAATATTACCTTGGTCTCAAGACACAGACAGCCTTAGACATATCATGATTCGAATATAAAACTGTTTGAATTAAATGAATTGTTAAGTAGATGGTATTTTGCTTTTTGGCTCACCTGTGAGCCATATCTCCCCGTGTCGCTGCGTCAGTCGGTCTTTTAACAGCCACAGTCAGTTTCTCAACATTTGCCAGACAGTTTTTCCAAATCTTTGTATATTTGGGTCAAATGTATCGCAAATCAAATTTGGTGGCGCTACCTGTTTTTTGTGATCATTTTAGGTCCGTTTGTGTGTGTTTATCCCTTTGGAGATTTGGACATTTTGAGATCATGGTGTAGCAAGTCCAGACAATGACGGAACGTACACTTTATCCCCCATATTGCATAAATTAAAGAAAATTGGCCCAACCAGTTTCTTCAGAACTGTCGAAGACACTGGTCAAATGGATAGGATTGATGCTGGGAGCTGTAAAGTAATAAGTTAGAGTTAGACATAAGTAATAGATATTCAACAAAGGCTTTGTGGATAAGCATTAAATTTGTACTTATGTTAAGTAAATTAGATTCGAGTCATGTCTATGCTGACTGAAAGTTATCTGAGCTATAGCAATCATCCTTTGCCCGTCCGGCCGTCCGTTAACAGGGCGTAACCACTGGACGTGGACTTCTCTGAATCTCCTTTGAAACTTGGAATAAGGTCTCTGTTACCCATATTCTCCAAGCTATGGGCCTCGTAAGTACCCCCCCCCCCCCCCCCCCCCCAGAATAATCAACAATTTGACAAAAAACCTCAAGTATCTCAATAACTACTGCCTTGATCACCATGATTCTTTGAATGAATATTGATAATGGAGTGTTTCATCAGTTCCTGCAAACTGATGGCGCCACCTGTATTTTTAGCTCAGCTGACTATAAGTCATCTGAGCTATAGTCGTGGTCCATTGACCGTCCAGCCGTCTGTCTGTCCGTCCGTCCGTCTGTCCGTAGATGTGGCACGTTTTGAAACCGTAATACCTAGGAATCCTAAATTCGGCATTATGTTTGATGTCCCCAAGATCTCCTACCAAGCCGAAAACTGGGTCTTTGCGACTTTGAGAAATTAAGGAAAAACCTCAATTTTTAGTTAAAAACCTATTTTCACACTTCAGGACTGCCTAATATCAAAACCACTCATCTGTTTTTCCTCATATTTACTATAAATATTCCTCTATATAGTTCCTATGTACATGCCAGAAATTAGGTCCGTGTTATATAATTTAAAAAAGTTATGGGCCCAAACATATTGTACTTTTTAAGAAATCAGGAAAAATATTTGGTCACTTAACACCAAAAAAAAATGTTAAAGCTAGGGACTTTTTTCAGTAATATAACTTTAATTAATCAAAATTTAATTGTATACCCAAAATTAGATCAAATCTTTTAAATTTTTAGCAAAAATATAAATTTGGTACCTTAAATTTTGCCCAAATTTGACCATGGCACGTTTTTTTCTCATAAGTTTATTTAATTTATTTTTCATAGCCGGGGTACATGTGGATTTAATCTGTTGAATTCTGAAATTTGAAAGTAAAAGCTTAAAAACTATTCTAATTATTGAAGTTTTTCAGATGCTCTAATGTATTTGCATTTTGTATATCCAAGACCTCACTCATGCTCACTACAGCCTTGCCTAGGTAACCTTATTTGTGATGCAGCACTGGCAGAGCACCCCTGCTGTAATAAACATACACTTATTAACATGGGCCATACCCTAACCCCCCCCCCCCCCCCAGCACCACCATCACCAATTATATTGCAATACATGGTTTGTTATTGTAAACTGTAAATGTTAAGCTGTTTTTGATCCAATGTGCACAACTTTTCTTGTAATATTAATTCAAGAAGTAATTCTACAGATGCAACGTTCTCATGTAGCATTTTTAAGGAATTATTTCCTTTTAAATAATTAAACAAAATATAATTTAACCCATTAGTAGACATAATTTGGTAATATATGAAACAAATCATGGATAAATAAAGGTGAAATTTAAAATTATGAATTCTGGAGTGTTATTTTCATATGTTTATTGCTTTGCAAATTTAAAAAATATTTTTTTATTAAAAAAAATATATATATATCTGAGTGTATAATGTGATGTTACCTGACTAAATTAAGTGTAAAATGTTGATGCAATTTAGATTTGTGAATCAATTTTAATATTCAGATATATATGATATACTGTAAATATATGGTAAAATTTATAAAATTAAAAAAATGACTTAACAAAAGAAAAAAAAGGATCTTATGCAAATATTTGTTCAATATGTTCCTGTCTCAGTAGAATGGAATTTAACATAAATATTTTAAAATAATTTCATTTAAATTAAATTTTAACCTTTACATATATGCAGAGATGTGAAACTCCCACCAGTCCCTGTAAGCACCATTGATTTTAATTTCGTATTCTGTATTTATATCCAAAGGTGTTGTAACTCTCCCCCTCCCCCCCCCCCCCCCAAGTCATTGAGCCATATAGTTCCTGAGCACTGAGGATACTATTTTTATTGCAACTTTTAAAAATCTATGGTGATGAAGTTATAACTGTCACAATCAGCTGAACGCCGTGACCCGTGGGTCCCTTGTTTCAATTTTTACGAATTTTTTTTCTCAATTTTTGATTCCTTCATAGAAGCTGTCATCTGTAAACAGGGCACTAATCATAACCGCTGGACCTGGAATCTTCTCATTTGACATCAAAGGAGGTCCATGAAAAGTCTCTGTGGAAACCTGATATTCGGTCTCTGTTACCCATAATCTCCAAGCTATGGGTCTCATAAGTACCCCCAAGCATAAAAAAAATTGATACAAAAGCTCAAGTATCTAAATAAGTACTGCATTGATCACCAAGATTGTTTGTATGAATTTTGATCATGGAGTGTTCCATCAGTTCCTGCACACTGGTGGCGCCACCGAAATTTTTAAAATCTTTACGATTTTTTCTCTATTTTTGATACCTTCAAAGAATCTGTCATCTGTTGGCACAAATATTAACTGCTGGACCTGGTATCTTCTAACATGACATCAAAGGAGGTCCATGAAAAGTCTCTATGGAAACCTGAAAATAACTCTCTGTTACTCATATCCTCCACGCTATGGGACTCGTAAGTACCCCTCAGAATAAGTTAAATTGTTATACAAAAGCTCAAGTATCTGAATAACTAATGCATTGTTCACCATGATTCTATGCATTAATATTGATCATGGAGTGTTCCATCAGTTCCTGCAAACTGGTGGCGCCACGTATATTTTGATATTTTTTTATTTTTTTTTTTTTCTATTTTTGATACCTTCAAAGAAGATGTCATCTGTTAACAGGGCACAAATGGTAACCGCTGGACCTGGAATCTTCTCACTTGACATCAAAGGAGGTCCATGAAAAGTCTCCATGGAAATATGAAATTAGGTCTCTGTTACCCGTATCCTCCAAGCTATGGGTCTCGTAAGTACCCCCCCCCCCCCCCCCCCGAATAATTAAAATGTAATAGAAAAACTCTGCTTTAGTTTCCAGAGAACTCCTCTGAGGCCCTTTGTCCGATCCTTCCGAAACCTTGCAAAGTTGTTCCTTCACCTATGTTGTTGTGCCCAACAAAGACAGGTGGCACTACTTGCAATCATTTCTGTACAGTATGAATCTGGGTGTCTTTGAGATAACAGCCCATATCTCAGGAGTGGCTGAATGTATTGTGCTGAAAGTCTGCATGTCCATAGACCTTGGATCTCTCTTTCTCTCATAATTGCGACTGGTGGCGCCACCTACAATACTTTTTTTGCATTGTGTCCATCTGTGCATTCGCCATCTGTTCGTCTTAGTGGTTCTTCAATGTATGGGGTTGATATGTGCATGTTCATGGATCCTCAACACCTACATCTCGTAAACAAGACTGGTGGAGCTACATGAAATCATTTTCCTGTGGCGTCCATCCGTACATGTGCTTTTTGTGAAAATTGCTCATATCTCGGGAATGGTTCAAGATATTGGAATGAAATTTGGCATGTCCATCCATCTTAGAAAGTTTTCTCATGAGCCAGACAGAAAAGCACTTTTCTCACTAGTGATTTGCCGTATTGGCCTGGATTGGTGCATTCCCAAAGATCTTGGACTCCTCCATATTGTATTCAAGACTTGTGGTCCCATCTGCAATAATTTTCTTGTGGCGGCTATCCATACATGTTTTTTGGGTGAAAATTGCTCATATTTTAGGAGTGGTTCAAGGTATTTGTCTGAAATTTGGCATTTCAATCCGTCTTGGAGAGTTTTCTCGTAATCCAGACATTTCTAAGGACGCTTCACAAAATTTATGATTTTTTGGCACTCTGGCAGTCATTTTGCTCATTGTTCAACCTTCCTTGAATTTAGCTGAGCGTAATAGCCCATGGGCCACTAGTTAGCACATGAAATCGTCAGTCATGACAAATTCCATTGAGCAGGGTAATATACTCTGGCATCTATAATTCATTTATAAAATGAGTGTACGTCCATCCTCCATTCAAACCGCTTTCCCATGCCAATTTTGAGATTCATTTGTATAATTTCTTCGGAATCATTGCATGCACATCTGGAAGTTATGCATTTTTAGGGAACCTGTGAACTTATGCGATGGCGCGACGTCGTCCATCGTACGTTAACCCATGCTATTTCAAACCCCGTTCGAGCTAGCAGTGTCACATTTTGTGGAAGAATTATTCACATGTCAAACCTTATACCTTATCGGATTTTGCTTATTGTTTTGCTATCTTTATTTGCTTAGATTTGATAAAGAAAAGACTCAAAAAAACTTTTAAAATCTTCTTCTCCGAAACTGTCCAACCAAATTGTTCAGTATTTCACAAAAATAATCTCTGAAACAGTCTCAGAAATGGCCTGAGCTATCATCGCCAAATTTTATGCAAATGTTTGTCACATGAGACGAGCTTTCACTAGTTTGTTCAAATGGTTTTGGTTTCCTGAATTTTGGCTGAGTTACAGGAATTTGATATTAGTCATGTGGCCAAGTAAGCATAATGATATCACAATCTCAAAAGCGACAGAGAAAGCATAACCAAGTTTTGTGCAAATGTTTGTCACATATCTCGTATTTGAAATTGAGGTTTTTGTGGCGCCGCATACATCGGCCAGTTTTTATGGACAAAAACCTCGTATTTCCTTTTCAGCTTCTACGTTAAAAAGTTTAATAATGAAACTTTCAAGCCGAATGGTTTCATTTTTCACAAAAATTATCTTAGAGTAGAGTTCTCCCAATTGTATAAGAATGGATCGAGTTTTTTGGTACAGTCACAGAAAACTGAAGTTGGCCTTGGGGCCAAGTAAGCCTATATCAAACTGAGCTGAGGGCTGCAATAGTCTTCTGGAAAACTGTTGTTTCAAATTCTGTAACATTGAACAAAAAGTATTATATGGTTTATGTAAACTTGAATGATGTTTGGCTAAATTATTGGACATTTAACAATGAAAGGATTGTGAGATAGTTTGGTAAACAATGCTTCTGGATTTAATGTAGCAACAGACTGAGTTTCTGTGGGTATATAAGCAGAGCTGAACATAAATAAGCTGTGTCCATATCCAGCTGATGTTTAAAGTAAATCGATGAATAAAATATATCTGTATTCTAATTTTGCTTTTATTATTCTAAACATTTCTGGTACAAAAAAATTATGAATATGTCAGCATGAAAAAAGCATTGTAGCCAAAGTCTTTCAGTATGTGTAAATAGATTGTATCTATAAACAGCTTGGCAGACTGACAACTATTACAGATTTAGCAACAGGCCAAGTTTAAGTCTGCATCAATTTATAGCTTTGGCAGATTGCTAACTGTATCAGATTAAGTAACCGGTCAAGAGTTCAGTCAGTGCAGCCAGATACAGGTCAAGAGTTCACTCAGTGCAGTAGCTGCATCTGCATATTAGTTTCGGTTCACTTGGGGCCAACTTCCTGCTTTAGTTGAGCTTGTTCATCAGAGTGCACCTGACTGAGAACCTGAAATTGTGCATGTCTATACAAACCCCCGGATAACTTCGTCTATAAAAGACTGGTGGTGCCACCTACAATAATTTTTGCACAGTGTATTTACCTGCTTTTTATCTCAGGATTGATTTTATATGTCAGCCTGATTTTGTGCCTGTTCATACATCTCGAATAGCACCACCTACAATTGGTTTTGGGTTTCTATGCACATAGCACAACAGTGGATTCAAGTGTCTGCCTGAAATTTTGCATGTCCATGCATATTCGATGGCTTTCTCAAACATAAGACTGGTGGCGCCACCTACAATTTTTTTTTTGGGTGTTGTGTGTATCTATGCCAGTATTTCAGCAGTGAAGTACTTGCTTGTACTTGCTTTGTACTTCTACATGTCACACATGTACTTGAAAAATAAGCAAGTACTTTTCAAATAATGGTCAAGCATGTTATCATGGAAGCATTATACTTGATGTGTATCCATTGCACAGGTTGCCTGTAGGCCTTGTTTAGAAATCCTCATTAAGTAAGGGCGATGATGTGATTGACTGTGCACAAACCCTGAAAGACTCATCACTCACTGCATAAATAAATGCAGAGATGAACTGTCATGAAATTTTGATAAAAGCAGATATTAATTACATGAAAACTAAAGCAGATTAACAAAACCACAGAGATAAATGGACCACAAGAAGCGTAACAGTGTGTGCAGCCCCATAATGAACAATTCAAAACATAGACACGGAAAAAAACATTTATAACAATAAGAAAATGCAGAACGAAAAGAATAACAATATGGATTCTAACAAAGCAGAACTAGAATATTCCTATAATGTTCGCCTGGCGATTTAATCTTGAAGGGTCCCTGTCCGGAAAGGGGGGGGGGGGGGGTCCAGACCGCAATAATTGGTCTTAAACCCCTAAGAAACGTTTCTGAATACATATCTTTTGAAAAATTGGCGTCTAATTACATTACTCAGTGTCAGTTATAAATTAATAGCAAAATACATTTGCATCCAGGTTGCTTGCTGGTGAAGAAACTAATGATCGCTTAGTCTTGTATTCACAAGAACTCTGCTCTCTTGACTGGCGGATCACTGTCATTAATGTCGGTACTGGCTAGTGTTCTGCCTCGGGGCTTTATGGGTGTGGATGCTGTAGTTTTCTCCGGTCACCGGTACGGTGATGACTGTGGCGGCCTCTCGCGGTTTCCTGCTTGGCCCATGCGGCGTCTCCATTAAAATTTACGCCTAAGGAGCGCGCAGGGCTGAAGTCCCAGAGTACAGCATCCTGTAGCTGCTCGATAAAGCAAAAACATCTTCATATAGTCAGTCAGTCAGCATCCTGGTTGAAAGATATGCTTCCTGAACTAACACGTGCACGACAAGACCAAATGGGGTTTATAAAAACGATATTATACGGAAAATGTGAATAAACTTATCGTTACGACCGAGTAAATAATATTGAAGTCTTTTTAATTTCAATCAATTATGAAAAATACTCAGTCACAGATTTTGTAACAACAGCTGTTATTGTTTATCAGTAGCTTCTTAAGAAGCGTAAGATTTCCGCTGACTCGGGAGCTTAGTATTCTTGTGAATAAAAAATACATCACTAATTTATATTCTAAAGTTTCTACCCTAACGCTAACTTTTTCCGTATATGTTGGTCCGGCACTGTTGGTCAAATTTACATTAAGGATAGCATCAAATCTTTTGTAATCCCATTTTTTTTACCCAAAAATAAACCATATTTTCTTTTATTTTCTATTTCAAAAGTGGCTGTAACTGAAGTACACCTATAAATAATGTCAAAAGGGTCAGTGCTTTGGCGAATTTTGTGGCTGGAATAATAAACAAAATCTTCTGGCAATACTTTTTGCCCCTTTAGCATGTTTTCATCTCAGTCATCCCCTAAAAGGATAAAAAAAACTGCCTGGCCAAAATTTATGGGTTGTAACCTAACCTATGGTGTGGTGTTGTCGGAAACAGGTGTGCACCGATTCAAATAAATGTGTGTGTGTGTGTGTGTGTTTGTGAAGGAAGGGGGAGGGGGTAATTCTCATGAAATAGCGTAAAACATTGAAAAAAAGAAGTGTGATGTGAAATAAGGTTTAAAATATAATAATAAATTTGGAATATTTGAATAGTTGATTGAAGGGGATAAAATTGAGCATTGTCATTTCAAATTAATACCTCGGTAAAACTGATCATTGTTTGATACATGTATTTACACATTTACATATATATTGACACCAGAGATATAAATATCAGTACATGAGGCTTAGCCTATTCCATTATCAATTAATCTAAAAAAATCTAAATTTGGAAAATTTGTAAATTAAATGCAATTGTCTATTCTATTTTTATTCAAAATGTTAACAGATGTCAAATAAAAGAATATATGAAATGTATAACTTCGGGCTGTCGAACTCTGAAATAAATTTTTATTACTTAGTGCACAGGCCAGAGTTCACATCATAAAAAAAATCTTTTTATTAATAATTACAATTTCGCGTTCATAACTTCGCAAATCCGATATAGAGAGCGGTGACATCTGGCGACTAGTTCGTAAACTAAGAATGATGTTCCCGTTGTTGTCATCTCTTACGACGATGTGTAGGTTGTAGGGCTGAATGGAATACCCGAGTACTCCAGTCAGGGTAATACTTACCGATTACCCAGGTCCAAAGTTTGGACTCGAGCACTCGTGTACGTACATGCATGTCTGAATATTACTGCAAATTTACGGGCTGCCTATAGGCCTATTTATTCATTATCGTAGGCTGCAGGCATAGGGCTCTCAACAAACACTTGTCAAATTAACAGAGATCTTGTTCTGACATATATCTATTCATTCTTTGGGATAAGGTTAAGCCGTCACGATATCAAATTTATACATATTTTGGATCGGTAAACTGATGTCCGTTTTATCTTTACGGCGTTGCCACGGTAACGAAGTTCAAGTCCGAGTCGGTTAATGTCTATCGGGTACTCGAGTCCAACATGTTGTACCCGTCTCAGCCCTAGTGGGATGGACACTTTTTATGCAGTATTACACTAAATGCCTGAATGTTTGAACATTTCATGAAATGCCTGCATCATTTCACAGAATGACTGTAACATATATACATAGAACATATTATATATAATTATTGTATCCGCAGGTTCGGGGGATACTGTCTGCTGGATGCGCGGGCCGCTGGGGGACACTATCGTTTCAGCATGGTTGCGCCGCTACTTCTGCGGAGTCGTGGACAATTCCATTTTGTGACATAACCTAAAAATAATTGATTGACCTTTTCAGAAGTCCGATGTACAGTGAAATATGGGCGAAAGGACGAAGCCTATTTAAGAAGCGTCATGGCCTTTACTCCGTTACTCGTTTACAATTCCTCAATTTGAATAAAAAGCACATTAAACTGAAAAGACATCTTAGGGAGCTCCAGGGTGCTCCAGGGTTGAATGAATTGTTCTCATAATCGGCGAAAAAGTTGTTGGACAGCTCCATGGATCCTGTACAGAAGATTAATGGCGTAATCCGTCTGAATATCACTTCTTCCTATACATGAGTTATATTGCTGCTCATGCATAAACTGTTTGACGGATTCCTCTGTGCACGATTCTATATATATATTTATATATATGGGTTGGAGACCAAGCCTATTAAAATTGGGATTATGACCTATGACAAGAGCGTAACGTTGAACCCATCCATTTTTTCTTCTTTAAAATCATACAAAACAAGATTTCTCCATCAGATACTTTAATATAGTGCATGCATTGTCATTGTTTTTTACATGTATTTACACAATTACGCATATATTTACACCAAAGATATAACAATCGGGAGCACAGGCTTAGCCAATTTCATTATCAATGAGTCTGGCAAAATCTAAATTTGGAAAATTTGTAAATTAGGCCAAAATAAAAAAAGGTATGGTTCTCAGGATTTTTTTCCAGAAATCAATGCGGGCGGGCGTTTTTTTTTTTAATTTTAATTTTTTTGGTATGTTTCGATAAAAATGTCAAATTATAAGGGAAAAGCATGATAATATCATATTTATTTGTCTAAATAAGTAAAAGCACCACATTATAAAGGAAATTGTATGATCTTCTTGAAAGAAATGTCCGAGCGGCTGAAGCTCAAAATTGATAAGTTTCTATTGAAAATCAAAATAAAATTTATTGATGCGGGGGTTTAAAATTGATGCGGGCGGTGCCTGAGAACCATACCTTTAATTTTTTTTGGCCTTAAATGCTGACATTAAACATATACCAATTATCTGTTTTATTTGTAATTCTCTATTTAAAATGTTAACAGATGTCAAATGAAAGAATGTATGAAATGTATAGCTTTCCGGCTGTCGAACACTGAAATAAATTTTATTACTTAGGCCAGAGGCCAGAGTTCACATCAATTATTAAATAAAACTTTGTATTGGGTTCGGGTTCATGGCTTGGCGATTTTGAAAAAGACAGCGGTGACATCTGACGGCTGGTTCGTAAACTAAGAATCATGTTCCCGTTGCTGTCATGTCTTACGACTACATGCAGGATGTAGGGTTGAAAGGAGAACTCGAGTCCGGGTAATACTTACTGATTACTCAATTTGGACTCGAGCACTCGTGTACGTACATACATGTCTGAATATTACTGCAAGTTTACGGTCTGCCTATAGGCCTATTTATTCATTATCGTAGGCTGCAGGCATAGGGCCCTAAACAAACGCTTGTCAAATTAACAGAGGTCTTGTTATGACATATATCTTTTCGGATTTAAGTGGGAGACGAAGCCTATTAAAAATGGGATTATGACCTATGAGAATGAGCATATATAACGTTGAAACCATCAATTTTTGTCTTCTTAAAAATCATACAAAACAAGATATCCCAATCAGATACTTTGTATATAGGTGGCCATATAAAAATGGAGAAAATGCATTTAAAAAAAGGTATATTGACCATCAATGTTTTCCAATTCATCACAACAATCCATGAGATATAATATAATAAAAAAATCAGGTCAACACATGTATGCATATACTTAGAAAATAACCCGATTCCTGTAACTTTGTAACTATTTTTACTCTCACAATACAAGTAAAAAAGGGTAATAATTGAAAAAAGTGACACCAGTTCTACTCATTAAACTCTCTGTATATAGCGAATGAGCATGCCAAGATCCAGGAAAATACTTGAAAGAACGACTGAGACAATGGAATAATCGTATTATAATGCTGTAATTTGGTACACCCAGAACAAGGTAAATGCGTAATAAATACATGTAAAACGATACAAATAATTAACCTTTTACAGAAGAACATGCATATCAATATTCCATGATCACAGAGATGAAATTTTGTATGAATTATTTACTAAAATGGACCAGTCACAGTGAAATTTGATATTTATGAAGAACAAGATTGGCACATTTTATTTAAATTTTGCATGATGACAGCATACATACATGCATGAGTGAATGTGGCACATATTTTAATTTTATGATCCATGGTAACCGATAAAAGGCTTAGAAGAGTCTGCGTGCATGGCTCTAACTATGATTAAAGCTAGTTTTCTGCATGTGACCTAAGTTTTGGCTATATAAGGCGATATCGTCAGGACCTGGCTATGTATGAAAGCAAGACCTTTCTAGGTCTGACGGTCTCAATTTGTTACGCTCGCGAGGCAGCTTATATCTTACGCTTCTAAAGAAGCAACTGATTTTCACGCTGCCAGCTTTGACCGTTTATGATATATTGAGACACCAGATGGCGGCTCGTTGTCCGCTGAAAAAAAAAAACGTGCGTATGATGTGACAAGAGCCAACCAGATGCCAATAAAGAAACACTCGACAGTCATCCTGGCTCCGCCCATAGCTGCGCTTCAAGCGCCGTTTGAAGACAGTTTAAGGTCGAATTTTAATTGCTCCCTCTGCATACTCGCATCATCGACCGATTCGATTCTGACAGTATGACTGTGTTAGCGTAGCCATGTATCTGTCTGCAGAACTGAAACCAGCCAGCGAGGTGTGCACGCGGCCTTTGTTGTTACGTTTCGCTTGAATTACAGCTCACCGGCCGGGCATCTTATGTGCCCAAGGCCCTAAGCAAACCACGTCTGCGGCAATTCTCTCTGAGCCTGTGGGCTGTTCAGACGGTTACCGGGGCGATGAGCTGTCACTCAGAACGAAATGAACATGATTGGCTCCGTGTATTCCTCGCTTGGCTGTGTCTTCCTGCATAAGGTCTCATTTGATTGGACAAAAATACAGTGCTTCCTTCTGGTGTAGCAATTCAGGATACGAAGTCATAACAAACAGCGCTTACCATATAAAGAGCGTGTAAAGAGCGTACAATTTGTCGGTCCTATTAATAAACGGCCAGACCGTCGAACGACACACAATGACTAATCGCTGTAGTTCACGTGACTGAAACTTCAAAGTAAGCGCTGTCCTCAGCGAATCTATTTCATTTAAGTAAACCGCAATGCTTGCGCCATGCACTTGAATATAGATTGTTTTTTAATATTTCAGCTAGGTTTGTACAGTTTATTTCATTTCATGCAAGTTTTTTGTCATTTGTTCAGAGGAATCACGCACACCATGTCCATAGTATAATGCCCTTGTTCAGTGTAATGGCATATCATATCATTAAACTACAAAACGCTCCTTGTTTTCAACTTGTTTTCCATAAAGTATGCAAAATTATGCACGAGCTATTTCACGTGACCTAAACTAACCAATTAAAAGAGAAGTTTCAAACAAGTAGGTGTTGGGGAGGAGTGGCTATATATATACAGGCGAGTGACATGGATAATACGAATATGGAATGATACATATACAGGCACTAACTAACACGGATGTATTAGTGCGCATCTCTTTCCTTCGTCGGTCGGGATATATATATATATATATATATATATATATATATATATATATATATATATATATATATATGTCGATCAGCACTTATATTAACCGTGAAAACACGATTCAGTGGGCCTTTATGTTTGACTGCACGATAGCCTACTTTAATATATACATGTATACCAGAAGGAAAAAATATCGGCACTACCTAAATTTAATTGTTTTACCCATCTATCAACCGTGTCCAGTTTGGGACGCGTCCTGATGGTTAATATTTTAAAATTCAGAGGAAGACAAAGTCTGTAATTTGCAGCCCCAGTGTATAACAGGGCAGATTATACACCCCGAATGCCATTGCAGACCAGTTTTTATACCCGGGTATAATCTAACCTAAAGCATAGGAAGCTTAAACTGGTATCAAGAAAGCCTAATTAAGATATATAAGTTTTATTGTTATTATATTGAATTATATTATATTATACTATCTCCATCGATAGCCAGTGCCACCAACAATTCATTGATACATCCTTAAAAAAACTTTTTTTCCTCAACCGTCCGCTGGATGAGCTTTATAGAACTAGTCATTGAGTGGATGGATGCGGCGCCATAATAATTGTATCCACATTATCAGACTGTGTATCGCGGTGCTGCTACGTGTTAGTACACCGACCTACAGGCTGGAATCAGCAGGCCCGTGGCTGCATCTCATGCTACTGTGCTGTAACATCTCGCCTTCCCGTCAACCACCTGTATAACTTCTCCGTCCGTGGAATTCCCAGAGATCGTCGGTACCACTTTGAGTCTTCCAAGACCCGTTCTACAAGACAACCAGTAAGCGTGGCAGGCGCGATGAAAGATAAACAATATAATACTGTAATGTATTAGTGAGAAGGGTTTGATGTAATGAGCCGAGCTTTAGGTGCTCAGCACACAGAACGTATATAACTTATTACCACCAAGGGTGGGAGGTGGCCCCGGCCGGGGTCACGTGGTATCGCATCCCGCTTGACAGGGATATGATTGACATGGCAGGTGCGTGTTATTGCTTTGAGCCCCCATGCACAGTTTCGCGAGGCAGCATTCCCGATATAAGGATGCACACTTTGCCAGGAATTCAGGAATGGTCTTGGAATGCTGTAGGGTCCGGCAGGTAGCACGCACAAGCCACTGAGACCATGTACCAAACACATCCCCCGGGTCACATCGGCAGTTGGTTGTCTCTAGCGCGCAAGGTGGGTACCTCATTCTTTTCAAGTAATTCTTAATGTTACTTCGATTAGTAGTATACAACATACATCATCATGTTACAGGGATCATCTGGGCGAGTTGATGGTTCATGTATTTTCAAAAGATTTTTTGAAAGTTAATATATACTCTAGTTTATAACGAACAAAAGTTGAATCGAAAGAACATTTAGTATTGAAACAATGTACGCCATCTGCATGCTGACATTCACAGCATGTTACTGCGTGCCAGGTCAAATTTACATCTTAAAAACTATACCCTGAAAGCGTGCCTTGATTCTGTTTAGAGAACTTTTTACAGTTCATCAGTTTGATTGACGATGACACGGAATTGGTCCTCCTCCAACTCTTTGCTTTAATGTGGGAGGTTTTTCTGTCCAGTTAATTAGGGTTACATTAACATGACATGCAGGGTGGTGCCTTCATATCCTTCTGGATTCCCTGAAACCGGAATCTATGAGGCTTTAGAAAGGGTATATTTTTACCAGTGCATGAGCTATTGGCAGATGGTATAATGTCTCTACTGAGCGTGATGGCCATGGTTGTGCATGATTAAAGTACACATTTTTATAACTGTCTGTTAGACAAATTTGTTTCAAATCACTTCCCATTGAGCTTCAGTTACCACATGTATACTTCACTGTTACAATTTTATTCAATACGCATTCACAAAGCATGCACTCTAAACTATTAATAGGTAAACATTAACTTTATGTACACTCACGACAGAGTTTCATTTTACTAAAAAAAAAGACTCTTTATACTTCACCTAAAAGGTGTCTTAATTGTAGCTCAAAATCCTTCATTTAATCAAGATAAACTAAACAAATATATTTCATGGGGAGGGGGTGCAAAAGTATAGGAATCCTTTTACATCACAATGCACATTCAAAGGTGCCCTCCTTAATAGGCTCTTATGAAAATATCCCTACAGGCTCCTTCAGATATCATACTCTTCAATTTTATTAAGGGTATTTGTGGTTTAAAATTTATACATGTAGAAACAATGATTGTTTGTCGATCATGCATTCGCAGTCCCCCTCCATTCTTAATTAATTGGTCGGCTGTTTAGCTGTAGCTTGATAGCCATTTACTGCAAACCAAGACTGAACCTATGGGCCTGAATTACATTGATGGTAAAACTGATAGAAGAACATCCATGGAGATAGTATACAGAGAGTATAGTTGTAGGATTGCGGAAATATCAGCTTACTGTGTTATTTATCTGATGTTCCTACAGGCTTGGATTTCCCATTCTATATAGTTTGTATCACGATGAAGCTTTAATGTATTGCTAATGATTTTACGTTTTGATTTTTTTCAGGGCCCCTACTGCGCGATGGATATGACGGGGGCATGTACAAGCGGACACTGCTCTTCACTGAGTATGTCAAATCTGTCAAGAAGTAACTCAGAGTGCTCGGGTTGCTCTGACGGTGAAGTTAAACCCGAGAAAATGCAGTTCCTGAATTCAAAATGTGTGGTGTTTACGTATTACAAAGGTGACGTCAGCAGTACAGTGGACGAACACTTTACCCGAGCTTTAAATCAAGCCAGCAGCAACCTTTCCAAAGACAATGCAATCACCCCAAAGACGCCTTCCATTAACAGCAAACGAGCTCCACCATCGCCGGAAATGCCGGTGTCGTCTGCTCATCCGAGCCCATTGCATATTCCCGCGTTGCCTTCTGTTTCAAGGGGATCTCAGTATGGTAGCTATGGACTGTCTTGCCCAGGAACTATTGGGTCCTTAGGGTTTCAGGACCCGTGGTCCTTTATGACTTTGCCCTCAAGGTCAGCGAACTATGGCTACTTTCCATATACGCCAGCCTCAATGTACGGGTACAAGCAGTTTTGGTGAAATAAACTTTATGAATTGTACAAACATGTATATAGGTTCTATTTATACTCAGCAAGAACAATGAGGAGATCATTTTAATATTTAAACTATAGCACATGTATATAAAGAGGCACGGGGGAATAGCTCGGATAGATTAAAATGTCAATGTTTTACAAATGTCGTAAATGAATCCCGAGGATTATGCCTCCGTAATCTGATAAATTCCATGTGCATAACTGCGGTAAGTGTGATTGAACCAATGCAGAGCTAAAGTTAAGAAAATCGAGGAAAACGTTGGCCACATGATTACCGAGGTTTACGCAGTGAACGCTGATGAATTTGTACACGTTCAGCATATGGGGATGGCATGTTCTAGCTGCTGGCGTTGGTAGTTAGTATTTTTGTAAAGCTATACCTCATCTGAACTGCAATCTATAATTAACTAAGAGCTTATTCATGGTGGTCATGGCGATAGCATCTGAATACTCCCAATACATCAGACAAACAAGAAATGTTCGCTTCAACGTGATGTTATCATCAACACGAACAGGCCTGCTAAGCTCCGGGTGCTAACAATGAACAGTGTGCTGATGTTCAGATATGTAGATATGTCTAACTGATGCATTTTGATACCAAATGCTTCTCGTACCATGTTTAACCAGGGACTGACTTTAAGTGTTCTGGATATTGCGGTTTATTTCAAAATGGATCGCAGCATCTCATTATTTGCGGACACTTTATAAAAAGTGCGTCAGAGGATTTGTTTCCATGGATGCCAAACTGTGACATGTATATATATATATATATATATATATATATATATATATATATATATATAGAACGAGACAATTATGTTTCGTTCGATTGAATCACTCATTGGAATTTCCATGTTTTATGAAAAATAAATAAATGTTTAATAATAAAAATGTGTTGCCTCGGAAAGCTTTTTCTTTATAGCGTTCGAAACAGCCATGCACCTCAATTAATAAACAGATTATGCAATCCAATTCAATTTTTACCTATAACTTGACGAAACCTCTATTTATAAATATGTTATTTATTTTTTGGAAATCCCTCATGGCAATCCCGCTAACTACACAACATATATATATTATAATTTTACGGGTTATCCACAGATCCTGTCGTTATGTAATAAACAAAGATATAATAAGAAATGATCCCGTCCATTTTGTATATTAGTGGGTATTTGGATAAAGCAACCGACAGGAAAATACCATTTATCCTTATTCATTATATGTTGCCTTTGTGTGAGGTCTTGGCTTTTCATCCTGAGGAACGGAACGTTATGATAATATATTGATCGACACAAAAATCTTTTTAATTTTTTCTTCTCTTCCCCATGGCCCTATGTGAGAGACATCACATATTTGGCTGAATATGAAATGGTGGTCACTATAATAATACAGCATATACGGGTTTGTTATTGGAGGCATTTTCCAAGTATGTTTTAAAGGAATTTAAATTGTATTCGCTTAGATAATGAAATAAGGCTTATGTATACGTTTCAAATATACGTTTCACTTATTTTTCACACGGGGATATCTTGTAAACGTGATAGCAACAATTGACAAATATATTGTCTGTGTGCAAAGAGAGAGAGAGAGAGAGAGAGAGAGAGAGAGAGAGAGAGAGGGACCAATGCATTTGCGGCCACAATTTATATATATCTGTAATCACATCCTTGTTTGTCACACTGAAATCAATACATTCTTCAACTTCCTCCCATATCGAAAATAACACAAAGTCAATATACAAAAAAATGGTGCATCAAGCAGTCTATTTTTTGGATCGAAATTTTTATTAACGCCGATGATATTAGGCATGCCTATTGGTCCGTTTTCGTTTCTAATTCTTTCTTTTGAAGTGTTATATGGAAAGTATATAGTCATTGTCAATATAAATGCATTGAGTGAATTATAATGTAAAGAATGGTGCCATTGAGCACTATAGTAAAATGATTATAAACTGACTTTTGAATTAAGTATCATTTCCATTTTCCCCAAAATAAATGACTTTAAAAGCTGCATGTCAATCATTTGCCCTGGTTTGTTCAAACGTATCTTCTGCAGCGTATACGTAACCATAAATTGTTGAAATTGCACATCCCACTTTTTTCAGAGTGTTTAAAAGCACGGCATTTGACATGCATCTCATTCTTCTCCATGCATGCACATGTGTATAAACGAAATGTTAAACCTTAATATGATATCACATTAGCATTCGCAAATAACAGTGTGTGAGAGGTTTTAAATAATACAGATCTACATATTTAAAATACCAGACAAAGATGAAAAAGAAGCTTTCGCCTCGTTATTCGTAATTAACCAACTGTTAATTCAAACGTACCCATTTAAGGATGTTTCGCAATAAAATTGCAGAAATTTGACGACATTTCAATATTTACGCAGTTTACGAATAAGCTCCTGTTCCCTAATTTATAGAATGATCGTCAAGAAGTTTCTGCATATATTCCTGGTTGCGTCCTCTTGCCTCCTATATATATATTTGAACCTATAATGCATGCATGCACAAGAAGTAGCGATGTAAAAAATGACACACATATTAACATCCCGCATTCGCTTTATCTTATGTTCATGTACTCTATATATCAAAAGAGTCCATTATAACAAAACCACAGGATCTACACAGAAATAAGCTTTTCTACGAACAAATGGTTAGCATACGTGAATTCAGATTTTATCAAGATTATATATAGTCCGAAAAATACAAATCATGTAAGTGAACTTCCATACATATGGTAGGTATATCGTCTATCGTATGCGGATCGCCCCAGAGGTTCTTGCAAACATTTAACACCTAAGCTGATGGTAATTCGTCAGGAGAGGAAGAAGCAAAGTATTGCGGATGATTGGCAAAAAAGCCAACCCGACTTGACCAGCGCGCGCACAGCGGCTGTCATCTGCTGCGCCGTCAGTACACCAGGGTCAGTCAGTGGCTGCCATGTTTTGTTGGTGGAGAGTCTTTATTCATAATAAAGCCCAGGTGTGCGCGTTCGCGCCGCGCATCCAAATCATCCGACTCAGACTCTCAAAGTGTCAGTTCACTTTACGTACGACTGTAGCCATGCTCGCCAAACACGCAAAAGAGCACCTATTAGCGAATCATAGCCCGCCCTGTGCGCGGTGTACTTTCGACAGGTTCTGTCTCAAATTTGTTTGACATTTATGCAATCTGTATACGCAGGTTACCAGCGCTCTTGAGCTACATATGCCACGGCATTCCTCATCTTCACCTGCCTACACGGCAGAATTGTTATAAAGAAATATCCATCAGCCAAACTTTATAAGACAACAACTTAACAATGATCCCGGCTGTTAATTATCGGGCAATTTCTTACTTTAAATAATCTACATTTGGCATGCAAAAAAAATCTTGCAGTAGAATATGCATGTGTACAGAACAATAGGTCAAAGGTCAGAAGACCATGTCTCTTTCTATTATAACATTGAGTTTGGATCATATAAAATCTTGTCACTTATGAATAATATTTTTTGCATATTAAATGCTTCCAGTCAATTTACCATTTTAAATCATTCTGCATGGATATATTATAAATAGTCTCTTTTTGGTCATATATAACATTTTTTGTTGTAATATGTCATTTATTTGTTATTCTTCCTGTATCATGAATGCATGCTCGTTCTTGCACTCTTGTTGTAACTATCGTGAAAGATGTAGACTTAAATAACCACGCAGACTTAAATAATAAAACTGCCGTGCATTTGGTATACTTTTGCATACGCGTCTTTTGTTTTACAATGCTATACATTTTGTTACGTGCGTATGGTCGGTTTATATGATGTGTATATACATAACAGTTTTAAACGCTGGGTGCTATATGTTAGCGTGTTGTTTTATTACACTGGTGCATGTACTCTATCAACACAATCTAAGCAATTTTACCTTAAATATACGGAAAGCTGTACATTCATGCATGCATGGGACTCCATGACTGTATAATGTGTGCAGGAGTGTGGGTAAATACTGACGTCACTCCAGATCTGATATAACTGCATGCAAGATCACCATAGTAGGATATAAACTTTATCTATTTTACATGGTTTGTACAAGTATTTATAATAATAAATGAAAGGCACTCTCCGTGGCTTAATTCAGGTATAATTCGTACAGGGGTGAAAGTCACTGGAGAACCCACGCATATAGAGGTGCCAGTGCCATAGAGATGGAAAATATATATATATAATATGCGAGGAAGCTGTAAATATGTAAAATGGAATCTACATTTAACATAATATCACTAATATGACTCATGTATATGTATTAATATACATGTATTATTATACCATTCAAGTGTTACCATGCATGGTTTTCAAAGTTATAATAATATATGTATATACACATGTATAACTATAACCCAGGTCCATCTTTTCTTTTGCGTGATATTTTTACACAAAACTACTAAACTTTTGTTTTTTCTATACAATAGAAAACTACGACTGCTATGCATGGAAGCGACTTCCTGTATCTAGAATGACGCTAAAGATTTCTTAATGGTTCTCAAGTTCACTTTTCACTCCTTTTTAACTGTTTCTCCTGATATGATCGATCAAACGTGTTCCTGCATAAGTAGCCATGCATGAGTATTTACATGACATCTCCCAATCGGCAGTTGCCAGACGAAGCTGTTTCTGAATGCATGTGACGGATAACCTTGATTGCAAAAAATGTATATATATATGAGTTCGACATGTTGTGTTCCTTCTATATATATATATATATATATATATATATATATATATATATATATATATATATATATATATAGACTGTATTTCTCCGATCTAATTAATTCAATATATTATAGATTGCCCTTGTTGTATCGTAGTTCAGGTCTTCAGGTTTCTTTTGTAACTGAATTCTGTTTATACAATGAAACATGTTCCCAAAACAGGTGGACACAGGGGCGCACGAATACATGTATACATGAATTATACAGTTTGGAATTAATAATTTAACGTCATTTATTAAAGTTTAACTATATATATATATATATATATATATATATATATATATATATATATATATATATATATATATATACTGTGGTTGTCTTCTTATTTGCGGTGGTTTCAAATTCTCGGTATTCGCGGTCGCTCTCTGACCGCGAAATTGAAACCACGCAGTTTTGAATGCATATATACCAGACTATGATCATTAATTTCAGTTGCTGCCGATAGTTTGCGAAAGTTGAGATTTATCTTCATGCAGCTACGAAGTGATGTCCATCGAGCCTGATGCATATACGTTAAATGATTCAGGGAGAATGGCAGGGCCAATTTAAAATAATATTGGTTGGCTTAAATGCAAAAACCGCGACCCTATGCAGGTGCGTGCTAACGCCGGCGGATGCGCCCGGCAGTTTTTCCTGTCCCCCGGTACATTACTGGAAAGTGTCAATGCCCGCTGGGCAGTAATATTTAAAAATTACGTGTATATGTGCTAAGTTAGATGACATCCTGTACCGCTTAAAATGAATATTGAGTAGAAGGTACTCTTTCACATTGTGCCGTATTTAGTCATATTGATAAATAAAATTTGTCAATAAAGTAGTAGTGAACGTAGCCGCTAGGGTTGCGCCAACTTGTAACTGTATAAAGGACTAATTCTGTGAAATCATGACGCGCCAAACGATGTATGATTGGCTGGTGATGACCTGAATTTTGAATATATTTGAAAGGTAACAGTTTATTTTGGGGCCAAAGTGCCGAAAATATATTATGTGTGGAATATTATGTTTTGCTTCAGATTTTAACTGTGAGAAACTGAATACGGTTCCTTCTTCTACCTATATGGAATTAATTAGCAACATTAACGGCACTCAAATTATTCTGGGCACATCCCTGCCTTTGACACTGAAACAAGGGGGCTACCGACAGGCGTCCCTTGTTGGTTGAGCAGGTGATTACGACTCGACTTTTATTTAACAGGAGTAAGATACCCTTATCAAGGGTACAAACTTAAGGTTTTGTAGTTACAGGTTGGTTTCTCGACACACCTTAATAACATTTGAGTTGTTTTATTGAGCCTCGGCGATGAACTAATTACAGCCAGCGGGGTCAATGCTTCCCGCAGGCGTCGGCTTAGCCGTCTGTGAATGTTCGAACATCCAATATCCGGACAGAGAAATAGTAGACCTAGATAATAGTAAAATCACCGGTTAATGAAATTATTTTTGATAATAAAATATGCTACTAGACCAATGATAGCTAGAGCCGCGTGAAACCGCGTGAAACTTTTAAAAATATAAAAACCGCGAAAATTCAGCCCCGCCGATATAAAGGCAACCACAGTATATATAACTCTGAAGAAAAACAACACTGTTAATTCACATTAAATTAACAGTGTTGTTTTTCTTCAGAGTTATACCGCTCTGGCCTATAGTCTGTAGGCCATAGAGCACTTTACATCGGAGGGTAACACTACCTTGTATATATATATATATATATATATATATATATATATATAT